>SJYT01019926.1:6592-60136 GCA_006410635.1 Cephalophus harveyi | reverse complement strand
TGTGCTTAAATGGTTATTAAGACTACATATTTTATAATTAAAAAGTAAAACTAAAAAACAAAAATTATAGTAAATCCACATGACAGCCATAAAAATAATGATTAAAATAGTAAATGATTTAGAGAAATGTTAATGATATAATTTTAAGTGACAAAGATATAAACTTACATCTGTCATGAAGTGGCAGAGGTTGGGGGAGACAAAAATAAAGATTCAGGCACTCTATTTTTTTTTTTAGACACATAGGAAAAAAGATGGGAAGGAAATATACCAAAATATTTATAAAATTTATCTCTGGGTAGTATGTTCATGTGTAATTTTTAGGTGCTTTTTCCCTTGTATTTTTGTGTTTTTTTTTCCCCAAAATTGCTTTCAAAGAAAATGACTTACTGTTATAATCAGACCAAATTCTTAATATTTTTAAAAAGATGACCTGTTGGGAAGCAATTTCTGGAAGCTTTTCTACAGTGTGGGAGATATATTGGAACCAGAGTGAATAGTATGAATCTTCTAGTTGATCTAGGATCTGCAAAAAGCACACTAAAACAATTCCTCTAATAGCACTAACAATATAGGTAGTGTCAGAGATTGTTGGTGCCTTCCATTAGGAGAAGCAACCAGTAGGATTTCTGTAATGATTCCACATCATGTCCTATAGCAGTGCCCAAATGCTAAAAGCAAACTGAATTCAATGGGACTTAAAGTGAATTATCAATAAGTACTCTACCCAAAACCTCAGAAGACTTAGATAAGACTAAGCAGTGTCTTTCTAATGATGCTCCCTTGCCTCTGGACCATTTCAATCCCCAATACTACAGATAGCAGAATATATTGGTACCAGGACTCAAATGGTAGGCCCATTTTTTAAGAGGCAGTTTTTTCCAACTTGAATACAGATGTTTTAAGGTATAATTCTCCTCCCTTAGGAGTGAGGCAACACCAGAAATTCTGGTGTCTTCTCAAGGAATTTCAAAGCCTGGCTGTATTGTATTTTTTATGCCAGAAAGGCAGGACCACGAGCAGGAGACCAGATCATACTTTGTAAACCACAAGGTTAAATGCTAAATCCCACAGTTGAAAAGCAGTATAAAAAGTATCTCTACCAGCTATATTCCCTTTGGAAAGGAGAATAACGTATTTCAAATAAAAGAGTATGGTTTAGAGTGATTCTACATCATGCAAATGGTCCTGGTTTTAAATCATGCAAGTGGCCCTGTTATATTTTCTATAATTTACTTTAAAATACTTTCATACAGAGAACACGATATATACCAGTACATTAATAGGGGCATTTAGTTAACACCTAAAGTGATCCAATCAGGAATACACACTCAAGAAGTGATTTGTTAACATATTGAAATTCAGAAGTCTTTGCTCAAGAGGCCACAACTACCAGCAGTTCAGTCGCCTTAATTCAGGAGGCCTAATTAGTCTAATACATGTGAAAATGAATTTTCACTGATAAAAAAGAATGCTATACAAGATGTGCCTTCTCCACAAATGTCATATAGGTACTTTAGCCTTCACAAGAACTGGGTATAAGAATCTAGGGAACCCTGCTGCTGCTGCTGCTAAATCACTTCAGTCGAGTCCGACTCTGTGCGATCCCATAGATGGCAGCCCACCAGGCTCCGCCGTCCCTGGGATTCTCCAGGCAAGAACACTGGAGTCGGTTGCTATTTCCTTCTCCAGTGCATGAAAGTGAAAAGTGAAAGTGAAATCACTCAGTCGTGTCCTACTCTTCGTGACCCCATGGACTGCAGCCTACCACGCTCCTCTGTCCGTGGGATTTTCCAGGCAAGAGTACTGGAGTGGGTTGCCATTGCCTTCTCCGCCAGTGAACCCTATAGCCTATATATATACTTCAGAAGGAAGCCTGAATTTTAAGATTGAAAATGGGTATTATATTTTGGCCTAATCAGAGAATTTTGTCACCAGACTGTGACTAGGAAGTTAGCTGAAAGTGAAAGTCTGTCAACTGCGTCCGACTCTTTGCAACCCCATGGACTCTATATAGTCCATGGAATTCTCCAGGCCAGAATACTAGAGTAGGTGCCCATTCCCTTCTCCAAAATTACCAAATCTGCCTCAACTAACCTAAACTTTTCACAGAAGATGCTGTCATGTATCTAAGGACAGAGTTGCGACTTCATTGAAATTACAGAACAGGATGTATGACTGCTTTTGTGTTTGTTTGCTAATACACTTTTGTATGTTTGGGAGAATTGAGCTGAGGTTTGATTTAAGTGTAATAATCTCATCTAGTTGGGCTTCCCTGGTGGCTCAGAGGTTAAAGCATCTGCCTGGAAGGCAGGAGACCTCGGTTCGATTGCTGGGTTGGGAAGATCCCCTGGAGAAGGAAATGGCAACCCATTCCAGTACTCTTGCCTAGAGAATCCCATGGAGGGAGGAGCCTGGTAGGCTACAGTCCATGAGGTCGCAAAGAGTCGGACACAAAGTAGTGATAATGTAGGGGAAATCAACCTCTAAGTATCACTTAACCCTGACTAATAGAAACTATTGTTATCTGCCAAAAATAACCTAATAATAGGAAACCACCCAAGTGGATTATGTCAGTTTGCAACACAAATCTCTGCCTCTAGAAAAATGAAAATTAATTTAACTCTACTATGTTCTTCATATCCATATTCTTCTTTCTCCTCTCAGGTCACTTACCAATTTTTTCATCTTCCTGTACCATTTTCCTCTCTTCTCTGAAAGCTCTGAGCCAGCGTATCTTCTCCTCCAATTTCTTGGCAAAGAATAGATGTATCTCTTCAGTCTCCTTGTTGTGAAGCTTGAAGGCATTTTTCATGCTTACATTAAAGTCATCATCTCTGCCATCTTCAATGTCCACTACCTCATATTTATCCATATCAATGCGGCCTTTGTAGTACAGAATGTCTCTCCGGATCAGGTCCTAGACAGAAAGAAAGAGAAGGCTTTTTGTTGGAGGTATGTGGAGAGTGGGTACAAGAACAGTTGGCACATATGTACAGCAGAATGCTAATGCTGCCATTGTTCTGGTGTATCACTGAGAGGTGGTTTGGTTTAAATCTGGGCAGGTTACCTTAGCTTATGACACTACAGTTGGCTAACTAGAGGCTATTAGAGAAATCCTCTGGCCTACATCCATGGATTTTGTCTCAGACCTCAGCCTCAATGCACGTATGTGTTTACAACAAGACTGCTGATGTGAAGTAGGAACCAGTAAGCCACACATGCACTGCTACAAAGGGCTTTTCCTCTTCCAAAATATTTGCAGGCCTTCCAGAAGTATGAAATGAACTGATTAGTTGCCTGAAGTATACTCAGGAATCTAAGTAGGCCATCGAGACTGGCATATCAGAGAGGGGATGAGTGATAAGAGTAGCTAGGTAGTCACAGGCTGCTGGCCAGGAAGGATTACCTACAGAAGGTTGAACACTTAGAATTCTGGGGGTTTTTGGAAAAGGGCTCATCTAGCAGGAGAAATGTAGGGAAAGTTAATAAAAAGCTTCATATGTTGACATGGATGAATCTTACAAATCTTATTGCATGAGAAAAATAAAAGTAGTAGTTGGATACAAAGAATATATTGCCTATCCATTATGATTGTTATTTTTATTTTGGGGTATACAAAATTGAATTAAACCCAGTCCATTAGACACTCATAATTATTCAATGTATAGTGCCCTTATATCTCTATTCATTTACTTGCTTACTTGCCTTTAATGATGTATTAACTTTTGGTGAACCCAATCCCCATTCCAAAACCTATAACACCAAGGCAGCCCACATATTAAATCACATGCTCATAATTCCCCTGCTTTCTATTCTATATAATTTTATCTCATCTACATGTATTCTGTTTATATAAAGTTAAAAAAACACAAAACAATGCCACACAATATTTAGGGATATATACAAAAAATTATGAGAAAAATACAACAATGTTACATGCCAAATTCAAGGGAATACAAAGAGGAAAATGGGGACAAGAGAGAAAAAAGGGAAATGGATGGAAGAGGGAGAGGAGGAAGATGATATTTATAATGATTTATTTCTTAAATTGAATGGTTTGCCTTGGAAACAAGCAGAGATGATTTTGTCGTTTTTGAGATTGCATCCAAATACTGCATTTTGAATCTTTTGTTGACTATGAGGGCTACTCTATTTCTTCTAAGGGATTCAAAATAAAGCAGAGCAAAGGCTAATAGAGTTTTGCCAAGAGAATGTACTGGTTAGAGAAAACACCCTCTTCCAACAACACAAGAGATGACTCTACACATGACTCTACACTCTACACATCACCAGATGGTCAATACTGAAATCAGATTGATTATATTCTTTGCAGTCAAAGATGGAGAAGCTATATATAGTCAGCAAAAACAAGACTGGGAGCTGATTGTGGCTCAGATGAGTCCAGTTCAGTTCAGTTGCTCAGTCGTGTCTGAATCTCTGTGACCCCATGAACCGCAGCAGGCTAGGCCTCCCTGTCCATCAACAACTCCCAGAGTTCACCCAAACCCATGTCCATCAAGTCGATGATGCCATCCAAATATCTCATCCTCTGTCATCACCTTCTCCTCCTGCCCTCAATCTTTCCCAGCATCAGGGTGTTTTCAAATGAGTCAGCTCTTTGCATCAGGTGGCCAAAATACTGGAGTTTCAGCTTCAACATCAGTCCTTCCAATGAACATGTAGGACTTATCTCCTTTAGGATGGACTGGTTGGATCTCCTTGCAGTCCAAGGGGTTCTCAAAAGTCTTCTCCAATACCAGTTCAAAAGCATCAATTCTTCAGTGCTCAGCTTTCTTTATAGTCCAAGTCTCACATCCATACATGACCACAGGAAAAACCATAGCCTTGACTAGACGGACTTTTGTTGGCAAAGTAATGTCTCTGCTTTTTAATATGCTGTCTAGGTTGGTCATAACTTTCCTTCCAAGTCAGACTTAAATTGAAGAAAGTAGGGAAAACCACTAGACCATTCAGGTATGACCTAAATCAAATGCCTTATGATTACAGAGTGCAAGTGACAAACAGATTCAAGGGATTAGATCTGATAGTGCCTGAAGAACTATGGATGGAGGTTCATGACATTGTATAGGAGGCAGTGATCAAGACCATCCTCAAGAAAAAGAAATGTAAAAAGGCAAAATGGTTGTCTGAGGAGGCCTTACAAATAGCTGAGAAATGGAGAGAAGCTAAAGGCAAAGGAGAAACATAAAGATATACCTGTTTGAATGCAGAGTTCCAAACAGCAAGGAGAATAAGAAAGCCTTCCTCAGTGATCAATGCAAAGAAATACAGGGAAACAATAGGATGGGTAAGACTAGAGATCTCTTCAAGAAAATTAGAGATACCAAGGGAACATTTCATGCAAAGATAGGCACAATAAAGGACAAAAATGGTATGGACCTAACGGAAACAGAAGATATTAAGAAGAGGTGGTAAGAATACACAGAAGAACTATACAAACAAGATCATAATGACGCAGATAACCGTGATAGTGTGATCACTCACCCAGAGCCAGACATCCTGAAATGCAAAGTCAAGTGGGCCTTAGGAAGCATCACTACCAACAAAGCTAGTGGAGGTGAGGGAATTCCAGTTGAGCTATTTCAAATCCTAAAAGATGATGCTGTGAAAGTGCTGCACTCAATATCCCAGCAAATCTGGAAAACTCAGCAGTGGCCACAGGACTGGAAAAGGTCAGTTTTCATTCTAGTCCCAAAGAAAGGCAAAGCCAAAAATGTTCAAACTACTGCACAGTTGCACTCATCTCACATGCTAGCAAAGTAATGCTCAAAATTCTTCAAGCCAGGCTTCAACAGTACATGAACCCTGGATTTAGAAAAAGGCAGAGGAACCAGAGATCAAATTGCCATCATCCATTGGGTCATGGAAAAAGCATGAGCATTCCAGAAAAAATCTACTTCTGTATTATTGACTACCCCAAAGTCTTTGTGTGGATCACAAAAAACTGTGGAAAATTCTTCAAGAGATGGGAATACCAGACTACCTTACCTGCCTCCTGAGAAATCTGTATGCAGGTCAAGAAGCAACAGTTAGAGCTGGACATGGAACAACAGACTGGTTCCAAATTGGGAAAGGAGTACGTCAAGGTTGTATATTGTCAGCAGTTCCTGCTTATTTAACTTACATGCAGAATCCATCATGTTAACTGCCAGATTGGATGAAGCAAAATCTGGAATCAGGATTGCTGAGAGAAATATCAGTAACCTCAGATATGCAGATGACACCACTCTTATGGCAGAAAGTGAAGAAGAACTAAAGAGCCTCTTGATGAAAGGGAAAGAGGAGAGTGAAAAAGCTTGCTTAAACTCAATATTCAAAAAACTAAGATCATGGCATCCGGTCCCATCACATAATGGCAAATAGATGGGGAAACAATGGAAACAGAGACAGACTTTATTTTCTTGGGCTCCAAAATCACTGAAGATTATGACTGCAGCCATGAAATTAAGACATTGTTCCNAAAAAGCTTGCTTAAACTCAATATTCAAAAAACTAAGATCATGGCATCCGGTCCCATCACATAATGGCAAATAGATGGGGAAACAATGGAAACAGAGACAGACTTTATTTTCTTGGGCTCCAAAATCACTGAAGATTATGACTGCAGCCATGAAATTAAGACATTGTTCCTTGGAAGAAAAGCTATGACCAACCTAGACAGAATATTAAAAAGCAGAGCCATTACTTTGCCTACAAAAGTCCCTTTAGTCAAAGCTATGATTTTTCCAGTAGTCATATATGGATGTGAGAGTTGGACTATAAAGAAAGCTAAGTACCAAAGAACTGATGCTTTTGAACTGTGGTGTTGGAAAATACTCTTGAGAGTCCCTTGGACTACAAGGAGATTAAACCAGTCCATCCAAAAGGAAATTAGTCCTGAAATTTCATTGGAAGTACTGATGCTGAAGCTGAAACTCCAATACTTTGGCCACCTGATGCAAAGAACTGACTCATTGGAAAAGACCCTGATGCTTGGAATCATTGAAGGTGGGAGGAGAAAGGGATGACAGAGGATGAGATGGTTGGATGGTGTCACCGACTCAATGGACATGAGTTTGAGTAAGCTCTGGGAGTTGGTGATGGACAGGGAATTTGAGATGGACAGGGAAGCCTGGTGTGCTTCAGTCCATGGGGTTGCAAAAAGAAGGACAGGACTGAGTGACTGAACTGAACTGATCTCATATTCCCCAGTCTTCCTAGGTGGTGCTGTGGTAAAGAACCTGCCTGCCAATGTAGGAGACCTAAGAGACATGGGTTTGATCCCTGGGTCAGAAATATCCCCTCAAGGAAGGCATGGCAACCCACTCCAGTATACTTGCCTGGAGAATCCCATGAATAGAGGAGCCTAATGGGCTATAGTTCATAGGGTCTCAGAGAGTTGGACATGACAGAAGGGACTTAGCACGCATATACTCAGATACCCAATCCTAAGTCTTCACACTGCATAGTAAACAGAGCTTTTCTGTAGGGCTGGGGAAGACTGTCTTTAAGGATTCTCAGCATAGCTCTGTCAATCTCAAAACCCTAGGTTGCCAAATACATCATGGTGTTCTTTTCTTTCCATAATGATTATGCACATAAATAAGCTTTTGCATAGATATTGGTTCTAATCCATTGGGTAATCCTGATATCAAGTTTACAAGAAAGATATGTCTGCTATACAGAGTGGGACAATGTAGTTACAAGCCTGTTTCAGAGTTTGGATTCCTTTTACCATGCTCAAATTGGACAAGTTCAGTCCTGCCAAAATAATGGGGTGGCTCCTTGATGTTTCAGCAGGTTAAGAATCCATCTGTCTGCAACACAGGAGACACAGGAGATGTGGGTTCAATCCCTGGGTCAGGAAGATTCCCTGAGTAGGAAATGGCAATTCACTCCAGTATTCTTGCCTGGAAAATTCCATGGAGAGAGGAGCCTGGTGGGCTACAGTCCAAAGGGTCATAAAGAGTCAGACATGACTGAGCGACTAAGCATGCATGCACACTCATGAACTAACTTCTATAATCCCTAGGAACACTTTGTGAAACATATGCATAAAAAGTAGGCCCTGTCAAACTAACTACAAAAGCAGGACAAGCTGAGGAGAATGTATCAATGTAATCTACTTTGATCCTGTAAAGGCTTGAAACCTGCCTTACAATACATAATACACATGCACATAGACCTGGACCACACAGCTAATAGGTGGGTGTCCACCTGGCTAGAATATAGGCAGATTCAACCCTCCCTCTATTCCTAACTTCAGCATGCTGCTTCCTTTCCCTCTGAATTGGTGTGTCATAAACATTGTTAGCCTTCAAAATCTTTAATAGTTTTCAAAAATGGAAAGGATGCACATGATCTTAGAGCTAAATTAAAAGCATCAACTGAACCTCCTATTGTTTCTTCAGGTATCTGAGGATAATAATGAATGGCAGAGAATTCTGTCTTTGTGGCAGAGGAATAGGACTAGAGGAATGTGTCATTAAAATTCTCCCTTTTCCTATTCTTTCTGGTTCCCCAGAGGGTTGAAAGTTAGCTTTCAGACATCAGATTAGTCATAAAGCTAAGTGAAGGGATGTGCTAAGAATGATTAAGAATGACCCACTGTTCAGAAAACCGACCAGAAAGGGTAGCTAAGGCCACTAAGCAGAACAGAATGGTGGAAAGAACATCAGTTAGAGTCTAAAGTTCTGAGTTTGAATTTTAGCTGCTTAACCTCCTAGCTGTGGGGTAATGGGCAAATGAATTAACCTTGCTGAGCCTCAATTCCCTCAACTATAAAACTAGGAGAGTCATATTTACCTTGCAAAATTGTTGTAAAGCTCAAATCTAAACATGCAGTATCCAGGTCATGAGGCTAGCCTTACCTGATAACATGGTGCTGAGCTTTCTTGCTTTCAGACCAGTGTTGCATAGATCTTAAAAACTCCTTTTGATAAATGTAAAAAAACCCATTGCCTCCTTTAGTTCATTCGAACTTTCAAAGTAAGTTAATTAGCGTGACTGAAAAGAAATCAAATTTAAAGCAACTCTGAATGTTTTAAAATTTACATAGCTACCCCACTGTCCCTAGAAATTCCATAAACCCTTTCAGGGCAGGGGTGGTATTAGTGGTGGGTGGCAAATACAGTTTGCTACTCACTCACCAAAATGACATATCTATACCTAGGCTCACACTACTAATCCCCTCCCCGACTCAAAGAAGCCTTCTATTCCAGTCCTTTCAGACTTTAAGATCAAATTCACACATTCTTCTTCCTCAAAGCAGCCTTCCATGAATGCACCCTCTAGATCACATCATGACAGTTTTCCTTTTCTGAATGCTAGCACTGACTATGAAGACTATGAAGACACTTATGAAGACAACTATAAAGACTATGAAGACAACTGGCATTCAATTACCACCCTAGTGAATTTGCACTAGTTCTGTTTTATATGTTTTATTGCTAATTTTGTCTGTCCATTCAGGTTGTGCCTCGTACTGAGCTTTCTTTGGTTTTGCCTCACTTAGGAGTTATTCAGGGAAGGAGAGCTGATAAAGGCTCAAACATTTTTTCTGCTCAGCTTCTACACATAGCAAGGGGACAAAACTCTCCTGGCCCCTAGTTGCCTGTGGGACTATTGGGACTGGGATGCCCACATGCCAATTGTTAATAGTGATCTGAGTGCTTTCAAAGGCACATGGTGAATAGATGCTCACTACAGATGCGATTTAGACTTCTCTGGTGGCTCAGACAGTAAAGCGTCTGTCTACAATGTGGGAGACCCGGGTTCGATCCCTGGGTGGGGAAAATCTCCTGGAGAAGGAAATGGCAACCCACTCCAGTATTCTTGCCCGGAAAATCCGATGGATAAAGGAGCCTGGTAGGTTACAGTCCATGGGGTCGCAAAGAGTCAGACATGACTGAGCTTTCACTTTCACAGATGCTATTTGGGTCTTCACAATTTCTCTGTCTAAATGGGGTTGTTTCTAATAGGATGGTCACCATCCTCCTTTTCCTTTCTACTCATCCAAGTTGGAGGAGAGTAAGGGAGCTAGTGCTTCCCTAGGATGATCCTGGCATCTGCAGCCAAGTACTCTGGCCCTGGCACTAGACATTTCTCCAGAAAGGAGCTTATCCCCATCCCTGACATTACATGATTGAAACAGCTGAGAGCTGTTTGAACTTGGCCTCACTGGGTATTCATGGGGTTTACTGAAACACTACAGTACATTTTGTACAAATGGCAGATGCTGCAGTCTGGGGAATGCAACTGTTCAGGCTTGCAGTTTGCCTCACTTGCTTGTCAGCAAGGTTCTCCATACCTCTTTTGAGGGGGCCCTGGCTACTCACCTCTAGCCTAACAACCCTGGTTTTCTTTTCAGATTCTGGGGAAGGCACATGGTGCTAGGACTGGATTTGTCTTTATCACTGTAGCATTGCAGCATCTAGAGTACATTCTTTTTTTTTAATTAATTTATTTTAATTGGAGGCTAATTACTTTATACTATTGTAGTGGTTTTTGCCAAACATTGACATAAATCAGCCATAACGACAACAGTGAACACTTAAACAACAGACATTATGCAGCAGACACTACTCTAAATACTTTCCCTCCAGCTTTATTGAGGTATAAATTAGAAAACTTATATATATTTAAGGTATTCAATCTGATGTTTTTATATAGTGTGTATTATGTAATGATCATCACAATCAAGTTAATTAACATATCCATCATCTCACATAGTTGTCTTTTTTTGAGATGAGAAAATACTTCAGATCTATTTTCTTAGCAAATTTCAATTATACAATACAGTGTTGCTAACTATAGTCACCATATGTATAATACATTAGCTATCCAGAACTCATTTATCCTACATAACTGAAAGTTTTTACCCTTTGACCAATATCTCCCCATTTTCTCCACCCAAATGAGCCCCAGCAACCACCATTCTACTCTCTACCTTTATGAGTTGGACTGTTTTAAATTCCATATATAAACGAGATAATACAGTATTTGTCTTTCTCTGCCTTATTTTACAAAGCATAATGTTTTCCAGGTTCAACCATGTTGTTGGGCACAGCAGGGTTTCTCTTTTTCAAACACTGAATAATATCTCATTGTGTGTATGTGTGTGTGTATGATGCTACCTTTATGTGTTCATCCCTTGGCAACTACACTTTGCATTTATTAACTTAAATCATCCTCACTATCTTACAAGTTAGGTACTGTTATAATCCCATTTTATGAGAAACTGAGGACATAGAGCAGTTAAGAAACTTGCTCAGGAATAAAAGCTATGCTATTTATGGCATAGCTGGGATTTGAGTCTAAGCTATCTGGCTCTAAAAATCTGTTCTTGTTTTAACCACTGTGTATACAGCCATGAAATTAAAAGATGCTTACTCCTTGGCAGGAAAGTTATGACCAACCTAGAGGGCATATTCAAAAGCAGAGACATTACTTTGCCAACAAAGGTCCATCTAGTCAAGGTTATGGTTTTTCCAGTAGTTATGTATGGATGTGAGAGTTGGCCTATAAAGAAAGCTGAGCACCAAAGAATTGATCCTTTTGAACTGTGGTGTTGGAGAAGACTCTTGAGAGTCCCTTGGACTGCAAAGACCAGTCCATTCTAAAGGAAATCAGTCCTGAGTGTTCATTGGAAGGACTGATGTTGAAGCTGAAACTCCAATACTTTGGCCACCTGATGTGAAGAACTGACTCATTTGAAAAGACCCTGATGCTGGGAAAGGTTGAAGGCAGGAGAAGAAGGGAATGACAGAGGATGAGATGGTTAGGTGACATCACAGACTCAATGGACATGAGTTTGAGTAAACTCTGGGAGTTGGTGATGGACAAGGAGGCCTGGCGTGCTGCAGTTCATGGGGTCTCAAAGAGTTGGACATGACTGAGTGACTGAACTGAACCTGCCTCTGAATAAAAACTTCCTGAATGAATGATTACTAAATATTTACTGTATGCCAGGCCCTATAACTGTATTACCTCATTTAACACTGAAGTACAACACACTTGTACATGTACATGAACTTGCATGAGGTACAACAACATGCAACACTTCCTTGCATGTAGATACTATTCAGTTCAGCTTGATGATTCCCATTTTGCAAATGAGGGGATAATAAAAGGAACCCAGGAGGTGTCCAAAATTACATAGCTGATGGGAAAAAAGGCAATTGGTGGTCTGGTCTCTTGTCTGGCTCTAGAACCCATGATCTTAACATTATGGTTCACTGCATCCCATTACTTCAAGTGATTCTCCTCAAAGCCTCCTCAGGTGAATTCTATGATCAGGATGACTTGACACTGATAAGAATAAAGACTTAAAGAACTGGTGCAAGGTTAAGCAAATTAGTAAGAGACAGTAGAGTCTTGGACTCAGGTGTTCTTGTTTTAGATCCACTGGTTTTAAAGTAGAAATCTTTTTTTTTTTCTACTTTATTCCATCTCTGATGCATTTTTGAATTGTTCCAAATGCCTCAACCTCTAAGTCTGGCCCTTTAGTTCATGAAAAAATGGTCCAAAGGCAGAAAGTTCCATGAACAGAAGAAATTATCTCTCCAGCATCCCTACATTCAATTTAGTTCCAATTCTCCTAGAATGTGATGAAAGCAACAAAAAACTAAGCAGTTATGATGCAGGGGACAACAGAGCATGTCGACTGGCACAATTGATGAAAGACAGGGAAAAGGCTGTTTGCAGCAACAGCAGAGTTGTAAGAAAATTGGTGGATGATTGACTGAGGAGAGGGAAAAGGGGTTCTCTCTTCCTCAGTAAAATATGAAAGGGAAGAAACAAAAAAGGGTAAAATTTCCAGAAGCAACTAAATCATTTCCAATATAATCATCTCATAATGACAGAGGATGAGATGGTTAGGTGACATCACAGACTCAATGGACATGAGTTTGAGTAAACTCTGGGAGTTGGTGATGGACAAGGAGGCCTGGCGTGCTGCAGTTCATGGGGTCTCAAAGAGTTGGACATGACTGAGTGACTGAACTGAACCTGCCTCTGAATAAAAACTTCCTGAATGAATGATTACTAAATATTTACTGTATGCCAGGCCCTATAACTGTATTACCTCATTTAACACTGAAGTACAACACACTTGTACATGTACATGAACTTGCATGAGGTACAACAACATGCAACACTTCCTTGCATGTAGATACTATTCAGTTCAGCTTGATGATTCCCATTTTGCAAATGAGGGGATAATAAAAGGAACCCAGGAGGTGTCCAAAATTACATAGCTGATGGGAAAAAAGGCAATTGGTGGTCTGGTCTCTTGTCTGGCTCTAGAACCCATGATCTTAACATTATGGTTCACTGCATCCCATTACTTCAAGTGATTCTCCTCAAAGCCTCCTCAGGTGAATTCTATGATCAGGATGACTTGACACTGATAAGAATAAAGACTTAAAGAACTGGTGCAAGGTTAAGCAAATTAGTAAGAGACAGTAGAGTCTTGGACTCAGGTGTTCTTGTTTTAGATCCACTGGTTTTAAAGTAGAAATCTTTTTTTTTTTCTACTTTATTCCATCTCTGATGCATTTTTGAATTGTTCCAAATGCCTCAACCTCTAAGTCTGGCCCTTTAGTTCATGAAAAAATGGTCCAAAGGCAGAAAGTTCCATGAACAGAAGAAATTATCTCTCCAGCATCCCTACATTCAATTTAGTTCCAATTCTCCTAGAATGTGATGAAAGCAACAAAAAACTAAGCAGTTATGATGCAGGGGACAACAGAGCATGTCGACTGGCACAATTGATGAAAGACAGGGAAAAGGCTGTTTGCAGCAACAGCAGAGTTGTAAGAAAATTGGTGGATGATTGACTGAGGAGAGGGAAAAGGGGTTCTCTCTTCCTCAGTAAAATATGAAAGGGAAGAAACAAAAAAGGGTAAAATTTCCAGAAGCAACTAAATCATTTCCAATATAATCATCTCAGGAGGAAAATAACAAAAAAAATATTAAACAAAATTAAATTCAGATAACAATTATTTGTACTCCTGTGGGCAAAAATTCCTGAGAAGAAATGGATTATCCCTCACAGTCAACAAAAGAATTCAAAATGCAGTACTTGAGTGAAATGAAAATGAAAGGTGCTCAGTCATGTCTGACTTTTTGCAACCCCATGGACCATACAGTCCATGGAATTCTCTAGGCCAGAATACTGGAGTGGGTAACCTTTCCCTTCTCCAGGGGATCTTCCCAACCCAGGAATCAAACCGGAGCCTCCTGCATTGCAGGCAGATTCTTTACCAACTGAGCTATCAGAAAATCCTAGTACTTGGATACAATCTCAAAAACAACAGAATGATCTCGGTTTGTCTCCAAGGCAAACCATTCAATATCACAGTAATCCAAGTCTATGCTCCAACTACTAATGCCAAAGAAGCTGAAGTTGAACAGTTCTATGAGGACCTACAAGACCTTCTAGAATCAACATCCAAAAAAAGATGTCCTTTTCATCATAGAGGACTAGAATGCAAAAGTAGGAAGTCAAGAGATACCTGGAATAACAGGCAAGTTTGGCCTTGGAGGACAAAATGAAGCAGGGCAAAAGCTAACAGAGTTTTGCCAAAGGAACACACCAGTCATAGAAAACACCCTCTTCCAACAACACAAGAGACAACTCTACACATGGACATCACCAGATGGTCAACATTGAAAAAATCAGATTGATTACATACTTTGAAGCCAGTGATGGAAGAGCTGTATACAGTCAGCAAAAAACAAGACCTGGAGCTGAAAGTGGCTCAGATCATGAGCTCCTTATTGAAAAATTCAGGCTTAAATAAAAGAAAGTAGGGAAAACCACAGGCCATCAAATCCCTTATGATTATACCATGTAGGTGACAAATAGATTCAAGGGATTAGATCTGGTAGACAGAGTCCCTGAAGAACTATGGACAGAGGTTTGTAACAATGTACAGGAGGCAGTGACCAAAACCATTCCAAAGAAAAATAAATTCAAGAAACCAAGGTGGTTGTCTGAGGAGGCTTTACAAATAACTGAGAAAAGGAGAAAAGCAAAAAGCAAAGGAGAAAGTTAAAGATATACCAAACTGAATGAAGAGATCCAAAAAATAACAAGGAGAGAGAAGAAAGACTTCCTAAGCAAACAATGAAAAGAAACAGAAGAAAGCAATAGAATGGGAAAGACTAGAAATCTCTTCAAAAAATTGGAGATATCAGGGGACCATTTCATGCAAGGATGGGCATGGTAAAGGGCAGAATTGGTAAGGACCTAACAAAAGCAGAAGAGATTAAGAAGAGATGGCAAGAACAGAAGAAGAACTATACGAAAAATGACTCGGATGAACACAAATATGTAGTCACTGTTCTAGAGCCAGACATCCTGGAGTGTGAAGTCAAATGGGCCTTAGGAAGTATTACTGCAAACAAAGCCAGTGGAGGTAATAGAATTCCAGCTGAACTATTTCAAATCCTAAAAGATGATGCTGTTAACAAGCTACACTCAATATGTCAGCAAATTTGGAAAACTCAGCAGTGGCCAAAGGACTAGAAAAGGTCAGTTTTCATTCCAATCTCAAAGAAGAGCAATGCCAAAGAATGTTCAAACTACTTTACAGTAGTGCTCATTTCAAAAGCTAGCAACTCAAAGTCCTTCGAGCTAGGCTTCAGCAGTACACGAACTGCGAAATTCCAGATGTAGAAGCAAGGTCTAGAAAAGTCAGAGGAACCAGAGGCCAAATTACCAGCATTCACTGGATCTAAAGAAAGCAAAGGAATTTCAGAAAAAATATCTATTTCTGCTCCATTAACTACGCTAAAGTCTTTGTGTGGATGACAACAAACTGTGGACAATTCTTAAAGAGATGGGAATGACAGACCACCTTACCTGTCTCCTGAGAAGGCTGTATGCAGGTCAAGAAGCAACTTTTAGAACAGGACATGGAACAATGGACTGGTTCAAAATTGGCAAAGGAATATGTCAAGGTTGTATTTGTCACCGTGTTTATCTAACTTAGATGCAGAGTATATCATAAGAAATGCCAAGCTGGATGAATCACAAGCTGGAATCAAGATTGGCGGGAGAAATATCAACAGCCTCAGATATGCAGATAATACCACTCTAATGGCAGAAAGTGCAGAGGAATTAAATAGCCTCTTAATGAGGGTGAAGGAGGAGAGTGAAAAAGCTGGCTTAAAACTCAACACTCAGAAAAGTAATATCATGGCATTCAGTACCATCACTTCATGACAAATAGATGGAGAAAAATTGGGAGCAGTGACACAGTTTATTTTCTTGGGCTCCAAAATCATTGCAGACAGTGACTGCAATCAGGAAATTAGAAGACACTTGCTCCTTGGAAGAAAAGCTATGACAAACCTAGACAGCATTTTACAAAGCAGAGATATCACTTTGCCAGCAAAGTATAGTCAAAGCTATGGTTTTCCAGTAGTCATACATGGATGTGAGATTTGGACTATAAAGAAGACTGAGCACTGAAGAATTGATTCTTTCAATCTGTGGTGCTGGAGAAGACTTTTGTGAGTCCCTTGGGCTGCAAGAAGATCAAATCAGTCAATCCTAATGGAAATCAACCCTGAATATTCATTGGAAGGACTGATGCTGTTGATGCTAAAGCTGAGGCTCCAATACTTTGGCCACCTGATGAGAAGAGCTGATTCATTGGAAAGGACCCTGATACTGGGAAAGACTGATAGAACGAGGAAAAGAGGGCAACAGAGGATGAGATGACTGGATAGCATCACCTATTTAATGGACATTAGTTTGAGCAAACTCAGGGAGATACTGAAAGACAGAGAAGCCTGGTGTGCTGCAGTCCATGAGGTCACATAAAGTCAGACACGATTTAGTGACTGAACAACAACAAGATGCAGAGGAGCAGAAACATAAGTGATATCATAATGGACAAGAAAAAAAAGGCTTATCTAGATTTTTTATAACAAAAGTGACAAAGAGGGAAGCAGTGATCCCTTAAAGGAAGGGATCACATAGTTAGAAGTCACTGGTGTCATTTTCCACCGAGTATAATGACCCTTAGAAAGTATCTTCATATATATATTCACACACATATATGTACACTCTGAAACAAGCTACACGTTTTTCAAGCTGTTCTAAGTGGTGTACACAATCCCAACTTCCAGTTGGGGAAGTTTTGGCTTAACTCTTTGGGAATGAACAGAATCTTGAGAGCTAAATGAGAACTTGTTAATAATAACTGGGCCAAATTATCTCAGGAATCAGGTCTTTCAATCTCTCTTATACTATCTCTGGCAGGAAAACATCCAGCTCACTTGGTGGTACATCTAGTAATGGAGGGGCTTCCCCGATGGCTCAGCAGGTAAAGAATTCACTTGCAATGTAGGAGATGCAGGTTTGATCCCTGGGTTGGGAAGATCCCTTGGAGGAGGAAATGGCAACTCACTCCAGTATTCTTAACTGGAGAATCTCATCGAAAGAGGACTGAGCATGCATGCTAGTGATGGAGACCTCACTATCTTACAAGGCTGATTATTTCTTTATTGGGTTGGGAGAAGACTAACAAGTACCTACTAGGTGTAATGCCCTCTATCAGACATTTTATATGCACTAATTTCATTTAATCTTCACAATCCTGTAGCGTAGCTGTAATCTCCATTTTACAGACAATAAAGTAAAGGTGGAGGAAGTGAAAAGTCATTTGTTTGAAATCATGTAGATAGGGAGTGCTAGAACTAAGGAGCCCAAATTCTGACCATAAATTTTATGCTTTTCCTACCATTCCACATTCCTTCTACCTCCAAGGAGACCTTAGAAAATCTGAAGCACCAGGCTAAAATCATGATATTTTCTATCTAGTGCAACCTGCTCATCAACTACCCTAGTTAATGGCAAGATAGAAACTGGATTTTATGTGACATGATCTGCTGTTAGGAAACCAATGGTGATCCCTGTCACTGTACCTCCATTTAAATGTTCACCTCTGTTTGATAATCTATTATAGAATTCTGACAAGCTCAATGGGAATAATGACATAGAGGTTACTAATGAAAAGTCTGGAGCTAGCTTTCCTAGATTCAATTCCTGGCTCCATCACTCAATAGCTATGATATCACCTTGGGCAAATTATATTGGGTTGGTCAACAAGTTCCTTTGTTTTCTTAAGCAAAAATAAAAGATACATTTTTCATTTTCACCAAGAACTTTATTGAAAAATATATTCAGGGTTTTGTTCCATTACCTTCTGTCAATTTTTAGGCAACTTCATGACCATATAACTTCTCTGTACCTCCCTTTATATATATTTAAAATGGGAAAATAATAGTACTTACCTCATATGTTTGTTGTGATGATTAAATTGAGTTAATGAAAATAAAGGTCTTAGAACAGAATCAGAGAGGTACACAGTGACTGTTAGTCCATCATTGTCAATCTGTATTTTCTGGAATCTTTTAAATTTTGAAAACTGGTACAATGTGAACAGTGAACTTCCAGATGTTCAAGCTGGTTTTAGAAAAGGCAGAGGAACCAGAGATCAAATTGCCAACATCCGCTGGATCATAGAAAAAGGAAAAGAGTTCCAGAAAAATATCTATTTCTGCTTTATTGACTATGCCAAAGCCTTTGACTGTGTGGATCACAAGAAACTGTGGAAAATTCTGAAAGAGATGGGAATACCAGACCACCTGACCTGCCTCTTGAGAAACCTATATGCAGGTCAGGAAGCAACAGTTAGAACTGGACATGGAACAACAGACTGGTTCCAAATAGGAAAAGGAATACGTCAAGGCTGTATATTGTCACCCTGCTTATTTAAATTATATGCAAAGTACATCATGAGAAACGCTGGGCTAGAAGAAGCACAAGCTGGAATCAAGATTGTTGGTAGAAATATCAATAACCTCAGACATGCAGATGACACCACCCTTATGGCAGAAAGTGAAGAGGAACTAAAAAGCCTCTTGATGAAAGTGAAAGAGGAGAGTGGAAAAGTTGACTTAAAGCTTAACATTCAGAAAAGTAAGATCATGGCATCTGGTCCCATCATTTCATGGGAATTAGATGGGGAAACAGTGGAAACAGTGTCAGACTTTATTTTTTGGGCTCCAAAATTGCTGCAGATGGTGATTGCAGCCATGAAATTAAAAGACTCTTACTCCTTTGAAGGAAAGTTATGACCAACCTAGATAGTATATTCAAAAGCAGAGACATTACTTTGCCGACTAAGGTCCATCTAGTCAAGGCTATGGTTTTTCCAGTGGTCATGTATGGATGTGAGAGTTGGACTGTGAAGAAAGCTGAGCACTGAAGAATTGATGCTTTTGAACTGTGGTGTTGGAAAAGACTCTTGAGAGTCCCTTGGACTGCAAGGAGATCCAACCAGTCCATTCTGAAGGAGATCAGTCCTGGGTGTTCATTGGAGGGACTGATGCTAAAGCTGAAACTCCAATACTTTGGCCACCTCATGAGAAGAGTTGACTCACTGGAAAAGACTCTGATGCTGGGAGGGATTGGGGGCAGGAGGAGAAGGGGACGACAGAGGATGAGATGGCTGGATGGCATCATCGACTTGATGGACATGAGTTTGGGTGAACTCCAGGAGTTAGTGATGGACAGGGAGGCCTGGCGTGCTGCAATTCATGGGGTCGCAAAGAGTCGGACACGCCTGAGTGACTGAATTGAACTGAACTAATAGTGTTTGATAGATCTCCTGGAACACATGATTCTGTTGCGTTTATACTACAGCAATTCTGCTGGGGACATCTGAGAATTATTTCAGTGCCCGATGATGTATGTATTTTTCAATTATTTTAGATCACAAGCCCGAAGAAGGCAGAGCTGTCTGGCACAGAGCAGGGGATCAATAATTACAGTATGAAATTCAGAACACTGAAGTGTTTTCTTACAACTACAGATACTTTTGGTATAAATCTCCCCTCAACAGATTTATGCTCTTTTTCCATTGACAGAGAAGTTTTATGTTCCTCTGTTAACAGTAAATTATTTGTCCTTAGCAGGGAGCTGACAGAATATCACTTTTTTTCTTCTTTCTTTGAACAGCTTTTTTTTTTTTTTTTTTTTTTTACTTTATTTTACTTTACAATACTGTATTGGTTTTGCCATACATCAACATGAATCCGCCATGGGTGTACACGTATTCCCAATCCTGAACCCCCTCCCACCTCCCTCCCCATACCATCTCTCTGGGTATTACTCAGCCATTAAAAAGAATACATTTGAATTAGTTCTAATAAGGTGGATGAAACTGGAGCCGATTATACAGAATGAAGTAAGCCAGAAAGAAAAACACCAATACAGTAAGGGCTTCCCTGGTGGCTCAGAGGTTAAAGCGTCTGCCTGGAATGCAGGAGACCCAGGTTCGATCCCTGGGTTTGGAAGATCCCCTGGAGAAGGAAATGGCAACCCACTCCAGTACTCTTGCTTGGAGAATCCCATGGAGGGAGGAGCCTGGTAGGCTACAGTCCATGGGGTCACAAAGAGTTGGACACGACTGAGTGACTTCACACACACAACACATATATATGGAATTTAGAAAGATGGTAATGATAACCCTGTATGTGAGACAACAAAAGAGACACAGATGTATAGAACAGTCTTTTGGGACTCTGTGGGAGAGGGAGAGGGTGGGCTGATTTGGGAGAATGGCACTGAACAAATCTTTTGAAATCATTGATATTATCTTAAAATCTTTAAAAAACTAACTTTTACCCATTCTAGGATTCATGAAACTAATCTTTGTCACTCCTATTAAACATCCTACCACATATAAAATGTTACATATTATCTATCCACTTGCTAGGGCCCCATGTTTCCTCTTCCTTTTAAAATGTGAACTCATCAGAAAGCTTAGTGTAGTGACATTTGATTATTTAGCTTTCTTGTCCCCTTTCTTCCTTGTAAAAAGATTACTGTGTTCTGGGGCATCATTTTTAAATCTGTGCCTAAGGTGAGTGCCTTACTCACCCAGTTCTAGTCCTGGCCCTTCTCCTTCTTTTCCTTTGTAGATTTCCTTTGCCAAAGGAATCTTCACCTTCAAAAGGCTCTGTCCATTTCTTCCAGCTCTACCTCATAAGGAAAGTGTTTTATAGCAATGACAAGAGGTCTCTCAACCACTCAGCAGACAAAGGACCTTGTCTCTTTCTATACTTTATTTTGGCTTCATGGTCATTTCTCAAAAGTTTATTCCCTATTTGCTGAATAGAAAGGCCTATTTTAGGTATCAAATAGAAATCCTCAACCATAGCCTCAACACAAGCATCGTATATATAGCTTTAATAGCCTTTGAAAAATCAAGCTGTAGTTGCTCATGCTCTGAGAAACCAGAGTCAAGAAGGCCCAGGTATGTAGTTAGTGCCCTTTATACTCAAGAGTCTGAGTTAGCTTTATTCTGGAAGGCAAGTCCGCAGTTCTTGCTAGAAAAAGAAGCCTCTCATTGGAAGAAAGCTATGCTAGCTTCAAGGTTTCTCTTGTTTTTGTGATCCTTGTTGCCTGCTATCCCCATCCTGCCAGGTTGGCTTGCTTGAATCCCTAACCCTGCCTTGATTTCTGGTTTCTCCTTAATCACTGGCTCATACTAGCTGGCCTGGAGCTTACTCTCATTCCATTTTATTCTTCTGCTGCCCCTTGCTCATAAACTAATCCCACTGTCCATCTTGTTTCTTCCCTTTATTCCTAGCCTTTGCCTCACTATTTTGTGTCCTGGCTCCTGGCTCTATCTCTTAGTTTCTTATATCTACCTCTTTCTTATATCTACCTCAAATAGAAATCCTCAACCATAGCCTCAACACAAGCATCGTATAGAGCTGAGTTTCACATTTTACTTAAAGTAATCTCAGCCTTGGCAGACAGGTACCCAGATTAACAGGGTCTGAGTTGTGCACAACTGTAAAATAAACCAGCTTCCTAATTGTTTTTCTTTGTCTCTCTATGACTGGTTGTTCTGAGTGTAAAAGTGCCTCAGTGGGAAGAATGGGCAGATGCCTATGGGTAACATGGCTGATATGCTGAGAATTTCCTTGGCTACCTAAATTAACCCTCAAAAATCTGCCTCCTGATTTGATGTAAGTCTAAGGAAGAGTTGCAGGTAAATAATAAGAGGGCTGGGTGCTTAGTCAAGTTCCAGATTCCTAAAAATTATCTCTTCCAGGGTCAGGTCAAGACCGAGGCAGTAACTATCTCCATTAACTAGCCAGCTATCAATTCCAGAGCTGGTACTTAAAAGCTTACCCCCAAACACTGAGGAGGTTTCACTTGAAACTCAATTTGTTCCCTCAATGTACAATCAAAGGAAAATGAACAAAGATTTAATACAAGATTTGGCATACACAGAGAACAGCGGCTTAAAAACAAATGTGTGATTCTTGTTACAGGTTGAAAAGAAAAAGAAAAAGAGTCACTCAGTCGTATCCAACTCTTTGTGACTCCATGGACTGTAGCCCACCAGGCTCCTCTGTCCATAGAATTCTTCAGGCAAGAATATTGGAGTGGGTTGCCATTTCCTTCTCCAGGTTAGAAAACATCACAGTGTTTAACCTAATGTTTCATGGCTTAGTATTCCCTAGCAAAGATATTTGCTATGGGTGAGGAAGAGAAAAAAGGGAGTGAATTATGGAGAAAGAGCCAAGGGTAGGATGGTGAATTTAAAGCCACTCTAAGGATTTCTTTGGAAGGAATGATGCTAAAGCTGAAACTCCAGTACTTTGGCCACCTCATGCGAAGAGTTGACTCATTGGAAAAGACTCTGATGCTGGGAGGGATTGGGGGCAGGAGGAGAAGGGGACGACCGAGGATGAGATGGCTGGATGGCATCACTGACTCGATGGATGTGAGTCTGAGTGAACTCCAGGAGTTGGTAATGGACAGGGAGGCCTGGCATGCTGCGACTCATGGGGTCACAAAGAGTTGGACATGACTGAGCAACTGAACTGAACTGAAGCATTCTTTGGTTTTGCCATCCTCTTTTACTTTCCCTGGTCCCAAATTCTTTCCACCAGTCCTTGGAGCCAAAAGTTATCTGAACTCCCTATCCTAAGGGAGGAGGTAGAGGAAACAGTATCCAATCTGGAGGAATCAGGCTGAAAACATATGCCACCCTCCTACCCACCAAGGAGAAGATACTAAGAAACAAACACTCATACTGAGTTAATCATAAGAGTAAGACATTTTCTCAAATGAATTAAAGAGAAGGGAAAGTAAAGGAGAGCACAGTTGAGAGTTATAGGGATGTGACTCACCTTATAGAGGAAATGGGTAGGGGAACAGGGAAACTTCCTATTACAAAGGTACCTACCTGTAAGGGTAAATTAGGATGTCCTGTATTGGTTCCTAGGGCAGTAAGAGCCAGATGGGCAAAGCTATTACCAAATTAACGGGAGAAGGTGCTCAGGGAAGCCACTGATAACAAACTAGGATAGAGATATTACAATATTTTTAGGAAGTGGTACAGATCAGCAGTGTAGTCTATCAGCTCTGGGTGGAAGAGAGTGAGAAAGATCACCATGAAGAAAAGGAGGGAAAAGTGTAAAAAGCATGCCAACACAAAATTTACGAATTTCAGAGTTTCACAGCCAATAAGACTGCACTGCCTGTGATGTCAAGGTATACCAGTGATCATGATATGGAATTGCTGCCGATTTCCTGTCTTGTTCTTGCCTAGCAGGGTTGCCCACCTCATTTGGAGCAAGGGATGACAGTGAGGAAGGGTCTGGTGCTCCCTGAGGTGACCATCTCCCTCAGGGAAGAAAGGGGTAGGGTTACCTTCTTGCAGAGGACCATCTGGTGGTCAAACAGGAAGAAGACTCGCTGCTGGTTGCGGCCATAGGGCTGGTAGATCCAGGCCATCTCCCCAGTGTAGATCAGCTCCGAGCTCCTGTCTAGGATATCCTCGCCCTGGAAAGGACATATGATAATGAGAGGCAGCCAGGCAGGAAGCATGACATCTTCATCTGCCTGGAGACACCTAGAGTTGACTATAAGCTGGGAAATAAGCAGGACAGAAAGGGACTAGTGAGGAAGAAGGAATGGAGGGAGGGACCCCTGGGAGTCCCTGAAAGGCTCCATGAGTTACAAAGACCCATAGTCTTGTTTACCCTGAAGTCAAATGAGCCCCGCTACCCAGGACTGCTACAGTCCTTCTTTACCAGTTGCTCTCTGGCCACAGAGGCACCAGCTGCCTTGAGATGTCTGTCTGTCTGTCTGTCTCTCTCATATTCTCCCTCTCTTTTTTTTTTCCTATGAATCTCTCTTTCCATCCCAATCTTTCATCCCAGTTCTAGACTTTAAGTCTCTTTCTTGTACCTGAAGAGTAAAGCCTGAGCAGATGCGAGAAGTCGCTTTGGTTCCCAGACAAGTAAGACAAGGAGGGATAAAGAGGAGATGATTTTTAAGGGAGAGAAAGAGAATCCGTTCACCCTCTTAAAATTGGGTTTCCTTCTTTTCTCAGTTCATTAAAATATACTGATTAAGTAAGAATTTTATCACCACATGCTACCTTGGTCTGATATCCAGAAAGCCTGAATACCTTGCTTATCTTTCTTGCTATGTAGAATCAGACACACGCCAAAAGCACCACCAAGAGACTTAACTCTTAGCTAATTCTATTCTACAGTTTCCAAGGGCCTTTTATTTGTGGGAACTTGATATGTAGGGGTGTATGTCAGACGCCAAGCCATATCTGGCCCTGTTCTTAAGAAGTTTATACCTCAGCAGAGGAGTCTAATACAGGTATGCTCAGAACTTGTGGAATGCAAGGCAAACCATGGGGACAAAGAGCAGTGGCTCCATGATTCAGGAGAGTTAATACTTACTGAGCACCTACAGGGGTCAGACATCATGCTACATACTTTCACTCTGTCTCTTGAGCATCACAATAGCCCTGGGAGGTAGATAGTCTTGCTATCATCTGTATAGTCTGAGGGACAAAGAGGTCAAGTGATCAGCCATGGTCACCCAGCTAATTAGCCAAAGATCCATAATCCAAACCTAAGTCTGCAACTCCAGAAAGTGTGCTCAGTTTTGCCAATACATTATATTGTCTCTAGGCCAAAAAGGCACTGAAGGGTCAGTCCCTTCCTCTCTCTGGGTCTCAGTTTTTCTAGCTGTTAAATGAGGTATGTGAGGATGATCTCTAAGGTCCTAGCCCTGACACTCTGATGCTAAGATCTCAGCCTTGCACCAAAAAGTTTCAAGTCAGAGTGAGACATGGGGGCTCCTGCATTTTCCTGGAAACAATCTGAGGCAAACAACCTAGGCAAGGCAGTGGCACAAAGAGAGGGGTAGCTAGAAATAGTATTCTTGAGCATACCACTTTTTTTTCAGTCTAAGAGATAGGGAGAAAAACAGGAGCTTGATGGAAATATTTTCTAATAATATAACCTCAAAAAGAAAGCTCAGTGATACTAGTGTGACTCCAGACCACAGCCTAGGGGCTCCTTGGAATTTTGGTAAACACTCCTCCTTGGCGGGCCCACATACTAACCCAGAACCTCTGGAGGCCCAGGACTAGGAAAATAATCCTTGAGAGTGTGGGGGCCATGCGAGGTTTTAGAGTTGGAGGGATGGGAAGCTGAAAGTGTTACCATTCATCCATGCCCCAACTTGAGGCAGGCCAGGAACATGTATTAAAATCCATTTTAAACATGTATGAAGTAAAAGAAGGGTATAAAGGGGGCCAATGCTATACAAAGATGCCCAGGATGACTTTTAAAGGCACAGTTTGCTAAGCTGAGGATGTAGTCTGGTTCCCATGACAAGTAACGGTAGACCAGGTGGGTGAGATGGTCACTCCTCATGGGGTTAAGATAGTTAAGACAAGATTATTATCGGTACTCACGGTGAACCACAGTAAGATGGTTCTTCCTCTGAACTTACTTATGTGGAAACACGAGTGGTTCGACTGACAACAGTCCATTGAGAGAATACAAGAGACAAGGAGTCAAAGGAGTAAATTTTACTACTATTATTATACTGGTTAGAGTAGACCGACAACATTCTTAATATATTGTATGTTTCACGAATCTTTTCATGTAAGATGTATTACTATCGATAATAGAACTTATAATGACACACGGGGCTTAGAACACGGTGTACGAGGATAATTATGAGTATTGGGTTATTCCTTACATGACAAGTCAAGTCAAGTCAGTGCAGACTGAGAAACGTCGGGGTACCTGACGTCGTACGGTCCGAAAGGACATGTAGTGGTTTATGGCCTTGAATGAGTTTGAGTTTAGGTAGCTCAACCACTACGGTAAGTTGTTAGGGTAGAGGACGGCAGGGGAAGAAGAGGACGGAAGTTAGTAGTCCCAGAAATGGTTACTCTATCAAGAAGTGTAGTTCACCGGTTTGATAACCTTGAAGTCGAAGTCGTAGTCAGGAAGTTTACTTATAAGTCCCGACTAAAGGAAATCCTAACTGACCAGATTAAAGGAACGTCAGGTTCCCTGAGAGTTCTCAAAAGTTGTGTTATGTTTTCGTAGTCAAAAAACCGTGAGTCGAAAGAAGTACCAGGATAAGAGTGTAGGTATGTACTGATCACCTTTTTGGTATCGAAACTGATCCACCTGGAAACAACCGTTCCATTACAGAGACGAAAAATTATACGACAGATCCAACCAGTATCGAAAAGAAGGTTCCTCGTTCGCAGAAAATGGAAGTACCGACGTGAATGGTAGACTTGACTAAAACCTCGGGGCGTTTTATTTCAAACAGTGACAAAGGTAACAAAGGGGTAGATAAACATTACTTCACTACCCTGACCTACGGTACTAGAACCAAAAGACTTACGATTCAAAATTCGGTTGAAAAACTGAGAGAAGAAAGTGAAAGTAGTTCTCCGAGAAATCAAGGAGAAATGAAAGACGGTATTCTCACCGTAGTAGACGTAGACTTCAATAACTATAAAGACAGTCCTTAGAACTAAGGTCGAACACGAAATAGGTCGGGTCGTAAAGAGTACTACATGAGACGTATATTCAATTTATTCGTCCCACTGTTATATATCGGAACGGTATGAGGAAACGGTTAAACCTTGGTCAGACAACAAGGTACAGGTCAAGATTGACAACGTAGAACTGAATGTATGTCTAAAGGGTGGAGACAGGTAAGATGGTCTGGTATTCCCATCACTTTAATAATGTAACACATTTTGTTGTGATCCACAGTCAAAGACTTTGGAGTAGTCATTAAAGCAGAAATAAATGTTTTGTTTTGTTTTTTTCTAGAACTCTCTTGCTTCTTCTATGATCCTATGGATTTAGCAATTTGATCTCTGGTTCCTCTGCCTTTTCTAAATCCAGCTTAAACATCTCGAAGTTCTCAGTTCATGTACTATTGAAGCCTGTCTTGGAGAATTTTGAGCATTACTTTGCTAATGTGTGAGATGAGGGCAATTGTGTGGCAGTTTGAACATTCTTTGCATTGCCTTTCTTTGGGATTGGAATGAAAGCTGACCTGTGGCCAGTGCTGAGTTTTCCAAATTTGCTGGCATATTGAGTGCAGTACTTTAACAGCATCATCTTTTAGGACTTGCAATAGCTCAGCTGGAATTCCATCACCTCCACTAGCTTTGTTCATAGTGATGCTTCTTAAGGCCCACTTGACTTCGGACTCCAGTATGTCTGGCTCTAGGTGAGTGATCACATCATCATGGTAACATCGGTCATTAAGGTCTTTTTTGGATAGTTCTTCTGTGTATTCTTGCCACCTCTTCTTAATATCTTCCGCTTCTCTTATGTTCATACCACTTCTGTCCTTTATTGTGCCCATCTTTTCATGAAATATTCTCTTGGTATCTCTATTTTTTCTGAAAGATATCTTTAGTCTTTCCCATTCTATTGTTTTCCTCTATTTTGCATTGATCACTGAGGAAGTCTTTCTTATCTCTCCTTGTTATTCTTTCAAACTTTACATTCAGATAGGTATATCTTTCCTTTTTTCCATTTCCTTTCACTTCTTTTCTCAGCTATTTGTAAGGCCTCTTCAGACAACCATTTTGACCTTTTACATTTCTTTTACTTGGGGATGGTCTTGATCACTGCCTGCTGTACAATGTCATGAACTTCTATCCATAGTTATTCAGGCACTTTATCAGATATAATCCCTTGAATCTACTTGTCACTTCCACTGTATAATCATAAGGGATCTGATTTAAGTTATACCTGAATGGTCTAGTGGTTTTCCCCACTTTCTTCAATTTAAATCTGAATTTGGCAACAAGGAGTTCATGATCTGAGCCACAGTCAGCTCCAAATCTTGTTTTTGCTGACTGTATAGAGCTTCTCCATCTTTGACTGCAAAGAATATAATCAATCTGATTTTGGTATTTACCATTCAGTGATGCCCATATGTAGAGTCTTCTCTTGTGTTGTAGGAAGAGGGTGTTGGCTAAGACCAATGCATTCTCTTGGCAGAAGTCTATTAGCCTTTGCCCTGCTTAATTTTGTACTCTGAGGACAAACTTGCCTGTTACTCTGGGTATCTCTTGACTTCCTACTTTTGCATTCAAGTCCCCTATGATGAAAAGGACGTCCTTTTTTGCTGTTAGTTCCAGAAGACCTTGTAGGTCATCATAGAACCACTCAACTTCAGCTTCTTCAGCATTAGTGGTTGGGGCATAGACTTGGATTACTGTGATATTGAATGGTTTGCCTTGGAAACGAACAGAGATCATTCTGTCATTTTTCAGATTGCCCATAAGTACTAAATTTTGGACTCTTGTTGACTCTGAGGGCTACTCCATTTCTTCTAAGGGATTCCTGCCCACAGTAGTAGTACATATAATGGTCATCTGAATTAAAATCACCCATTCCAGTCCATTTTAGTTCACTGATTCCTAACATGCCGATGTTCACTCTCGCCATCTCTTATTTGACCAGTTCCCATTTACCTTGATTCATGGATCTAACATTCCAGGTTCCCACGCAATACTATTCTTTACAGCATCAGACTTTACTTCCATCACCAGTCACAAACACAAGTGGGCACTGTTTTCACTTTGGCTCTGTCTCTTCATTCTTTCTGGAGCTATTTCTCCACTCTTCTCCAGTAGCATATTGGGCAACTACCGACCTGGCAAGTTCGTCTTTCAGTGTCATATATTTTTGCCTTTTCATACTGCTCATGGGGTTACGGGGAAACAGTGGAAACTGTCAGACTTTATTTTTGGGGGCTCCAAAATCACTGCAGATGGTGATTACAGCCATGAAATTAAAAGATGCTTACTCCTTGGAAGGAAAGTTATGCTAGATAGTATATTGAAAAGCAGAGATATTAGTTTGCCAACAAAGGTCCGTTTAGTCAAGGCTATGGTTTTTCCAGTAGTCATGTATGGATGTGAGAGTTGGACTGTGAAGAAAGTTGAGCGCCGAAGAATTGATGCTTTTGAACTGTGGTATTGGAAAAGATTCTTGAGAGTCCCTTGGACTGCAAGAAGATCCAACCAGTCCATCCTAAAGGAGATCAGTCCTGGGTGTTCTTTGGAAGGACTGATGCTAAAGATGAAACTCCAGTACTTTGGCCACCTCATGTGAAGAATTGACTCATTGGAAAAGACCCTGATGCTCGGAGGGATTGAGGGCAGGAGGAGAAGGAGACAAGAGAGGATGATGGCATCATCGACTTGAGGGACATGAGTTTGAGTAAACTCTGGGAGTTGGTGATGGACAGGGAGGCCTGGCATGCTGTGATTCATGGGGTCACAAAGAGTTGGACATGACTGAGTGGCTAAACTGAGCTGACATGGGGTTCTCAAGGCAAGAATACTGTAGTGGTTTGCCATTCCCTTCTCCAGGAG
Source organism: Cephalophus harveyi (assembly GCA_006410635.1). Lineage (NCBI taxonomy): Eukaryota > Metazoa > Chordata > Mammalia > Artiodactyla > Bovidae > Cephalophus > Cephalophus harveyi. The sequence continues at coordinate 30,344 of SJYT01019926.1, read as the reverse complement.
ACCACATTTTGTCAGAACTCTCCACCATATCCTGTCCATGTTGGGTGGCCCTACACAGCATGGCTCATAATTTCATTGAATCAGACAAGGTTGTGATCCATGTGATCAGTTTGGTTAGTTTTCTGTGATTGTGGTTTTCATTCTGTCTGCCCTCTGATGAATAAGGGAGGTACTCTTATTTACTCCTAAACCAATGTCAGCGAAATTAGAAGTAATATGGCCAAAGTGGAAGAATATAGGACAGAGTCCTTCTAATTGTCATGCTTTAAACCATCAAACCACAGCAAAATAATGATTTCATAATGGAACAACCAGCTGCCTTGGAAGATTTCTAGGTGGGAATGTCAAGTACTTAGGTTCTGGGGCCAGTGCTGCCACCAACTCACTTCCTTGGGAAGCAGCTTAATTACCATCAATCTGCTTCCTCATTTAAACATTGTGGCTAATACAAGGGTTTCTATTTGACCCACTTTACATGGCTGTTTGAGAGCATCAAATCAGTTCATGTAAGGGAGAGAGACCTTAGAGTTTAGAGCTCTCTGCTTTGCCCCTCAGCCCCACTTGCACCACATAGTTCTTTGCCTGGACCCCTCAAATGCAATCACTTCTTACCTCCTCTTCCCCTACATGCCTTCTGTTTTCTTCTATTCTTCCATGATTTTGCTCTTCCTAGGACATATTTGCCCTCACTGGATAGCCAAGGCCACATCTCATTCATCTCGATATTTCAGTATCTAGCACCTCATTCTAATTACAGGCTAATTATCTCATGTGGGGCTGTGCCCTGAGCACATCAAGGGAGAGAAGGACAAGGGAAATGCTATCCTTCTCATAGTTTATTTTTTATTCTTCCTGCTGGCAGGAGGGCAGGGAAGTAACAAATTCATTCAGCTCCACATTTTATCTAATGGTCCAAGGAACATGCTTCATCCAGTCACTTTAGCTTTTAAGTAGATGTTTTTGCTGCCTCCATCACACTTGGCTTTTGGGTTTCCTCTAAATTCTTTGGATTCAGAAGTCCAATGGTAAACTAGAACATGCTCTTGAGTATTGTACAACCAGGCTGTTGAGGGGAGGGGTGTTATGAACAAGTAATCACAACTACACACAATCAAGTTCCTAAACATGAGCTGCAAATTTGGGATCCTGGTAAAAATCCCCAGAAAAAAATAAAAAAGATAAAAAGAAGCTGTCACGGATATGCTTCTTCTCCCTTCCTTTCAAGTGGATCTAATGCGTGTGAAGGGTAGCGAAGCGACAGCTTAAACAAATATCAGCATCAGAGAAATTAGAAATAGAAATTTCCAAGAAATTGTAATTCTTGGATACAGGTTCTTCTTCCTGTTACTTCCCTAAGCTGTCCAAGGTACTTATTATTTAGAAGTATAGGTGATACTGATACTGACTTTTAGGAGCCCTAGAGGGTGAGGTAGAGCAGAGGGTACTCAAAGAATTCTAAGCCCCATAGGTTGACAGGGAGCAGGGATGGTAACGGGAGGTGGGCAAAAAGACCCAGAATGTTTACGAAATAAGTTAAGGGAGGGCCAGATGTGGATATAATACAAGATCTCCTGCTCTCTAGCCAAATGCTCTGATTTATTGAGAAGGCAACAATTGCTATTGCCTGTATACTACCAACTGTCCACCCTCTTTCTTAATTTCTCTTCAAGAGATATTAAGCTCTGGAGGTTCCTTCTGTGACTGTTCTTTTTCATTTGACAAATTAAACTTGAATTATTCTGTAGATGTTTTTAACAGCTACCTTGTTTTTTCAAACATCTGGAGGAGGTAAGGGAGTGGCAAAAAGAGAAAAGCACTGCTTCATTTTCTTGATGTGCAAGGCTTGTCCACAGCAGCCCCCACCAAGCTGGCAAGCTGGCAAGCTGGCAGAGCTTCTCTCTGCCTGTTCAACTGCTTGGGTAGGTGGAATATACAACGAAAGGAACCAGTGAGCTTGGGCCACCTAAGCCAAGAGCCAACCAGCCATGGAACAGACATATCCTGTTTCTTTCTGGGGGAGGCCCTGGCACTCATCCACCTTTAGCCTTACTGGGATTTGGACTCCACCCCTGCCAAGACAGTTTTACTCTCTTTCTTAGATATGGACACTTTACTGCAGAAACAAGTCCCTGTAATATCATAAAGGATAGCAACTGGGCTGCAGGAAGCAGAAGGCTACAAGAGTATGTGGTGCAGCAGTGAAAAGAATACCCTCTTAATTGAATTATTCAAAATGAAAGCATTTAAACACTTTTGAATTTACATCTATCTTTTGTGTTTACTTTTTAAAACAAAGTGCTTGTATTTGTATCTCAAAAAAAAAAAAAAAAAAAGAATTTGGAGACTAGTTTCAAGTTTTAGTTTTGTCATTGACTTGCTATTTGGCCTTGCTGAGGAATAGGCTTCTCAGACTTTCACCATCATTACAAGGTGTGCATGTGTATGTATATGCACACACATGTGCATAAGCATGACCAGGGTTGTTTCTCAGGGAATTCACTAAAAGCCCTAGTGACACTGACATTCTAGAAGTATTTAAGACTAGATATGGTACACTTGATCAAAACTTTGGGCCTGGCTTCTGAAATGTACCCAACAGGCCTTACTAAAGAAAAGCCTTCCTAGAGGGCAACCTCTCTGTATCTGGTAAGTTCCACAGTGACCACAGAGTCTGAAAAGTTAATCACAAAGAATTTTTCTTCTAACCAACTTAGATAAATAAGGGCTTTGTCAAGCAGGGTTGTGTGGGCTTAGATGAGATTAGAGGACAAATCAATCATGCTTACAAAAGAGGGAGAGAGTAACTGCCTCCTATCAATCCTACCTCAGATTTGCCTTTTTGTTTCTCTCTCCCCCTCGACCTATAGACATAAAAATATAAAATTCTTTCTGAGATGCTGAATCTCTAAATTATAGTTCAGTGGTTTCAAGTTGGGTGTGACTGAAGCTTCCTGAGCAGGGCAAAGAATTTCAAGCTATTCTTGTATGACCCCAGATGCAGGGACTGGTGGCTCAGAGCACATGGAGGAATTAGAAAGTCTTCCAAGTACTGGAAAGGGGAAAAATGTTCCATGGGCTAGAAAGTCAATTGCTGCTGGGAAACTTGTATTACAGAGAATCCCATCAAGGGTAGAGAAAAAGAGACCTGCTAGCCAGCCAAAGTTTCAGAGTACCTGAGACTTTATGGGCTTGCTAGAGGTCATTTGATCAGGCAACTAGCTGAAGCAAACCAGACAAAGGGAAAGAGAATCTGGGATTTTCTAATAAGCATGTGCCAGTGCTGGCTTCTTATGAGCAAGAAGGTCTCTTTAGATGTTTCCTTCCTTTCCCTGCATCTCAAAGAATCACTTCTGTTTTCTATTCTATATGGGGACACTATCCTTCAAATAAGACTCAAAAATATGCCCATTGCTCAGAACTGGACATTTCCAGCCATTTACATTAAAGAGGAACAGAGGTCGCAGAACAAAGGAAAGATGATTTTTTTTCTGGATCTTGGTTAAGTAACTCTAAGGCTGATATTTAATCCCTTCAGAATGTGCTAAACTATATGAGAAGTTAGAGGAATACTACCTCTCAAATTACAGGAAATTATACCTGTGTGGAGGCCAGTGGAATGGGGAACTGACTCAATTTTACACTATGACCATGAGGCTTAAGATTGCCCCTTGCTCCGTGGTAGCATGTCCAGCTTTCCCCATCTTGGTTATATTAGCTATAAACTGTCATATTTTATAACTTGGGCCTAAGAGATAAATATGAAATGTCATTACTGATGGGCACAAGAGACAAACAATAAATACTGTACTTAACATATAGGTACCTGTGAGATATTAAAACTCACATCACTGTTTCTACTGAACAGACACCTCAGGAACTTCAGAGGAACCATGGCAATAGAGGCAAAATCTCCATTTTAGTTGTTAGGCTGTGTATATCTTCTTCAAGTGAACATTTCAGATGACAAGGCTTTAGTGACTTCACTAAAGGCTTTCTGAGTTCAGAGAAGTCATGATTGTTTCCAATAGAATTAAGACTCAGGGATTATTTTTATGATCAGATGATTAAACAACAGAATGTGGTCTATCACTTGGGCAGGGATGATGATCGTGACCTCAAGTGTGCAGGCTTAGATAGAACTAGTAGATATGTCATGGTGAGGTGATCCCTGACAAGAGGAAAAGAAGTATGTTGGCTGGCCTGAATCAGAGAACCAACCTTGCATTCTGGGTCTGGGAATGGATTTGTACATATTATGGCTTATCCAAGTATTTATCTGGTGGTGATAAAATTCCAGGGCTTGAAATAGCTTTGAAAAGTTACTGAGTCAACCCAATTGTTTCTTAGTAACACCCAAAGGAATGAATCTTTCCAGTTCTAGTAAAGTTTTGCTACAGAGTTTTCTCCAACTTTCTTAGAAAGCTCTTTAAGTACAGGATACCTCTCATTAGCAGTGAGTTTTGCCTTGGCTCTAATCTAAATCCTTGCTCCTGCTTTTCAAATATTATTACTCTTTTTTCATCTTTGGTTAAAATGTGAGGTTCTGGCTAAAGGTATTTGAACTCTCCAGTGTCCCTGCTGGTGAAAGTGTCCTACCTCCCAGTCTAGAACAGAGGCTTGCCACTGTGCAATCTTGTCAATATTCTCCAAGCGACGCTTGCGTTCATTGATCTGCTGAGTCACATTTCTCATGACAGCCAGAGCAGCTGCCACATACCTGTAGTCACTGTAAAGACACAAAATTACAAGTTGGATGAGTTAATGTGCCATAGAAGCAATGTGCTAGGTGTCAACCCTAACATCCATTTTCCTGTTCCTACTTAGCAACAGAGCCCTCATTTTCAGATGGAATCCATGCCATGTAGAGTAAAGGAATACATTTCCAAGAGGTGATTTATGTGATCTAGTTCTGTTAAGTAATATATAAATAGAAATGTTTGGCAGAACTTTTGAGAAATTTCCTTTAAGAAAGACAGAAGGCCTTTCTTTGGTCCTTACTTCATCCTGATGCTTAGAATTTAGATGTGAAGGCTGAAGTTCTTCCAGCCATCTTGGATCATAAGGACAAGCTCCATACTCGCCAAGGATCAAGAAGGGAGCTTTACACATGGCATAGTCCAGACAACTTTATCATCTGTTCTAGCACCTATTTCTAGGGAATTCTGCCCAAAGTAACTATAAAACAACATTCAAACCTTTCCCCCACAGAGATAGACTCCTTGGACACAAATCAGACTTTAGTCACTGACAAGTGGTGTGGTCTTTAACAAATCACATTTACCTTCTCAGTGACTCATATATTTTATCTGTAAAATGGGGGAGAATTACAGTAGAATTTGTTGAACTTTTATTAATCCATGACAACGGTTTTACTCTTGGCTTATAACAAATGTTAGCAGTATTATTAATACAAGGAAACATTTCTCTAGTATAGATGTTATATGGGTAGTCTCTCAAAACCTCTAACTCAGAAGTATAATCCTAATCCCATTTTCCTGGGACTTAGGATGGCCTACTTGTTGAAGGTTATATCACCCTGCCAAGTTTTCTCTGCTTGTCTGCTCTAATTTCCAATCAAATAGCTCCTGTGAGAAGCATGTTGAAAGTGAAACCCCAGATATTTGGTGTAATTATTATAAACTGAGAAGGCAGGAGAATGAGTTATTGTTCAGTCTTAACTAACTTTTCCTTAGAGAAGCTGAACATGCTTTGTGGTCACTAACCTGCTTACTGTCCCAGCACCAACTGGAAAGAAGAGAAGAGAAAGAGAAGAGCACAGCAACTGTCTTTTTCTTTCCTATTATATTGAGCTGTGGAGTGGTAGATCAAACATAAGCACAGGAGAAAGGGAGTTGTAACTGCCAGAGCAGATGCCTCCTCTTATCTGGATTCCCTGGCTCCAGTCTTTTCTCTGCATACCTTCCAGACTATAGTCTTCAAATGTTACTACATCTTATCACCCCCAGTAACAAGATACTCACTACATATCTTAAGCAGTCCATTCTGTCTCAAGACAACTCTGTTAACATGCGTGTGCGCTCACACACACACACACACACACACACACACACACACGCAACAAAAACTCTTTTATTCTGAGCCTAATGAATGTTGGCTATTACCAGTTTTTCTTATGGATCTCACTTCTGATTCATACTGAACTTACAATTAACCAACACTTCTTAAATTTCTTTATAATATGCTTTCTAAAAGCTGTTTTTCTCCCAGTTGGTCCTTGAACTATTGACTTCTGAGACCCAACCACAAAATATTATATTTGTTCCTATTGCATTACAATGTTTTACAGTTACTTGCTCCAATCTATAGTGTAACTACTGTGCTCTGTAAAACTGTCAAAGTTTTGCTCTGGCAAGACTATCTTAGCCTGTCATTTAGAAGCAGGGTAGGGTAATGACAGAAGGGGTAGTTGCAGGGCAGAAGCTGCTGACATAAATAAGCACCCCATTGTTTAGGCTCATGTTATTCCACTCTCTGATTTGAGAGCATCAGGAAAATGCCTTAAGCCACCTTCTGGGAAGTAAAGCATAGAGTTACACTGTATATATGGTAGCCACTAGCCACATTTAATTAAAATTAAACAAAATTTTAAAATTTAATTAGTTGCACCAGCTACATTTCTCAGTTCTCAATATCCATATGCCGACAGTGTCTACTATATTAAACCTCACAGATATAGAATGTTTCCATCACCGTACAAACTGTTATTGGACAGTACTGGTATGAAAATGCTCTACCTGACCCCATGTACTACTCAGCCATGAATTTATCACTGCCACTGTGCCATACTGTCAATCAATAAATAGCTGTGATCTAGCCTGAACCCTGCTTAGAGCCCTCAGGCTTCCAGAGGGGGTCTGAGTCCAGCATCCTAGTGAGGAGACTGATTGAACCAAGATTGTCTTATTCTAGACAGGTCAGCTAATCTCCCTCTTGCACAGAGCCTTCCTTCTTGTCAGCTTAAACAAGGTTGGGTAGGGGGATGAAGACATGTCACCCTTCTGTAAACAAAGGTAGCATTATTCTCCACTTATCATTCTCTATCCATCTAATCTTCTCCCTCGTAAACTACTCTGACTGCCTACATTTCAGACTTAACTAACTGAATACCTATGTTCCTAAGCCTTCAAGCTGGCAGTAGCCTCGAATTGCCTTCAAATCCAAGCTACTCTGACATGCAGTGCAGGAGCTATCACCTTGATACAGCTTCCTGAGGCCAGAAAGAAGGAACTGTCCATGGTCTGGGGATAGTGCTAGGTTCAGTGGGTCACCCCAAATGAGGGCAGGGATTGATGTAGCCTGCCACTGGCTGAAACATTCTCTCAGCATGCTAGTGCCTGGGGCTGGAAGAGGAGGAGACCAGAGACAAAGGGGGAAAAAAGGCCTTGAGGCAGGGGTTCCACTCACAAGGTGAAGGAGTATAGGAATGGCAAATTCCAGGGAGATATTCTATCTTATTGACTCCCACTAAACCCAAAAAGGCCTTAGGATTGCTTTGGCCTAAAAGACTAAAATAGTTCTTGGCTGTGCTTTAAAAACGAATCACCAGGGTTCATGTTAATGTGTGGCAAACCCAACACAATATTGTAAAGTAAAAAAAAAAAAAAATAATAATAATAAAAAGAAAAAGGAAAAAAAATGAATCGCCAGTCCAGGTTCGATGCATGATACTGGATGCTTGGGGCTGGTGCACTGAGACGACCCAGAGAGATGGTACGGGGAGGGAGGAGGGAGGGGGATTCAGGATGGGGAACACGTGTATACCTGTGGCAGATTCATGTTGATGTATGGCAAAACCAATACAATATTGTAAAGTAATTAACCAATTAAAATAAATAAATTTATATTAAAAAATACATTTGGAGGACTTTTAAAAGCACCTATGCAAATACATAATTTACATAATTAATATCATCAGTCCATAAGTTTGATTTTTAGATCCTCCTGCTAGGTAGGTTCCACGGAACAGATACTTAGGAGTAGGCAGGAGATGAGCTGTGGATATAAAAACATTTGAGAATCACTTTGAATATACTGATTTTAGAACCATTGGTCTGAAAGCTGCTCCACTGAGATTTAGGTGCAACAGTGGCTGTTTGTGGTCACTCAGCACCTTGAAATATACCTGTGGGGGTCATTTAAATTCATCACATCATGAGCGGGCAGAACTAGAAACGGCCTTCCAGACTTTGTAGTATAATGGTCCACAAATCTTCCTGGGCACTTGGAGGACTCTGTAAAAAGCTAGGCTCCCAGACCTGTCCATACTTTGTGTCCCTGCTATGCCACAGACTTCCTCTTCATCATTTTCTTTCTTTGGGACTCAGTCTCTCCAGCCATAGATAGAGGAAGTCTGACTAGAAAAACTTCCTTTAAGGCCCTTCCCATTTTAGGGCCATAAATGTTTTTCATTTTTATTTTTAATTTAGTGGGAGTTTTTCAGTATCCTATTAGCTCTCACAAGTCTTCTCCTTTGAAAAGTTGGGACTCAGTTTTGGTAATGGACTATATTAAATCTTTTAAGTGAGATTTATTCACCTCCAAGTTTCATGTCTGAGTACTCCTATCCCCCAGCCAGTAAACAGAATCAAGGAGAAGAGAACACAGAGTCTTCCTTTGCAGAATCTTTCTATACCTACTTCCCTCACAGCCAATGGATCAAGGAAGGCAGAGTTATCACTGGTGGTGTTACTTACACAAAGGGAGAGTCCACTGTTGCTACATTTGGTTTCAAATCTGAATCTTTCCAGGGCTTCAGAAACACTGGAGCACGTGACCCATGATTTACTAAAGAAACAATATCAACTTAAAAATCAACCTAGAGATTGACCTAGAAGCTTGACATAAAGCAGCTGACCCCCACACATGGCCTTATGCAACTAAGTCTGGAAGTCAGCTCCAAGGAAATTAGGCAACAAATTTAAATGAAAGTAAGATATGAGCCTGATGAGAATGAGACAAAAACTAAAGGAAATTGGGCAAAGGCCTTCTTTATTCTTGGAGTGCTCAATCAGGAGAAGAGTTGAGAGCTAGGCCAACAAACCTAAGGTCAGATATTTACTATCAATCAAAAGCATGCTATAAATAGCCTGGGGGTTCTAGGTCATGAAGTAAATGATATGCAAAACTAGGGGATGGTTTACTGTAGGCGACTCCTATTGCTAGAGAGAGCTCCCAGTACGGTGGTTTAGTCCCTCAGTCATGTCTGACTCTGTGACCACCAAGCTTCTCTGATCATGGGATTTCCTAGGCAAGAATACTAGAGTGGGTTGCCATTTCCTTCTCCAGGAAATCTTCCTGACCCAGGGATGGAACCTGCATCTCCTGCTTAGCAGGCAGATCCTTTATCACTGATCCACCTGGAAAGCCCAACTTCTAGTACATACCTTACTAATAGGGGATCAGAAGTACTATTTCCATTCAGAGAGATAAATACAGCTCTTTCATCCTTTTGGGGTTTTCTTGAAAATGCTGAAAAATTTTTTAAAAACTTCAGGGGAATTCTCAAGTCTATTTCCCCCTAGTTATGCTCTGGATCTAAGGGGAGGGTACAGTTAGGATGAGGCAGAAGAGGGAGGGAAAGACTAAAGAAGTCTAGGAATGTAGCCTTTCAGAAGAATTCTAAGGTCAGTACAAGCTGAGTAGTCTGTTACCAGGATATTTGACTCTATCAAGCAGAGAATAAAATGTTGGTTCCCTTGGCTAATTTCCCAAGGTGAGGGAGTGATAAAGAATCTACCTGCCAATGTAGGAGACACAGGGTATGCAGTTTCGCTCCCTGGGTTGGGAACATCCCCTGGAGAAGGAAATGACAACCCACTCCAGTATTCCTGCCTGGAAAATCCCATGGACAGAGGTGCCTGGTGGGCTACAGTCCATGGGGTTGCAAAGAGTTGGACATGACTGAACAGCCAAACACCTTCACTTGACTGAATTCAGGACTAAGGACCAGGCTATAAGCTTCCTGAAGACAGTGTCTTAAGTTGTACAATAATGATGCACACTGATTTCGTGTATGTATTTATTTACAAATTTATAAACAACTCTTCTAAACATTACCTCACTTTATACACACACGAGTCTTGAGAAGTAAGCAAGAATATATTATCATCCCATTGTACATATAAGTTAACAGCTCAGAAAAGGCAAAAGAACATATACTGTCAATAAGGTCTAACATGTAGAGGAGGTTCTCTCCTTCACTACTGTCTCCCTCAATCCCTTACCTATGGTCCTGGGCGGTATACTTGAGGAGCTCGGCCAACTGTAAGGGATACTTGCAGATCTTCTGCACTGGCGTCAAAAGGAAACCATCAATAGCAATGTCGATCATTTGCTGCAAGAGGCGACAGGCCTCAAAAAAGTGTTGGTAGCGGCTGTCCTTCATCAGTTTGGAGAGCTCCATACAGGCGTCCAGGTGATTGTTACAGTACTCAGAGTATATCCAGAATCCATCTTGCTGTGAGCAGAGGAAAGACGGAGAGAAAAGGAAATGTTACTGAGGACTCCAAAAGAAATTCTGGAGATATGGAATGATAAACCGTCTTCTTATGTAGAAATATAAAAATGAAAACAACATCAGTCTTTTCTAAACTGATTCATAATTTAATAACAAATTATTTGGGAATTAGACAAACTGATTGAAAAAATTCATATATAAAAATAAATAAGTAGGAATAGCATGGAAATTCTATAAAAGAAGGCTAATGAGAGGATACTGACCCTGCAAATAGTAAAACACAATATTGTAATAAAATTCAGGCATTGGATCATAGAGGTATGTCAGAGGTCTATTTCTTGTAGTGGCAGACTAAATAGTTTTAGATGAAACTTAATCACTGAGAAAAGCTAGAAAATCTGGAAAAACATAATAAATTTCTGTTTGAATGAATCACATCATCCAGAGTTTCTAATTGTCTCCAAAGAATATTCTGTAGGAAATACACCATGGAATTTTCAGGAGTAAAGAGGAGTGATGGATGCAAGTTAAACACAAACAGCTGAGGAAAACAGTGTGTGTGTGTGTGTGTGTGTGTGTGTGTGTGTGTGTACATGTAAAGAAGGGAGGAGGAGAAGGTAAGGGGAGTATATTCAAATGATATACCAAAATCAGAGGAATGTTAATATTAGAGGAATCTGGGTAAATGGCATTTTTCATTTCATTGCACTTTACTTTATTGCACTTCACTGATATGTTTTTCACAAACTGAAGGTTTGGGAGAAAGACTTGGTTGAGCAAGTCTATCGGCATCATTTTTCCAATAGCATTTGTTCACTTTATGCCTCTGTGCCACATTTTGGTATTTATTGTAATGTTTCAAACTTCTCCACTATTATTATATTTGTTATGGTGACCTATGATCAGTGATCTTTGATGTTAATATTGTAATTTTTGGTGAATGCTACAAACCTATATAACAAGGTGAATGCAATACATGTGTCGTGTGTTCTGCCTACTCCACTGTTCCCCTATCTCTCTCTTCTCTGGCCTCACTATTCCCTAAAACACAACAATACTGAAGTCAAGTCAATTTATAATTCTGCAATGATCTCTAGTGTTCAAGTGAGAGGAAGCATTATATATCTCTAACTTTAAATCAAAAGCTAGAAATAATTAAACTTAGGAAGGAAGGTATATCAAAAGCTGAGACAGGCTAAAAGCTATAACTCTTGCACCAAATAGTTATTAGCCAAGTTGTGAATGCAAGGGAAAAATTCTTGAAGGAAACTAAAAGTGCTACTCCAGTGAACACACAAATGATAAGAAAGTGAAAACAACCTTGTTGCTGATATGGAGAAAGGTTAAATGGTCTGGATAGATCAAAGTAGCCTAACTCAGAGCAAGATTCTAACTCTCTTCAATTCTGCAAAAGCTGAAAGAGATGTGAAAGCTGCAGAGAAAAGAGTGAAGCTGAGATAACAAGATGGTGGTGGAGTAGGTGGACATGGAGTACATCTCTCTCCACAGATACATCAGGAATACACCTTCAGACACAGAAGTGCATGCAAAACACCAGCTGAGAGCGGACAGGAGTACCTGGCCAGTGGAAAAGAATATATAGAATCACGCAAAACTTGGTAAAATGAAGAAACCAGGGGGAAAAACAGGAGTATTAGTAGGACTGGATCTACCCTCAGCAGGTGGGGGAACTGAAGGAGGGGTCTGATCCTCACAATGGGGCAATTGTCTGAGTCACAGGAGAAACATTTAAGGCTGAGAGTAAAACAGCTGATCTGTGGCAGCCTAAATGGAATGACAATCAGACAGTCCTTGACACAGCCATACATACCCTGGACAGGGATGCAGGTCCCCTGGAAGGTGTAGCAGCTGGGAGCTGAAGTTTAGGGATTCTGGAGTAATCACATTGCAAGGGCTGCTGTTGACTGCGGAGAGACACATCGAGGGGATGTGAGGGAGGAGATCATGGCGGGAAATGTCTACGGAGGGAAGTTGGAAAGCCAAGCAGCCATGGAAGCAAGGTGATACTCCTGAGTCACGCATAGGGGGTGGAGCCTTCACCATAGCCTGTCTCTCCCCACATGCCAGCATCTGCAGCTGAACAATAGAGAGGCTGGCCCATCAAATGCCTCATACACTGAACTACAGAGTAGGACCCCACCCAGCGTGCCCTTTTAAGTGCCTAATGCGCCAATCTACAGAGTAGACCCCAGTCAGGGGGGCCTCTCTATGTGCCTGACATGACAAACAACAGAGAAGGACCCCAGGCAAGGGATCCCTCTAAGTGCCTGAACAGGCGGAGCTATGGAGAAAGACAGTCCAAAGAGGCCTTCTGATCACCAGCTACAAGAGGCTTGAAAAAAGACTGATAGGGCCATAACTCCTGCCGTGGAGGCAGTTTGTGTACCTGAACACTTGGCGCTATCAGGGTCCCTGAAAGCCAAGCAGCTGCACCACCTTAACGCTCAACTCTCACTGGGGCAGGGCTTCCACAGGCAAAAACAAGAAAAAGTCTTGTGTTTACACACACAAGTTTGCTTTGATCCTGTCTGACTCTTTGCGACCCTGTAGACTGGCATGCCAGGCTTCTCTGTCAGAGAGGGGGTTCTCCAGGCAAGAATCCGTCCGTTCCGTCCGTTCAGTCGCACAGTCGTGTCCGACTCTTTGCGACCCCGTGGACTGTAACCTACTAGGCTTCTCTGTCCGTGGGATTCTCCAGGCAAGAATACTGGAGTGGATTGCCATTTCCTTCTCCAGGGGATCTTCCCGACCCAGGGATCGAACCCGGGTCTCCCGCATTGGAGGCAGACGCTTTAACCTCTGAGCCACCAGGGAAGACTGGAGCTTATTGGTCAATACTGGTTGCTATACCCTTTTAGAACACTATATTTCCTGCTGCCCTAGCTGCCAATCCCCCTGAGTACCTGGTGCTGCCAGAACCCCTGCAACCCAAGCAGATGTACCACTTCCACACCTGGCCCTCACAGGGGCAAACCCAAGCCCTCCAGGGCAACCTCAGGAGCTAAACCCCAGTGGACGACACACATGTAGAGGTGGAAATAAAGCCACAATTGAAACCTAATGGCAGTGGTTTCAATTTCAGTGGCTAAGGAAGAAGACCCAAAACCTTCCCAATAGATGTACAAGCTGCAGATTAAATCCACATGATAAAATAAGCAGACTCTGTGTCTATGGAATATATAAAAGGCCATTGAGAGCTCCCACAAAAGAAACTGCACTAGCTCTGATAGCTGTGGACATTGGAGGCAAGAACACACAAGAGCAGGACCAGATTAGAATCTGAACAGCCCCCACAGCAGGTCCAGAGATCAGTACAGTGTTGGATGGCAACCTAGGGAGGTAAGGTGAACTGTGATTCCCAGAGCAGGAAAGGACTCTGACAGCAGACTCAAGAAAATCATTTATTACTCTTATTTTTTGACTTGTTCTATAGATTCTTTTGGATTTTATTTTTTTCTTTTTTCTCTCCTCTGTTATAGTTGTCAATTTTATTGGCACTAAGAAACCCAATTAAGCTTTGGAGTTTTTTTTTTTTTTTTCTTTTTCCTCAGTCACATTTTTTATTAATGTCATAAAACTCTGCCTCTACATTGGGCCTTTGCAGTTCTGTGGAGTTTTCCTCTTTTTTTAATTTTAATTTTTAAAACCTATTATTATTTTTCTACGTTTATTCCTTTGTTTGCTTTTCCTACTATTCTTTTCCCCTTGCATTTAATCTTTAATGTATAGAAATCTTCTTCATCTACCTTTATTTAACTTTGCATATCTATTATTTCTTTCTCTCCTTTCCTCTCAACATATTTGTTAGTTTTACTTTCATTGCTTTATTTCCCAATTGGCACCTTGCTTTAGTTTTGTTTTCCAGTTTGTGCTTTAATTAGTTTTGTTCTGGTAGATACAATTTTTGGTTTCCTTTGTTCACCAGGTCAAAATATTGCAGTTACTTTTTGTTGGATTGTTTTGGTTTTTCTTATGTGTCTATATGTATATGTGCATATTTAGTCACACTTTCTATTGTTATAAACCTCTGCCTCTACATTGGGCTTTTGCAGCTGTGTGGAGTTTTCCTCTTTTTTCCCCTTTTTTCTTTCTTCTTCCATTTTTTTCTCATTTCTCTTTTTTATAATTGTAATTTTTTAAACCTATTATATTATTTCTAAATTTATTCTTTTTTTTGCTTTTCCTACTGTTCTTTTCCCCTTGCAGATAATCTCTAATGTATATAAATCTTCTTCATCTAACTCTATTTAACTTTGCATATCTATTCTTTGTTAAAAAAATTAATTTACTTATATTAATTGGAGGCTAATTACATTACAATGTTGTAGTGGTTTTGCCACATATTGACATGAATCAGCCATGGGTGTAAATGTGTTCCCCATCCTGAACCCCCCCCCCCACCTCCCTCCCCATCCCATCCCTCAGAGTCATGCCAGTGCACCAGCCCTGAACACCCTGTCTTGGGCATCAAATCTGGACTAGTGATCTGTTTCACATATAATATACCTGTATCAACGCTATTCTCTCAAATCACCCCATCCTTGTCTTCTCGCACAGAATCCAAAAGACTGTTCTATACTTCTGTATCTCTTTTGCTGTCTCGCATATAGGGTCATCATTACCATCTTTCTAAATTCCATATATATGTGTTATTAATATACTACATTAGTGTTTTTCTTTCTGATTTCTTCACTCTGTAAAATAGGCTCCAGTTTCATCCACCTCATTAGAACTGATTCAAATTAATTCTTTTTAATGGCTGAGGAATAATTAACTATGTATATGTACCACAGCTTTCTCATCCATTCGTCTGCCCATGGACATCTAGGTTGCTTCCATGTCCTGGATATTGTAAACAGTGTAGTGATGAGCACTGGGGTACATGTGTCTCTTTCAATTCTGGTTTCCTTGGTGTGTATGCCCAGCAGTGGGACTGTTGGGTCATATGGCAGTTCTATTTTCCAGGTTTTTACAGAATCTCCACACGGTTCTCCATAATGGCTGTACTAATTTGCATTCACACCCTATCTCTTCCTCTTTGGTTTGGTTTGGTGGGCATTTATCATGTTCCTTTACCTGCTGAATATATTTCTGCCATTTCATCTTGTTTAGACTCCTGTGTTTGGGGTGGCCTTTGTGCATGCTGCAAGTTTGTGGTTCCTCTTTATTGTTGAGGTTCCTCCCTGTGGGTGGGGTTGGACAAGTGGCTTGTCAAGGTTTCCTGGTTAGGGAAGCTTGAGTTGGTGTTCTGGTGTGTGGAGCTGGATCTCTTCTCTCTGGAGTGCAATGAAGTGTCCAGTAGTGAATTTTGAGGTCTATGTGTTTGGTGTGACTTTGGGCAGCTTGTATATTAATCCTCAGGGCTATTTTCCTGTGTTGCTGGAAAATTAGTGTGGTATGTCTTGTTCTGGAATTTGTTGGCGCTTGGGTGGACCTTGGTTTCAGAGCAAATATGGAGACTTTTGGATGAGCTCTTTTCGCTTAATGTTCCCTGGAACCAGGAGTTTTCTGGTGTTCTCAGGTTTTGGATTTAAGCCTCCTGCCTCTGGTTTTCAGTCTTATTCTTACAGTAGCCTCAAGACTTCTCCATCTATATTGCACCAATGATAAAACTTCTAGGTTAATGGAGAAAACATTCTCCACACTGAGGGATACCCAGAGAGGTTCACAGAGTTACATGGAGAACAGAAGAGGGAGGAAGGTGATAAAGGTGACCAGGAGGAGAAGAGGGGAAGTCAAAAGGAGAGAGACAGAACTAGCCAGTAATCAGTTCCCTAACTGTTCTCCACAGCCTGGAATACTTAAAAAGATTCACAGAATTGGGTAGAGAAGAGAAGGGGGAAGGAGGAGATAGAGGTGACCTGGGGGAGAAAAAGGAGAGTCAAAAGGGGGAGAGGGCAATCAAGCCAGTAATCACACTCCTAAGTAAAAATGGGTACTGAAGATTGGATTCTTAAAGGTATAAAATTGATAACAAATACAAAAGCCAAAGACTAAAAATCTAGAGTAGACATTAGACTCTCAAAAATACAATATTAAAAAAAAAATCTCAAAAATTATTAAAAATATATATGAAATTTGCTTTAAAAATAAGGTCTTTTTTTGCAAGATAATCGTAGATTATCACAATGAAAATTAAAGGAGTAATAAAGGACTTAAAATGAAAAAATAAAAAAATGATAATAGTAAAATATATCTAGGAATTTTTCTGGAGCTGTTGTAGGCAGTATGGGATCAGTTCAATTTCAGATAGTTCCTTGCTCCAGCTTATACTTCTTCTCAAGGGCCCTTATACTTCTTCTCAATAGGCCCTTTCCAATGTAGTCAGTGCTAACTACAGGGTTTTAATCTGTTGCAATTGTTACTTCCAAAGCGGTTCCCTCTGTTTATTTTGGCTTCTTCTGTTTGCAAGTCTCTTCAGTGTCTAATTTCTGCCCTGACACAAGGGGGCAAACATGGTCACTTATTTAGGCTTACTTGTTCAGTTGTGCTGTAGGGAGGGAGGAACAACGCAAATAAATATCACTGGAGTGTATGGGGAGTGCTCCCAGTATCTGGGCCACAGTGGGTTTGAGCCCAATCACAGCGTGTGTGCTTTCCTGGTCTACACTGCTCAGGCTCCAGGTTGCTCTGCAGGGGAACTGTCAAAAGCGGGCCCTGGGTTGCATGCACTTCCGAGGTCTAAGCCACTCAGGTTCAGGTTCTGTGGTACTCCACAAAGGCACAGACTCGGTTGGGCCTGTGTTTTGTGCCCTTCACAGGTCAGAGCAGCTCATGCGACCAGTTGTTTGGTGAGTGCACTCTCCCCAGGAGTGTGGTGCGTCTTATCGCTTCCCTAGTCCCAGCCTCTCGGTTTCCTGGGTGCGCAGTGGGAGCACCATCTCAGGTGTGCTGTGTGTCTCTTCTGGGGAGCTGATCTCTGACTGCAACCCACCTGGCAAATGGCAACCATCCAGGATCCCAGGAAGACTTTGTTAGCAACTGGTAACCTGCTTGCAGATTGGTAGAGGATGCCATCTCTGGGGTCGAGATTGCCCCTTTCCAGCTCTGGCTGTCACTGGCCTGCCTCTTTGCTTCCAGAAGGGGATGGGCCAGTCTACAGGCAGCTAGCTCTCCTCTGGTATTCGCTCAGTCCTTTATTCTGTGAGCAGGTCAGGCAGTGCCTTAGGTTAAAGCTTTTCATGAGAAAGTTCTCTGTCTCTCTCTTTCTTTTTTTTTCCTCTCTCTCTCTGGCTATCTCACAGTTTGGGTTGCTATCTCACCTTAGCTCCCTCAGATTATCCTCAGGGCATTCAGGCCTGGTCCTTACCTTAAGCAATGCAGCCCTCACCTCCCTGTTCAGTCCCCGCTTGCTGGTGGCGAATGCGCTGGTGTGGGCTACTTCTCCACTGGAAGTTGCAGTTAGGTGCATAATCTGTAGGTTTTATTTATTTATTTTTCCTCCCGGTTATGTTGCCCTCTGAGATTCCAAAACTCCCCACAGACCCACTGGTGAGAGGGTTTCCTGGTGTTTGGAAACTTCTACTCTTTCATGACTCCCTCCTCAGGATGGGTCTCCATCCCTAACTCTTTTGTCTCTCTTTTTATCTTTTATATTTTGTCCTGCCTCCTTTTGAAGAGAATGGGCTGCATTTCTGGATGCCTGGTGTCCTCTGCCAGCATTCAGAAGTTATTTTGTAGAATTTGTTCAGCGTTCAAATGATCTTTTGATGAACTTGTGGGGGAGAAAGTTGTCTCCCCATCCTATTCCTCCACCATCTTAGGACCATCCCCCTCTTTCTTTCTTTCCTTTCCTCTCAACATATTTGTCAGTTTTATATTCATTGCTTTATTCCCCACCTGGCACCTTGCATTAGTTTTGTTTACCAGTTTGTGCTTAATTTAGTTTTGTTCTTAACTGGTAAATATAATTTTTTATTTTGTTTGTTCTCTGGATCAATCTATTGTACTTTATTTTTGTTGGACTATTTTCACTTTGCTCATGGGTGCATATGTATATGCATATATTCCATTATTTTAATTACTATGTACCTGATTTTGTAACTGCCATTTGTCTGGGGTTCATCTTTGGTTTCTTGTTTTTGGATATTTGTTTTACTCTCCTTTAATGGCATAACAAACCACTTATGGAATCTTCACTCCTGACCAGAGATCAAACCCCGAGACTTTGGAGTGGGAGCACTGACTCCAAGACCCTAGAGTACCAGAGAACTAATCCTGCTGCTGCTGCTGCTGCTAAGTTGCTTCAATTGTGTTCGACTCTGTGTGATCCCATAGACAGAAGCCCACCAGTCTCCCCTGTCCCTGGGATATTCCAGGCAAGAACACTAACCCTAGGAATATCAAATAGTGAGAACTCCCACAAAGGAAACCACTTGACTATATCAGCTGGCATCACCCAACCACCAGTAGCACCTGTGCAGGACGCCTGGTCTAAACAACAAACAAAACAAAAATACAAACCAAATAATCAGCATACAGGATTACCACCTCACTCAGCCTTGCCCACAAGAAGAAAAACAAACAAACAAACAAAAACTGAGCACAAATCTCACCCTATACAAAGTTCACACAAAGCACTGGACCAACATTAGGAGGGCAGAAACCAAAAGGAGGAAAGAATTCAACCTTCTTCAAGGAAAGAATTCAACTTTCTTTGAAGCCTGGGAAAAGGAGACCCCAAACACAATAACTTAAAAAAAGAAAAGAAAAGGCAGAGAAATACTGCATAAATGAAATAACAAATTAGAAACACAGAAGTTGAAATAAATGAAGAGGAAATAGGAAAATTACCTGAAAAAGAATTTAAAATAATGATAGCAAAGATGATCAAAAACCTTGAAAACAAAATGGAGAAAATGCAAGAATCAATTAACAAAGACCTAGAGGAATTAAAGAATAAGCATACAGAGACAAACAATACAATTACTGAAATTAGAAATACTCTAGAAGGAACCAATAGAAGAACACCTGATTCAGAATAATGAATCAGTGAGCTGGAAGATAAAACCGTGAAAATAACTTCTGAAGAGCAGAACAAAGTAAAAAGAATGAAAAGAGCTGAGGACAGGCTCAGAAAGCTATGGAACCATATCAAATGAACCAACATTTGAATTATAGGGGTCCCAGAAGAAGAAGAAGAGAAAAAGAAAGGGTATGAGAAAACTTCTGAAGCGATTATAGTTGAAAATTTCCCCAACATGGAAAAGGAGATAGCCAATCAAGTCTAACAGGCACAAAGAGTCCCATACAGGATAAACCCAAGGAGAAACATGCCAGGACACATACCAATCAAACTAACAAAGATGAAACACAAAGAAGGAATATTAAAAGCAGCAAGGGAGAAACAACAAGTAACATACAAGGGAAATCCCATATGCTGAACAGCTGACTTTTCAGTAGAAACTCTGCAGGCCAGAAGGGAATGGCAGGATATATTTAAAGGACTGAAAGGGAAAAATCTACAACCAAGATTACTGTACTCAGCAAGGATCTCATTCAAAATTGATGGAGAAATCAAAAGCTTTTCAGACAAGTAAAAGTTAAGAGAATTCAGTACCAGCAAACAACTTTACAACAAATGTTAAAGGGACTTATATAGTCAAGAAATACAACAGAAGAAAAAAAATCTACAAAATCAACCACAAATAATTAGAAAATTGCAATAGGGACAAATATATCTATAATTACTTTCAATGTAAATGGATTAAATGCTCCAACCAAAAGACAAAAACTGGCTGAATGAATTCAAAACCATGACCCATATATATGCTGTCTACAAGAAATCCACTTCAGACCTCAAGACACATATAGACTGAAAGTGAGAGGATGGGAAAATATATTCCATGCAAATGGGAAGCAAAAGAAAGCTGGAGTAGCAATCCTCATATCAGACAAAATAGACCTTAAAATAAAGGAGATTACAGAGATAAGGAAGGCTACTACACAATGACCAAGGGATCAGTCCAAGAGGAAGACATAACATTTGCAAATATCTATGCACCAACATAGGAACACCTCAATACATAAGACAAACACTAACAGACATAAAAGGAGAAATTGACAGTAACACAATAATAGTAGGAGACTTTAACACCCTACTCACACCAATGGACAGATCATCAAAAAAGAAAATTAATAGGGAAACACAAACTCCTAAATGATACATTAGATGAGATGGATCTCATTGGTATCTTCAGGACATTCCATCCAAATGAAGAAGAATATACCTTCTTCTCAAGTGCACATGGAACATTCTCCAGGATAGACCATATCTTGGTTCACAAATCAAACCTCAGTAAATTTAAGAAAATTGAAATCGTATATAGCATCTTCTCTGACCACAATGCTGAGAATAGATATCAATTACAAGAAAAAAATTGTAAGAAAAACAAACACGTGGAGATTAAACAACATGTTTCCAAGTTACCAACAGGTTACTGAAGAAATCAAAAGGGAAATAAATAAATTTCAGAAACATATGACAATGAAAACATGACAACTCAAAACCTATGAGATGCAACAAAAGCAGTTCTAAGAGAGAAGTTTATAGCAATACAATGCTACCTGAAAAAACAAGAAAAATATTGAATAGACAACCTAACTTTACACCTAAAGCAACTGGAAAAAGAAGAAAAAAACAATCTCAAAATTAGTAGAAGGAAATAAATCATAAAGATCCTAGCAGAAATAAAGGAAAAAGAACTGAAAGAAACAATAGTAAAGATTAATAAAACTAAAAGCTGGGTCTTTGTGAAGATAAAATTGACAAACCCATAGCCAGATTCATCAAGAAAAAAAGAAAAGAATCAAATCAACAAAATTAGAAATGAAAAAGGAGAGGTTACAACAGACAATGCAGAAATACAAAGGATTATAAGGGACTATTATGGACAACTATTTGGCAATAAAATAGATAACCTAGAAGAAATGGACAGATTTTTAGAAAATTTCAATCTTGCAAGACTGAACCAGGAAGAAATAGAATTATGAACCCAATTACAAGCACTGAAATAGAAGCTGTGATCAAAAATCTCTCAAAAGAACAAAAGCCCAGGACAAGATGGCTTCACCAGAGAATAATATCAAACATTTTGAGAAGAGATAATGCCTATCCTTCTAAAACTCTTTCAAAAATTGCAGAAGAAGGAACACTTCCAAACTCATTCTATGACACCAGCATCACCCTGATACCAAAACCAGACAAAGACACTAAAAAAGAAAACTAAAGACCGATATCACTGATGAACATAGATGCAAAAATCTTCAACAAAATTTTAGCAAACAGAATTCAGCAACACATCAAAAAGCTCATATACCATGATAAAGTTGGCTTTATTCCAGGGATACAAGGATTCTTCAATATATGGAAATCAATAAATGTGATAGATCATATTAACAAACTGAAAGATAAAAACCATATGGTAATCTCAATCGATGCCAAAAAAGCCTTTGATAAAATTCAGCACCCATTTATGATCAAACTCTTAAAAAAATGGGCATAGAAGGAACCTACCTCAACATAGTGAAGGCCATATATGATAAGCCTACAGCAAACATTATTCTCAATGGTGAAAAACTGAAAGCATCCCCCCTAAGATCAGGAACAAGACAAGGGTGTCCACTTTTGCCACTATTATTCACCATAGTTCTGTAGGTCCTTGCTACAGCATTCAGAGAAGAAAAAGAAATAAAAGGAAGCTATATTGGAAAATAAGAACCAAAACTCTCACTGTTTGCAGACGACATGATTCTGTATATAGAAAACCCAAAAGATCCTATCAGAAAATTACTAGAGCTAATCAGTGAATTTAGCAAAGTTGCAGGACACAAAATCAATATATAAAAATCACTTGGATTTTTATATACTAACAATGAAAAATCAGAAAGAAAAACTAAGGAATCAATCCCATTCATCATTGCAACAAAAAGAATTAAATAGGAATAAACTTACCAAAGGAGACAAAAGCACTGTACATAGATAATTATAAGATACTAATGAAAGAAATCAAAGATAACATAAACAGATGAGAGATATTCCATATTCCTAGGTAAGAAAAATCAATATTGTGAAAATGAGTATACTTCCAAATGCAATCTACAGATTTAATGCTATCCCTATCAAATTATCAATGGCATTTTTCACATAACTAGAACAAAAAATTTCACAATTCATAGGGAAACACGAAATGCTTCAAAGAGCCAAAACAGTCTTGAGAAAGAAGAATCGGGCTAGAGGAATCAAGCTTCCTGACTTCAGGTTATACTACAAAGCTACAGTTATCAAGAGAGTATGGTACTGTCACAAAACAGAAAGATAGACCAATGGAACAAGATAGAAAGCCCAGAAGTAAACTCATGATGCAAGAATATACAATGGGGCAAAGACAGCCTCTTCAATAAATGGTGCTGGGAAAACTGGACAGCTATATGTAAAAGAATGAACTGAGAACATTTCCTAACACCATACATAAAGATAAACTCAAAATGGATTAAAGACATAAATGTAAGACCAGAAACTATAAAACTCTTAGAGGAAAACATAGGCAGAACAGTGAATGACATAAATCAAAGCAAGATCCTCTATGACCCACCTCCCAGAGTAACAGAAATAAAAACAAAAGTAAACAAGTGGGACCTGATTAAACTTAAAAGTTTTTGTAAAGCAAAGGAAACTATAAGCAAGGTGAAAAGACAACCTTCAGAATGAGAGAAAATAATAGCAAATGAACTGACAACAGTGACAATGGCCCTCCTCAAAAAGTCTACAAACAATAAATGCTGGAAAGGGTGCAGAGGAAAGGGAACACTCTTGCACTGTTGGTGGGAATGTAAACTGAACAGCCACTTCCATACTATGGAATCTCCATGGAGATTCTCTAAAAACCTAGGAATTAAACCACCACATGATCCAGCAATCCCACTCCTAGGAATATACACTGTTCAGTTCAGTTCAGTCGCTCAGTCGTGTCTGACTCTTTGTGACCCCATGAATCACAGCACGCCAGGCCTCCCTGTCCATCACCAACTCCTGGAGTTCACTCAGATTCACGTCCATCAAGTCAGTGATGCCATCCAGCCATCTCATCCTCTGTCATCCACTTCTCCTCCTGCCCACAATCCCTCCCAGCATCAGAGTCTTTTCCAATGAGTCAACTCTTCGCATGAGGTGGCCAAAGTACTGGAGATTCAGCTTTAGCATCATTCCTTCCAAAGAAACCCCAGGGCTGATCTCCTTCAGAATGGACTGGTTGG
>SJYT01019925.1:195686-210447 GCA_006410635.1 Cephalophus harveyi | reverse complement strand
CCAGTCCATTCTGAAGGAGATCAGCCCTGGGATTTCTTTGGAAGGAATGATGCTAAAGCTGAAACTCCAGTACTTTGGCCACCTCATGCGAAGAGTTGACTCATTGGAAAAGACTCTGATGCTGGGAGGGATTGGGGGGCAGGAGGAGAAGGGGATGGCTGAGGATGAGATGGCTGGATGGCATCACTGATTCGATGGAAGTTAGTCTGAGTGAACTCCAAGAGATGGTGATGGACAGGGAGGCCTGGCGTGCTGTGATTCATGGGGTTGCAAAGAGTCGGACACGACTGAGCAACTGAACTGAACTGAAAGAGAAAGGAGGCATTTGGGAAAACAATTGTCCTTACCAAGTAACCAGAAACACATTTCCATTTTTTTTTAGTCTGTAAAGAACAAAGCTCAGACTCAGCTTTCACATTTCTCTTCTCTTAGAAAAGACATATCCCTTTACTGAGGCTAGCTAGGCAAACTCTTGTTGCTAAATACTAGAATAAAATGCCACAAGGGGATTAAAGAAAAGTTAATCCTTTTTGTCCCAGAAGGGATTAAAATGAAGGAAGGGAGAAGAAAGCAATAGGAAGAGAGATGCTCATAGATGAATCCTGTCTATCGCTCCAGGTTTGAGTGGAAGGAAAAATAGTAGCACAGGTGCTTTCTTCCACACTCTGGAAGAAACTTTTCTGCATAGCTTCCCTACCTAATAATGTGAGATCCAAGCAGAGCTAAGGTGGGAGGGGCATTGCTTAGTGAGAAGAGTGGATTTAATAGTCTGCATTCATGAGCCTTCCTAAGCCTCCATAAGTCTGAATACAGATTTTAGAGTCAGATCTGCTCTGATGCTCACCACATGCTTCACAATGGTGGCTGATAGCCTAGGCCTGAGGGTAGAAAGAGAATCTGGCAACTGCAGAAATTCTTGATGGCAGCTTCTGCAGAGGGAAACTTCTTGAGCAGGTAGGGCCTACTAGGTTAGGGAAGGCACATTGAACATGCCCAGGAACTGAGAAAGGAGAAACCACATGTTCATTAGCTATTACATGGTCTGAGATGCCATGCTTCTCATGTAGATCATCAGAGCAGACTCCTGACTGGTTTCCCCGTTTCTACTTTTATTATTTTATAGTCTGTTCTCCATGTATATACTTATTGACTCTCTGCTCAAAACCCTCTGAAAACCAGTGAGATTTTTTTTCTGTCTCGCAAAGAGTAAAAGCCAAAGTCCTATATAAACTATCCTCCACTACCTTTTCTATGTCATTCTCTACCACTTGCCCTCTCAGTTCTTCCTCTTCTGCTCCTCTGGTTTCCTTTGTTTTCCCTTCTAATATGCTAAGTACACTCCCTCCTCAAGACCTTTGCACTTGCCTTTCTCTTTCCTAGAAATCTTTTCTAGGAATATGCATGACTCATGTCATTTCCTTCCAGTCTCTACTCAGATACCACTTTTTGGAGAGTCATTGGCCCATGACTTTATATAAAATAGCACCCACAACATGACTTACTCCCCACCTCCCATTTCCTCTTTCATTTTGCTTCTATGTACCATCGTCTGATAGGATGCATTTGTTCCAGTATTTTTTTTTCCCCACTAGATTATGGGAAGAACAATGCATGGGGCATGGTGGAGACTCAGTACACATTTGTTGATTTCAATGAATTAATCAGTCACAGCCAACAGAACTGTAGTAGACTGCTGAGGATATGTCTGTTCTTTTTTTTTAATTAATTTATTTTTTATTGAAGGATAATTGCTATACAAAATTTGGCTGTTTTCTGTCAAACCTCAACATGAATCAGCCATAGGAATATATATATATCCCCTCCCTTTTGAAACTCTCCCCATCCCATCCCTCTAGGTTGATACAGAGCCCCTGTTTGAGTTTCCTGAGCCATACAGCAAATGCCTGTTGGCTATCTATTTTACATATGGTAATGTAAGTTTCCATGTTACTCTTCCGTACATTTCACCCTCCCCTTCCCTCTCCCCATGTCCATAAGTTTATTCTCTATGTCTGTTTCTCCACTGTTGCCCTGTAAATAAATTCTTCAGTACCATTTTTCTAAATTCCATGTATATGTGTTAGAATATGGTATTTATCTTTCTCTTTCTGATTTCACTTCACTCTGTATAATAGGTTCTAGATTCATCCACCTCATTAGAACTGACTCAAATGTGATCCTTTTTATGGCGGAGTAATATTCCATTGTGTATATATAACATACCTTCTTTATCCATTCATCTGTTAATGGGCATCTATGTTGCTTCCACACTCTGGAAGAAACTTTTCTGCATAGCTTCCCTACCTAATAATGTGAGATCCAAGCAGAGCTAAGGTGGGAGGGGCATTGCTTAGTGAGAAGAGTGGATTTAATAGTCTGCATTAAAGAGCCTCCCTAAGCCTCCATAAGTCTGAATACAGATTTTAGAGTCAGGTATGCTCTGATGCTTACCACATGCTTTTCTAGCTATTGTAAATAGTGCTGCAATGAACAGTGGGATACATGTCTTTTTCAATTTTGGTTTCCTCAGGGTATATGCCTAGGAGTGGGATTGCTGGGTCATACGGTGGTTTTATTCCTAGTTTTTTAAGGAATCTCCATACTGTCTTCCATAGTGGCTGTATCAATTTACATTCCCACCAACAGTGCAGGAGTGTTCCGTTTTCTCCACATCCTTTCCAGCATTTATTGTTTGTAGACTTTTTGATGATGGCCATTCTGACCGGTGTGAGGTGATAACTCATTGTAGTTTTGATGTGCATTTCTCTAATAATGAGCAACATTGAGCATCTTTTCATGTGTTTGTTAGCCATCTGTATGTCTTCTTTGGAGAAATGTCTGTTTAGGTCTTTTTCCCACTTTTTGATTGGGTTGTCTGTTTTTATGGTATTGAATAGTATGAGATGCTTGTATATTTTGGAAATTAATCCTTGTCAGTTGTTTCATTTGCTATTATTTTCTCCCATTCTGAAGGTTGTCTTTTCACCTTTCTTATAGTTTCCTTTGCTGTGCAAAAGCTTTTAAATTTAATCAGGTCCTGCTTATTTACTTTTGTTTTTATTTCCCTTACTCTAGGAGGTGGGTCATGGAGGATCTTGATTGGATTTATGTCATCAAGTGTTCTGCCTATGTTTTCCTCTAAGAGATTTATAGTTTCTGGTCTTACATTTAGGTCTTTAATCCATTTTGAGTTGTCTTCGTGTATGGTGTTAGGAAATGTTCTAATTTCATTCTTTTACATGTAGCTATCCAATTTTCCCAGCATTATTTATCAAAGAGACTGTCTTTGCCCCATTTTATATTCTTGCCTCCTTTGTCAAAAATAAGGTACCCGTAGGTGCAAATAAACCCATAGGTTTATTTCTGGGCTTTCTATCTTATTCCGTTGGTCTGTATTTCTGCTTTTGTGCCAGTATCATACTGTCCTGATGACTATAGCTTTGTAGTATAACATGAAGTCAGGAAGCTTGTTTCCTCCAGCTCCGTTCTTCTTTCTTAAGACTGCTTTGGCTATTTGGGGTCTTTTGTGTTTCCATATGAATTGTGAAAATTTTTTGTTCTAATTCTGTTAAAAATTTGTAGATTTCATTTGGTAGTACAGTCATTTTCACAATATTGATTCTTCCTACCCAGGAACTTGGACTATCTCTCAATCTGTTTCTGACATCTTTGATTTCTTTCATTAGTGTCTTATAATTTTCTGTGTACAGATTTTTTTGTCTCCTTAGGTAAGTTTATTCCTAGATATTTAATTCTTTTTGTTGCAATGGTGAATGGGGTTGATTCCTTAATTGCTCTTTCTGATTTTTCATTGTTAGTGTGTAGAAATGCAAGTGACTTCTGTGTATTGATTTTGTGTCCTGCAACTTTGCTAAATTCACTGATTAGCTCTAGTAATTTGCTGATACTATCTTTTAGGGTTTTCTATGTACAGTATCATGTCATCTGCAACAATGAGAGCTTTACCTCTTCTTTTATGATCTGGATTCCTTCCATTGTTTTTTCTTCTCTGATTGCTGTAGCTAGGACTTCCAGAACTATGTTGAATAATAGTAGTGAAAGTGGACACACTTGTCTTGTTCTTGATCTTAGGGGGAATGCTTTCAATTTTTCACCATTGAGAATAACGTTTACTGTAGGCTTATCTCATATAGTATTTACTATGTTGTGGTAGGTTACTTCAATGCCCATTTTTTGAAGGGTTTTAATTGTAAATAGGTGCTGAATTTTGTCAAAGGCTTTTTCTGCATCTATTGAGATGTTTATATGGTTGTTTTCTTTCAATTTGTTAGTATGGTGTATCAAATTGATTGATTTCTATATATTGAAGGATCCTTGCATCCCTGAAATAAACCCAACTTGATCATGGTGTATGAGCTTTTTGATGTGTTGCTGAATTCTGTTGGCAAAATTTGAGGATTTTTGCATCTATATTCATCAGTGATTTTGGCCTGTAGTTTTCTTTTTTTTTTTGTTGTCTTTGTCTGGTTTTGGTATCAGGGTGATGGTGGCCTCATAGAATGAGTTTGGAAGTGTTCCTTCCTCTGCAATTTTTTGAAAGAGTTTTAGAAGGATAGGCACTAGCTCTCCTCTAAATGTTTGGTAGAATTTTCCTGTGAAACCGTCTGGCCCTGGGCTTTTGTTTTTTGGGAGATTTTTGATCACAGTTTCAATTTCAGTGCTTGTAATTGGGTTGTTCATAATTTCTATTTCTTCCTGGTTCAGTCATGGAAGAATGAACTTTTCTAAGAATCTGTCCATTTCTTCCAGGTTATCTATTTTATCGCCATATAGTTGTCCATAATAGTCTCTTATAATCCTTTGTATTTCTGCATTGTCTGTTGTAATCTCTCCTTTTGCATTTCTAATTTTGTTGATTTGATTCTTCTCTTTTTTCTTGATGAATCTGACTAATGGTTTGTCAATTTTGTTCATCTTCTCAAATAACTAGCTTTTAGTTTTATTAATCTTTACTATTGTTTCTTTCATTTCTTTTTCATTTATTTCTGCTTGGATCTTTATGATTTCCTTCCTTCTAGTAATTTTCGTGTTTTCTTTCTTGTTTTTTCCAGTCGCTTTAGGTGTAAAGTTAGGTTGTGTCTTCAGTGTTTTTCTTGTTTCTTGAGTTAGGATTGTATTGCTATAAACTTCCCTCTTAGAACTGCTTATGCTGCATCCCATAGATTTTGAGTTGTCATGTTTTCATTGTCATTTGTTTCTAGAATTTTTTTTTATATCTCTTTTGATTTCTTCAGTAGTCTGTTGGTTATTTAGAAATGTGTTGTTTAATCTCCATGTGTTTGTGTCTTACAAGTTTTTTTCTTGTAATTGATATCTAGTCTCATAGCATTGTGGTCAGAGAAGATGCTTGATACAATTTCAATTTTCTTAAATTTCAGTTCAGTCGCTCAGTCGTGTCCGACTCTTTGCGACCCCATGTAAAAAAATAAAGTCTGGCACTGTTTCCACTGTTTCCCCATCTATTTCCCATGAAGTGATGGGACCAGATGCCATGATCTTCGTTTTCTGAATGTTGAGCTTTAAGCCAACTTTTTCACTCTCCTCTTTCACTTTCATCAAGAGGCCTTTTAGCTCCTCTTCACTTTCTGCCATAAGGGTGGTGTCATCTGCATATCTGAGGTTATTGATATTTCTCCCGGCAATCTTGATTCCAGCTTGTGTTTCTTCCAGTCCAGCCTTTCTCATGATGTACTCTGCATATAAGTTAAATAAGCAGGGTGACAATATACAGCCTTGACGCACTCCTTTTCCTATTTGGAACCAGTCTGTTGTTCCATGTCCAGTCCTAACTGTTGCTTCCTGACCTGCATACAGATTTCTCAAGAGGCAGGTTAGGTGGTCTGGTATTCCCATCTCTTTCAGAATTTTCCACAGTTTATTGTGATCCACACAGTCAAAGGCTTTGGCATAGTCGATAAAGCAGAAGTAGATGTTTTTCTGGAACTCTCTTGCTTTTTCCATGATCCAGCGGATGTTCTTAAATTTACTGAGATTTTATCTGTGACCCAAGATGTGGTCTATCCTGAAGAATGTTCCATGTGCACTTGAGAAGAAGCTGTATTCTTCTGCATTTGGATGGAATATCCTGAAGATAACCATGAGATCCATCTCATCTAATGTATCATTTAAAGCTGTATTTCCTTCTTAATTTTCTGTTTCTCCTTTTATGTCTGCTAGTGTTGGATCTTGATGTTTTGAGGTGCTCCTATGTTGGATGCATAGATATTTACAACTGTTATGTCTTCCTCTTGGATTGATCCCTTGATCATTATGTAGTGTCCTTCCTTATCTCTTGTAATCTTCTTTATTTTAAGGTCTATTTTGTCTGATATGAGTATTGCTACTCCAGCTTTCTTTTGCTTCCCATTTGCATGGAATATATTTTTCCATCCTCTTACTTTCAATCTATATGTGTCTTGAGGTCTGAAGTGGGTTTCTTGTAAACAGCATAAATATGGGCCTTGTTTTTGTATCCATTTAGCCAGTTTGTGTCTTTTGGTTGGAGCATTTAATTCATTTACATTTAAAGTAATTATTGATATGTATGTTCCAATTGCCATTTTATAATTGGTTGGGATTGATTTTATAGATCTTTTTTCTTCTGTTGTATTTCTTCACTATAGAAGTCCATTTAACATTTGTTGTAAAGCTGGTTGAATTGTCTTAACTTTTGCCTATCTGAAAAGCTTTTTATTTTTCCATCAATTTTGAATGAGATTCTTGCTTGGTACAGTAATCTTGGTTTTAGATTTTTCCCTGTCAGTACTTTAAAATATATCCTGCCATTCCCTTCTGGCCAGCAGAGTTTCTGTTGAAAGATCATCTGTTAAGTGTATGGGATTTCCCTTGTATGTTACTTGTTGCTTCTCCCTTGCTGCTTTTAATATTCTTTCTTTGTGTTTAGTCTTTTTTAGTTTGATTAGTATGTGTCTTGCCTTATTTCTCCTTGGGTTTATCCTGTATGGGACTCTTTGTCCCTCTTGGACTTGATTGGCTATTTCCTTTTCCATGTTGGGGAAATTTTTCAGCTATAATCTCTTCAAAATTTCTCTCATACCCTATCTTTTTCTCTTCTTCTTCTGGGACCCCTGTAATTAGAATGTTGGTGCATTTGATATGGTCCCAGAGGTCTCTGAAACTGTCCTCAGCTCTTTTCATTCTTTTTTTTTATTCTGCTCTTCAGAAGTTATTTCCACTACTTTATCTTCCAGCTCACTGATTTGTTCTTCTGCTTCAGATATTCTGCTCTTGATTCCTTCTAGAGTATTTTTAATTTCAGTAATTGTGTTGTCTGTCTCTGTATGTTTATTCTTTAATTCTTCTAGGTCTTTGTTAATTGATTCTTGCATTTTCTCCATTTTGTTTTCAAGGTTTTTGATCATTTTTACTATCATTATTCTGATTTTTTTCTCAATTTTCCTATTTCCTTTTCATTTATTTGGACTTCTGTGTTTCTAGTTTGTTCCTTCATTTGTGCAGTATTTCTTTGATTTTCTTTTTTTTTAATTTAAGTTATTGTGTTTGAGGTCTCTTTTTCCCAGGCTTCAAGGAAAGTTGAATTCTTTCCTTGAAGAAGATTGAATTCTTTCTTCCTTTTCATTTCTGCCCTCCTAACGTTGGTCCAGTGGTGGTTTGTGTGTTTTGTATAGGGTGAAATTTGTGCTGAGTTTTTGTTTGTTTGTTTTTCCTCTGATGGGCAAGCCTGAGTGAGGTGGTACTCCTGTCTGCTGTTCATTGGGTTTGTATTTTTGTTTTGCTTGTTGTTTAGAGGAGGTGTCCTGCCCAGAGTGCTACCGGTGGTTGGGTGATGCTGGGTCTGGTATTCAAGTGGTTTCCTTTGTGTGTTCTCACTATTTGATACTCCGTAGGGTTAGTTCTCTGGTAGTCTAGGGTCTTGGAGTCAGTGCTCCCATTCCAAAGGCTCAGGGTTTGATCTCTGGTCAGGAATGAAGATTCCACAAGTGGCTTGCTATAGCATTAAGGGAGAGTAAAACAAATATCCAAAAATGAGAAACTACAGATGAACCTCTGACAAATTGCAGTTGCAAAATCAGGCAAGTAATAATTAAAATAATGGCATATACACATATACATATACACCCATGAGCAAAGTGAAAACAGTCCAACAAAAATACAGTATATTGATCTGGTGAAAAAAGGAAACAAAAAATTATATTTACTAGTTATGAACAAACTAACTTAAGCACAAACTGGAAAACAAAACTAAAGCAAGGTGCCAAGTGGGGAAATAAAGCAATGAAAACAAAAATAACAAATATGTTGAGAGGAAAGGAAAGAAAGAAAAAGAAAGAATAGATATGAAAAGTTAAATTGAGGTAGATGAAGACAATTTATATACATTAAAGATTAACTGCAAGGGTAAAAGAACAGGAGAAGCAAACAAAGACATAAATGTAGAAAAAATAATAGTTTATAAAATTAAAAAAAAAAAGAGTGATTTTGGAGCCCAAAAAAATAAAGTCTGGCACTGTTTCCACTGTTTCCCCATCTATTTCCCATGAAGTGATGGGACCAGATGCCATGATCTTCATTTTCTGAATGTTGAGATTTAAGCCAACTTTTTCACTCTCCTCTTTCACTTTCATCAAGAGGCTTTTTAGGTCCTCTTCACTTTCTGCCATAAGGGTGGTGTCATCTGCATATCTGAGGTGATTGAGATTTCTCCTTGCAATCTTGATTCCAGCTTGTGTTTCTTCCAGTCCACCGTTTCTCATGATGTACTCTGCATAGAAGTTGAATAAGCAGGGTGAGAATATACAGCCTTGATGTACTCCTTTCCTATTTGGAACCAGTCTGTTGTTCCATGTCCAGTTCTAACTGTTGCTTCCTGACCTGCATACAGATTTCTCAAGAGGCAGGTTAGGTGGTCTGGTATTCCCATCTCTTTCAGAATTTTCCACAGTTTATTGTGATCCACACAGTCAAAGGCTTTGGCATAGTCGATAAAGCAGAAGTAGATGTTTTTCTGGAACTCTCTTGCTTTTTCCATGATCCAGCGGATGTTGGCAACTTGATCTCTGATTCCTCTGCCTTTTCTAAAGCCAGCTTGAACATCAGGGAGTTCACGGTTCACGTAGTGCCAATAAAATTGACAACTACAACGGAGGGGGGAGGGAGGAAAAAAATCCAAAAATATCTATAGAACAAGTCAAAAAGTAAGAATAATAAATGTTTTTCTTGAGTCACTGCTGTTAGAGTCCTTTCCCAAGATGGGAATCACAGTCCACCTTACCTTCTTATGATCCCCTCCAACACTGTATTGATCTCTGGACCTGCTGTGGAGGCTTCTCAGATTCCAATCTGGTCCTACTCATGTGTGTTCTTGCCTCCAATGTCCACAGCTATCAAAGCTAGTCTGTTTTCTTTTGTGGGAGCTCTCAACGTCCTTTTATATATTCCATAGACATAGAGTTTGCTTAGTTGATCATGTGGATTTAATCTGCAGCTTCTAGAGCTGGTGGGAAGGTTTGGGGTCTTCTTCCTTAACCACACTGCCCCTGGATTTCAATTGTGGTTTTATTTCCACCTCGACATGTGGGTCATCCACTGGGGTTTAGCTCCTGAGGCTGCCCTGGAGGGCTTGGGTTCACCCCTGTGAGGGCCAGGTGTGGAAGTGGTGCATCTGCTTGGGTCTCAGGGTTTCTGGCAGCACCAGGTACTCAGGGGGTTGGTGGCTGGGACAGCAGGAAATATAGTGCTCTGGAAGGGTATGGCAAACAACATTGGCCAATACGCTCCAGTATTTTTTGCCTGGATAACCCCCTGTCTGACAGAGAAGCCAGGCGGGCCACAGTCTACAGGGTCTCAAAGAGCCACACAGGACTGAAGAGACCCTGCGTGCATAAGCACAAGACTTTTTTTTTTTTTTGCCTGTGCCCGCTCTGTCCCAGTGAGAGCTGAGCATGAAGGTGGTGCGGCTGCTTGGCTTGCAGGGACCTTGGCAGCACTAAGTGTTCAGGGACACAAGCCCTCTCCCATGGCAGGAGTTATGGCTCTATCAGAGTCTTATTTTGGAGCCTCTTGTAGCTGGTGATCAGAAGGCCCCCTTGGCCAGTCTTTCTCCATAGCTTTGCCCATTCGGGCACTTAGAGGGACCCCTTGCCTGGGGTCTGTCTCTATTGTTTGGCATGTCAGGCAAATAGAGGGACCCCCCTGACTGGGGTCCTGCCCTGTGGATTGGTGCATCAGGAACTTAAAGGGGCACCCTGGGTGGGGTCCCACTCTGCAGTTCAGTGCCTCAGGTGTTTGGTGGCCAGCCTCTCTATTGTTCAGCTGCTGATGCTGGCATGTGGAGAGAGAGGCCACGGTCATGGCTCCACCCACTGTGCGTGACTCGGCAGTATCACGCATGGCTGCCTGGCTTTCCTCCATAGGCAGTTCCCACCACGATCTCCACTCTCACATCCCCTCAATCCGTCTCTCCGCAGTCAACAGCAACCCTCACACTGGGACTGCTCCATAATCCCTAAACTCCAGCTTGCAGCCACTGTCCCTTCCAGGAGACCTGCGTTCCTGCCTGCATTTGTATGGCTGTGGCAAGGACTGTCTGATTCTCATTCCATTTAGGCTGCCACGGATCATCTGTTTCACTCTCAGCCTTAAATGTTTCTCCTCTGACAATTGCCTGGATGTGGGATTGGACCCCTGCTTCAGTTCCCCCACCTGCCGAGGATAGGTCCAGTCCTGCTAATACTCCTTTTTTTCCTCCTAGTTCCTAAGTCCTACCGAGTTTTGCATGGGTCTATATATTCTTTCAGAGAAGGCAATGGCAATCTACTCCAGTACTTTTGCCTGGCAAATCCCAAGGACAGAGGAGCCTGGTGGGCTGCAGTCCATGGGGTCACTAGGAGTCAGACATGACTGTGTGGCTTCACTTTCACTTTTCACTTTCATGCATTGGGGAAGGAAATGGCAACCCACTCCAGTGTTCTTGCCTGGAGAATCCCAGGACAGGGGAGCCTGGTGGGCTTCCGCCTATGGGGTCTCACAGAGTCGGACACGACTGAAGCGACTTAGCAGCATATATTCTTTTCCACTGGTCAGGTCCTCCTTTCCACTCTCAGCTGGTGTTCTACATGCACTTCTGGGTCTGAAGGTGTATTCCTGATGTATTCATGGAGAGAGATATGCTCCACATACACCTACTCCTCAGCCATCTTGTTCTCTATGTCTGTTCTTTAATATTGAAGAATAAACTGCAGCTATTTGAGATACCTCTGTTTTTGAACTAAATTTCTTCCTCTTAATTTAAAGTGAGGGCCACGTCTATGCATTTCCAATTGTGGCCTTGTACTCAATATTTAGGCAACAGTCTCCTATTAACAATAAAGGGAAGAACAAATTATAAATTCTACTTTAATTTCAGAGGTCAAAGAGAAAAGAGCTCTGTTGCTTTTTTTTATAAAGCAGGGATGTTCATGCCATCTCATTGTTATTAAAAATCTTCCATAAGTTTTATTCTCTCAAGAGCACTGCCTGGCTGATTTTTTCCTCTCATATTAGATTTTCTTTTGCCTCTGGTATAATTAAGCATTGCATGAAAATGAATAATAGTAGAGTACATATTTTTCCAAGAATGGTGCTTAAGTCTGTGAACATATAAATGTCCTGCTATGGTAGATTTGATCCCATGCCAATACCTTCCAAAATATGTTGACTACCACGAAGTGATAGCTATTCTTTAGTATATTGAAAAATTTATACTTATACTTTCCCCCTAAAGTATTTGTGCTATAAGTCATATAAATAAATGATGCTGTGAGGGATGAGGCTACCTGAAACTTACTATTACTCCTGAGTCCTCAGAGTTCCAGTTCATTGACTGGACCCAGAGGATCTTCATAGTAGTTTCATGAAGTACCTAGTTTTGAGGTAGAATTCAGTTCTGGGTATTGAATAATTCATGACTTTTTAACAGTGAATAATGTACCTTGTAGGATCAGCTTATTGCTACTCTTGTTCTGCTAATAACAGATTCCTGAACTTCCATGAATTAAATTCAACTATATTTCTGGGAATATGATGATAAAATGAAAGAATAATGACTGTTGACTGATGAATTTATTGAAGATGGTTTGTTCCACTTAGTTTTAGATTGTCAGCATCTACTCTGTTAAAATCATTGGATTTCAATTTGTAACATATTAGATGTATCTTTTAAACAAATGAGCTTTGGAAAGTATCAATGTCTTAGATAAGCCCCTGCATACTAACTTCTATACCACATTTTACCTACATTTTATGACTTCTCTGAAATGTTTAAACAACTTTTTGAACACCAAATGATTTAGACCATGACTTTTCTGAGCCTTAAAAGTGTTGGCTTTAACACATACTGTACCTCTGCAATCAAAGACAGCCAGGAATGTTTTGTGGTGTTCCATGTCTAATTATGGGGGAAAAAAGAGTTCCAGGAAAACATCTATTTCTGCTTTATTGACTATGCCAAAGCTTTGACTGTGTGGATCACAATAAACTGGAAAATTCTGAAAGAGGAATACCAGACCACCTGACCTGCCTCTTGAGAAGCCTGTATGCAGGTCAGGAGGCAACAGTTAGGACTGGACATGAAACAACAGACTGGTTCCAAATAGGAAAAGGAGTATGTCAAGGCTGTATATTGTCACCCTGCTTATTTAACTTATATGCAGAGTACATCATGAGAAATGCTGGACTGGAAGAAACACAAGCTGGAATCAAGATTGCCGGGAGAAATATCAATAACCTCAGATATGCAGATGACACCACCCTTATAGCAGAAAGTGAAGAGGAACTAAAAAGCCTCTTCTTGATGAAAGTGAAAGAGGAGAGTGAAAAAGTTGGCTTAAAGCTCAACCTTCAGAAAATTAAAATCATGGCATCTGATCCCATCACTTCATGGGAAATAGATGGGGAAACAGTGGAAACAGTGTCAGACTTTATTTTTCTGGGCTCCAAAATCACTGCAGATGGTGATTGCAGCCATGAAATTAAAAGACACTTAACTCCTTGAAAGGAAAGTTATGACCAACCTAGATAGCATGTTGAAAAGCAGAGACATTACTTTGCCAACAAAGATCCATCTAGTTAAGGCTATGGTTTTTCCAGTGGTCATGTATGGATGTGAAAGTTGGACTGTGAAGAAAGCTGAGCGCTGAAGAATTGATCTTTTGATGTGGTGTTCGAGAAGACTCTTGAGAGTCCCTTGGACTGCAAGCAGATCCAACCAGTCCATTCTAAAGGAGATCAGTCCATTCTAAAGGAGATCATCATTGGAAGGACTGATGTTGAAGCTGAAATTCCAATACTTTGGCCACTTGATCAGAAGAGCTGACTCATTTGAAAAGACCCTCATGCTGGGAATGATTTAGGGCAGGAGGACAAGGGCACATCAGAGGATGAGATTGTTGGATGCTATCACCAATGCAATGACATGGGTTTGGGTGGATTCTGGAAGTTGGTGATGGACACAGAGGCCTGGCATGTTGTGGTTCATAGGGTCACAAAGAGTTGGACATGACTAACCGACTGAAGTGAACTGATATTGTCCAAGAGAATTCAATGAGGATTATTTTATGCTTATATAATATTTCTTCAGAACAAGTGCAAAAAAATGTGTGTATAAAAGTGACTTCTTCAAAGGCTCCCTTAATTCTAATACTCAATTTAAAATCCCCTTTTGAGAAGCCCCTCGAAACTGGAAAATATAATAAATCAAAGACCCTCAAGTACACAAAGTTTATCTAGCTGCTCTGCAGAAGTTTTGCCAAGTCAAGTCATGATACTCAAGAAATAATATTTCAAACAAGAGCTCTGCAAATCTAGGAAAGATATAAGTCAAGAAGGGTAGGTACAGACCAGGATCTAGCTAGCTTAAAAAATATGAATGAGGTTTATGCATTTTCCTCTTCATGTAAAAATACTTTTTGGAAGAGGTATTGACTGAGGAAAGAAGTTCTGTATCCAGGCAACTAGTGGATTGCAGAATAAATTAAGAAGGAGAGAAGGGCATTGGTTGTAAGGAATGATTTTTTTTTTTCTTTCTCTGCAAAGCATCTATACTGGACTTATAATATTCAGTATGAAGATTATTTAGTTAGACTTGAAGTTCTTCTGTGGTCATAATAATACACCATCTTAATGTTAAAGAAAAAGTTATGCTTTGGTGTGTTGTGAAGAAGAGGTACATAGTCATCAAAGGCAGAAATTTTGATTAGTTAAGATGGGTACTTAAAGAAACTTGGCTATTCTGTATTTGTATGTATTAGTTTGCTGGAGCTGCCGTTGTTACCTAATGAAACATGGCATCCACTTGCCTGTGTGCTATAAAGCCAAGCTACTGACACTAAGCTGTGATGAAGGAAAGTGCAGGGTTTACTGTAAGACAAGAGATATGGAGTCTGGGACAGTTCAGTTCAGTTCAGTTCAGTCGCTCAGTCGTGTCCGACTTTTTGCGACCCCATGAATCGCAGCTTGCCAGGCCTCCTGTTCATCACCATCTCTCGGAGTTCATTCAGACTCACATCCATCGAGTCAGTGATGCCATCCAGCCATCTCATCCTCGGTTGTCCCCTTCCTCTCCTGCCCCCAATCCCTCCCAGCATCAGTCTTTTGCAATGAGTCAACTCTTCGCATGAGGTGGCCAAAGTACTGGAGTTTCAGCTTTAGCATCATTCCTTCCAAAGAAATCCCAGGGTTGATCTCCTTCAGAATGGACTGGTTGGATCTCCTTGCAGTCCAA
>SJYT01019925.1:168414-185434 GCA_006410635.1 Cephalophus harveyi | reverse complement strand
CCAATATTATGATTAGGTGTTTTCATTGATCTTGTTTTAAATAGATAAACAAACATAAAGAGGATTATTAACATGTCACGAATACACTGATAAGTGATTTAGAGTATTGTTTTTCAGATGATTTGAAAACCCAAAAA
The DNA here is from genome assembly GCA_006410635.1 of Cephalophus harveyi. Lineage (NCBI taxonomy): Eukaryota > Metazoa > Chordata > Mammalia > Artiodactyla > Bovidae > Cephalophus > Cephalophus harveyi. Next base: position 185,297 of record SJYT01019925.1, on the reverse strand, counting down.
CCTGCATAAATCACTAGGAAATTTTAGGAAAGAAGAGTGGCCAGTAAAGAGATGTTCCAAGAATCAGCTCTAGGCATGGATCAGTGAATCCCTTTGACCTTCAGAATACTCAGTACAGTTCTCTTTCAGGTTACTGAGGCTGTTCTGTGGTAGATTCCTATTGCTTCTGTAACAAACTACTCCTGGTGACTTAAAACAACATGGTTTTATTATCTTACAGTTCTGAAAGTCAGAAGAACAAAATGGGTTTCACTAGGCTAAAATTTAAATGTCTCCAGGACTGTGTTCCTGTTGGAGACTCTAGAAGAGAATCTGTTGCCTTCTCTTCTCCAGCTTCTAGAAATCACCCACATTCTTTGACTCATGACCTCCTTTCTGTCTTCAAAAATAGCAGGAGCCAGTTGAGTCTCAAGGGAGCATTGCTCTGACTCTAGCTTCCTTCATCACATCTCTTTCTTTGACTCTTCCTCCCTCTCTAAATTAGAAGAATTCTTCTGATTGCCCTGGGTCCACTCAGATAATCCAGAGTCATCTCCTATATCAAGATTTTTGTCTAAACAACTGAAGAACTTGTTGTTCAGCCACTAAGTTGTATCTGACTCTTTGTGACCCTATGAACTGTAGCACCGCAGGCTTCCCTGTCCTTCACTAATTCTCTGAGTTTGCTCAAACTCACGCTTATTGAGTCAATGGGCCATCCAACCATTTCATTCTCTGTCATCCCTTTCTCCTCCTGCCCTCAATCTTTCCCAGCATCAGGGTCTTCTCCAGAGTCAGCCCTTCACATCAGGTGGCCAATGTATTGGAGCTTCAGCTTCAGTCCTTCTAAAGAATATTCTAGGGTTGATTTCATGGACCTTTGCAAAGAGATGTTTCTTCTCGTTAGTACACTGTCTAGGTTTGTCAGAGCTTTCCTTCCAAGTAGCAAGCATCTTTTAATTTCATGGTTGCAGTCATGTCTGCAGTGATTTTGGAGCCCAAGAAAATAAAATCTGTCCTTGTTTCTACTTTCCCTTATCTATTTGCCATGAAGTGTTGGGACCAGATGCCGTGATCTTAGTTTTTTGAATGTTGAGTTTTAATTCAGCTTTTTCACTCTCCTCTTTCATCCTCATTAAGAGGCTCTTTAGTTCCTATTTGCTTTCTGCCAACTTAGGTTTCTGTGTAAGGTCATATATTCACAGGTTGCAGGAATTAAAGCACGGATACCTTGGGAAAGGGTCGTTGTCCTACCTACTATGAAGAGTAGAAAGAGGTCAGGGAAACATCATAGAGTCTTTATTTTAAATAATGAAGAAGTAAGTCAATCAGCACCATTAATCCAAAGTCATATAATATTAAATTTGTTCAATGAGATATATTTTGAATAAGACCAAATGCTGCTTCCCTGAGTGCAATTTTGCCCCTGATTGAGATTCCAGATTATAGATAAAAATGTGAAGTACTGATGTAGGTTCACATTGCAATGGATCTGAGGAAATCACTGTAGAAGAATGGTTTTATGCATTTCATGCACAAAAGTGTTTATGCTTCTAAAAGTAGTAAGATTCCACTTTTTCTCTTTTAAAAGAAATACTTAGAGCTAGATGTAAATGTGTGGTTACATCCTTGTTACAACTCAGAGTATGTTGATTTCCCTACAAGAATCTTTGGAGTACATTAAAATTAAACTATAGTAATATACATTTAATCACCTTTCAGATATTTTAATCCTCCAAATCAGACTCATCTAATCCAGGTGATTTTTTTTTCCCTCAGCACAGTTTTCCTTGTATTTTCCTGTTCAAATTCTTCCATTTTTCTTACATATAGGTTTACTCAGACTTTTATCCAACATTCTTGGATAGACTGTTCTTAGGCTATTCCCAGATGAATGTTTAAACCTTTACTACATTCTTCAGGGAGCTTTTGTTTTTCTTTGCTGTACATTTTATTTCAAAAGTTCTATGGGATCTCTGTAGATAACCTGGAGCACAAAGCATGTTCCTGGAAAAATCTCTTGGCTTGTTTTCTCAGCTTCAGTCAGAATACTTCAGTGTTGTTTGGTTTATACATTGGGTTCCATTGCAAGGTCATTGTTAAAGAAAAGTTTCCAAAGGGATCTTGGAGCATTAATTATAATGACTGTATCCACGAACAGTTCATTTAGCCAAATGATACCTGTCAGTGATGAACAAACATCCTACACATTAGGGATTCTTATGTTTTGCTTCTGTCCTTTCCCTTTCTGTCCTGCCTAGATAATTGTTCCTTTTCTAGATTCTCTGCCCTAAGGGCTAACTTAGGGCTAATTCAACTTATGTGTAAAACGGTCCTTGGTCACTTCAATAAAGAGGGATCTCTCCCTCTGGAACACTAAGGATGACACTTAATCATATACTTATCATGTTTTTGTTGTATTCTTAGTGCTATGCATACAGCTTGGCATGCAGTAGATGTATAGTACATGGTACATGATGGAAGGAAGGAAGAAAGATGCACAGAAGGAAAAGACGGAAGGAAGAAAGGAATTTGATATTGCATGCACTGTGTTAAGGTATCACTGAACTTTTATTTTGGGTTTGGCTTTTCTTAGGTAAATAAAAATCTACCCAAGAAATTTAAAGGAAAAAGTCAGGACCATTTTAGTTACTGTCTATCAAATCCTCTATGAGATGCTAGGTGAATTATATGGTTACCTCGTTAATTTAATCTTCATAGCAATCCAGTAAAATTTCATCAGAGGAAATTGAAGCTGAGCAAGTTAAGCAGCAGTCTCCACATCACCCAACACTGGCAGGTCTTGGATTCAAATTTCAGAGGGTGTGTTTTGTATGCATTTCTATAGTCTCCCCTGAAGCTAGTCCCAGCTTCCTAAATCTTACAGAGCATCTGACAGGAAGCAAATATTCATTTCACTTTATGAATAAATAAATAAATTGCCAAGTGCCATATTAAAGAAGTATGGCATTTGTAGCTGTTGTTCAGTTGATAAGTCATGCCCAGCTCTTTGTGATTCCATGAATTGCAGCATGCCAGGCACCCCTGTCCCACCCTCTCTCCTGGAGTTTGCAAAAATTTCATGTCCACTGAGTCAGTGATGCTATTTAACCATCTCATCCTTTGCTGCCCGCTCCTCCTTTTACTTTCCATATTTCCCAGAATTAGCTTTTTTTTTTTTTTCCCAGTGAGTCAGCTCTTCACATCAGGTGGCCAAAGTATTGGAGCTTCAGCTTCAGCATAAGTTATCCCAGTGAATATTCAGACTTGATTTCCTTTAGGATTGACTGGGTTGAACTCCTTGCTGTCCAAGGGACTCTCATCACTCCCAGCATGACAGTTAGAAAGCTTCAATTCTTCAGTGCTCAGCTTTCTTTATGGTCCAACTCTCACATCCATACATAACTACTGGAAAAACATAGCTTTGACTATATGGACCTTTGTCAGCAAAATGATGTCTCTGATTTTTTAATACACCGTCTATGTTTGTCATAGCTTTCCTTCCAAGGAGCAAGTGTCTTTTCATTTTGTGGCTGCAGTCACCATTTGTGGAGATTTTGGAGCCCAAGAAAACAAAATCTATACTGCTTCCGCTTTTTCCCTTTCTGTTGCCATGAGGTAATGGGACCAGGTGCCATGATCTTAGTTTTTTAAATGTTGTTTTAAACCAGCTTTTCACTCTTCTCTTTCATCACCATCAAGAAGCTCTTTAGTTCCTCTTCACTTTCTTTTCTGTCATTAGAGTGGCATCATCTGTGTATCTTAGGCTGTTGATATTTCTCCCAGAAATCTTCACTGCAGTTTGTGATTCATCCAGTTTGGCATTTTGCAGGAGGTACTCTGAATATAAGTTAAATAAGCAGGGTGACAATATACAGTCTTGTTGTACTCCTTTCCTACTTTGGATACAATCAGTTGTTCTGTGTCTGGTTCTAGCTGTTGCTTCTTGACCTGCATACAGGTTTCTAGACAGGTAAGGTGGTCTGGTACTTTCATCTCTTTAAGAATTTTCCTCAGTTTGTTGTGATCCACACAGTCCGAGGATTTAGTGTACTCAATGAAGAATAAGTAGGTATTTTTCTGAAACTCCCTTGCTTTCTCCATTATCCAACATATGTTTGCAGTTTGATCTCTGGTTCCTCTTTGAAACCCATTTGTACATCTGGAAGTTCTTGATTCATGTACTGTTGAAGCCTAGCTTGAAGGATTTTGAGCATGACATTGCTAGCATGTGAAATGAGCACAATTGTACAGTAGTTTGATAATGCTTTGGCATTATCTTTTTTGGATTGGAATGAAAACTGACCTTTCCAATCCTGGGGCCATTGCTGAGTTTTCCAAATTTGGTAGTATATTGAGTGCAGCACTTTAACAACACCATTTTTGAGTTTTAAATGGCACATCTGGAATTCCATTGCCTCCCCTAGCTATTTTGGTAGCAATGCTTCCTAAGGTCCTCTTGACTTCACACTCCAGGATGTCTGGCTTTAGGTGAGAGACCCAGACAATTGTGGTTATCCAGGTTATTAAGATCTTTTTTTGTATAGTTTTTTTCTGTGTATTCATGCTGCCTCTTCTTAATCACTTCTGCTTCGGTTAGGTCTTTACTGATTTTGTCCTTTATCATGCCCATTCTGGTTTGAAATTTTCCTTTGATATCTTCAGTTTTTGTAAAAATATCTCTAGTCTTCCCTATTCTATCATTTTCTTCTATTTCTTTGCATTGTTCATTGAAGAAGGCATTATGTCTCTTTGTTATTCTCTGGAACCCTGCATTCAGTTGGGTATATCTTTCCCTTTCTCCCTTGCCTTTGACTTCTCTTGTTTCCCCAGCTATGGCTTTTAATAACCTACTACACTTTTATAATCCTTCTACTACTCTTACCATACCCCCCACCCCAGCTGTTAAGAGTCCCAACATTTGTGCCATCTTGCCTTGGTTTCCATTTTAGCTGTACCGTGAATCACCTGTATATCACAGCTAAGGTCCTTAGTCATCTACACCTCAGTCTTTTAATTTGTTTTAAGAGAAAAATAATTGCACTCACTCCATTAGCTTACTAGGCAGATTCAGTGCAGTTAGACCTTTCTTAGAGAATGACAACAATGAACATTTATTGAGCAGTGACTGCCATAACCACTTCCACCAACATTTATTAGATTTTTAATTAACGTCAGGCATTGTAGTACATTTTCTCTATAAATCTTCTAAAACCCTCAAACTTGGGTACTGTTAGTGTTTCCCTTTCTAGGTGAGGAAACCGAAGCCTAGATTAGAAATTGCTTGTCATGAGAAGAGTTGACTCATTGGAAAAGACTCTGATGCTGCGAGGGATTGGGGGCAGGAGGAGAAGGGGACGACCGAGGATGAGATGGCTGGATGGCATCACGGACTCGATGGACGTGAGTCTGAATGATCTCCGGGAAATGGTGATGGACAGGGAGGCCTGGCGTGCTGCGATTCACGGGGTTGCAAAGAGTCGGACACGACTGAGCGACTGAACTGAACTGAGGTCACACTGAACCAGTAAATGAAAGACCTGGGCTTAAATCCAAATTTGTCTGACTCACCAGATTTAAATTATTAGGTCTCTGCTGAAAATTTGCCCTCTACCCAGTTGCCTTTGGGTTTTTTTTTTTTTTTGGTGTTATCTCCTCTCTCTATATAGCACCTCTCCTAATATATGTCATGTTTGGTATGTCTCTTTCATTATGTTCCTTATTGTCCTGATTCATTTTTGCACTGGAGAAGGAAATGGCAACCCACTCCAGTGTTCTTGCCTGGAGAATCCTATGGACGGAGGAGCCTGGTGGGCTACAGTCCACAGGGTCGCAAAGAGTCGGACACGACTGAGCGACTTCACCTTCATGCTTCATAGGAAATAGATGGGGAAACCGTGGAAACAGTGTCAGACTTTATTTTGGGGGGCTCCAAAATCACTGCAGATGGTGATTGCAGCCATGAAAATAAAAGACGCTTACTCCTTGGAAGGAAAGTTATGACCAACCTAGATAGCTTATTAAAAACCAGAGACATTACTTTGCCAACAAAAGTCCATCTAGTCAAGGCTATGGTTTTTCCAGTGGTCATGTATGAATGTGAGAGTTGGACTGTGAAGAAAGCTGAGCACCAAAGAACTGATGCTTTGAACTGTGGTGTTGGAGAAGACTCTTGAGAGTCCCTTGGACTGCAAGGAGATCGAACCAGTCAATTCTAAAGGAGATCAGTCTTGGGTGTTCATTGGAAGGACTGATGCTAAAGCTGAAATTCCAGTACTTTGGCCACCTCATGCGAAGAGTTGCCTCATTGGAAAAGACTCTGATGCTGGGAGGGATTGGGGGCAGGAGGAGAAGGGGACGACCGAGGATGAGATGGCTGGATGGAATCACTGACTCTATGGACATGAGTTTGAGTAAACTCTGGGAGTTGGTGATGGACAGGGAGGCCTGGCATGCTGCGATTCAAGGGGTCGCAAAGAGTTGGACACAACTGAATGACTGAACTGAACTGATGCTCACCATGACCCTATTTTGCTGCCAGTTGTGAGGTGCCACCTAACTGCTAAGGCGGTTGGGTATTGTTATTACTATTCTTGATTTTCATTTTTTTTTTTGTTTCTATTAGCTGTTTTACACACACACACACACACACACACACACACACACACACACACACAGAGTCTTTCTACTCTGGGTTGCCTGAGGAAATTATCTGTTATCAAAATGGGATGCTATCAGTCAGCACCATGGATTTCTCTAAGTGTTCTCATGGCTCAGGAGATGTCCTTGTCTAAAACAATGCTCCCAGAAGAGTTCTATTTAATTTTCTCTAGTAAAAGCAACTTACTGGAAGCAGTATTAGTGAGGCTCTGTGCCAAATATGTGCATCTATTACCTAGAAAGTGCTTCAGCCTAAAATGGGCTGATCTCCACTATGCTGGGACACTTGCAATCTCAGGAAGCACTCAGTGATATGGATTCAAAGCAAAGTATCTGAATTAGAAGGGTATCCTGCCCGAGTTTAAGCAGTAAACTCTCTTACTTTTCTTAATTCCCTCTTTTATCCAAAATAAAGAGACAGTCTGTGGACTGCTTTGCTGATATCCAAGGCAAATGAGGCAGCTATTATGTAGGTTGCCTGTTATCTGCAATTAATTCAACATTACTGCATTTAGCTTTTTTTCACAGGTATAGGGATAGAATCTTGAAACAACAGTAAAACCACTTTCAAGGAAATTGTAATCTAGTAATACCAAGGAAACAATGGAAACAGTGGCACTTTATTTTCTTGGGCTCCAAAACCTCTGCAGATGGTGACTGTAGCCATGAAATTAAAAGACACTTGCTCCTTGGAAAAAAAGTTATGACCAACATAGACCCATATTAAAAAGCACAGATATTACTTTGGTTACAAAGGTCCATCTAATCAAAGCTATGGTTTTTCCAGTAGTTATGTATAAATGTGAGAGTTGGACCATAATGAAAGTTGAGCACCAAAGAACTGATGCTTTTGAACTGTGATGTAGGAAAAGACTCTTGAGAGTCCCTTGGACTGCATGGAGATCAAACCAGTTAATCCTAAAGGAAATCAACCCTGAATATTCATTGGAAGGACTGATGCTGAAGCTCCAGTATTTTGGCCACCTGATACAAAGAACTGCCTCATTGGAAAAGACCTTGATGCTGGGAAAGTTTGAAGGTGGGAGGAGAAGGGGACGACAGAGGATGAGATGGTTGGATGGCATCACTGACTCGATGGATATGAGTTTGAGCAAGCTCTGGGAGTTGGTGATGGACAGGGAAGCCTGTTGTGCTGCAGTCCATGGGGTTCAGAGTCAGACATGACTCAGTGACTGAACTGAACTGAATACCAAGTACAACACTATGTGATGAAGCATAAATTTTCTCACTTAATCCTTGAAAAAGAAAACAAATTATCTCAGTTTTTACACATGAGCAATGAGACTGAGATAAGTTTAATATCTGAGATTTTGATGAAGAACCTTTGATTCTGCAGTTCATCCATCTTAAATTCTTTCCCTGCCTCTCCCAGGGGCCACAGAGAGAAACCTCTGATATCTTTTGTGCAGTATAATGCTTCAGATTGCAACTTTTGCATCAAGCAGTTCAGTTCAGTTCAGTCACTCAGGTGGGTCCAATTCTTTGTGACCCCATGGACTGCAGCACATCAGGCCTCCCTATCCATCACCAACTCCCAGAGCTTACTCAAACTCATGTTAATTGTGTTGGTGATGCCATCCAACCATCTCATCCTCTGTCATCCCCTTCTCCTCCCACCTTCAATCTTTCCCAGCATCAGGGTCTTTTCCATTGAGTCAGTTCTTCGCATCAGGTGGCCAAAGTATAGGAGTTTCAGCTCCAGCATCAGTCCTTCCAATGAATATTCAGGACTGGTTTCCTTTAGGATGGACAAGTTGGATATCCTTGCAGCCCAAGGGACTCTCCAAAACTCTTCTCTAACACCATAGTTCAAAAGCATTGGTTCTTTCGCACTCAGGTTTCTTTATAGTTCAAATTTCACATCCATACATGACTACTGGAAAAATCATAGCTTTGACTAGACCGACCTTAGTTGGCAAAGTAGGGTCTCTACTTTTTAATATGCTGTCTACATTGGTCACAGCTTTTCTTCTAAGGAGCAGTGTCTTTTAATTTCATGGCCACAGTCACCATCTGCAGTGACTTTGGAGCCTAAGAAAATAAAGTCTGTTACTGTTTCCATTGTTTCCCCTCTATTTGCCATGAAGTGATGGGAATGGATGCCATGATCTTAGTTTTATGAATGTTGAGTTTTAAACCAACTTTTTCACTTTCCTCTTTCACTTTCATCATGAGACTCTGTAGTTCTTTTTCACTTTCTGTGGTATCATCTGTGTATCTGAGGTTATTGATATTTCTCCCAGAAAATTTACTCCAACTTGTGCTTCATCTGACTGGCATTTTGCATGATGTACTCTGCATGTAAGTTAAATAAGCAGGGTGACAATATACAGCATTGATGCACTCCTTTCTCTATTTGGAACCAGTTTGTTGTTCCATGTACAGTTATAACTGTTGCTTCTTGACCTATATGCATATTTCTCAGGAGGCAGGTAATATGGTCTGGTCTCTTCCCATATCTTATAGAATTTTCCACAGCTTGTTGTGATCTACAGAGTTGAAGGCTTTGACATGGTCAGTAAAGCAGAAATTGATGTTTTTCTGGAACTCTCTTGCTTTTTTGATGATCCAACAGATGGTGGGAATTTGATCTCTAGTTCCTCTGCCTTCTCTAAATCTAGCTGAAACATCTGGAAGTTCATGGTTCACATACTCTTGAAGCCTGGCTTGGAGAATATTAAGCATTACTTTGCTAGCTTGTGAGATGAGTGCAATTGTGTGGTAATTTGAACATTATTTGGCATTGTCTTTCTTTGGGACTGGGATGAAAACTGACTTTTTCTAGTCCTGTAGCTACTTCTGAGTTTTCCAAATTTGCTGCTGTATTGAGTGCAACACTTTCACAGCATCATCTTTTAGAATTTGAAATAACTCAACTGGAATTCTGTCATCTCCACTAGCTTTGTTTGTAATGATGCTTGTGAAGGCCCTCTTGACTTCGCATTCCAGGATGTCTGGCTCTAGGTGGGTGAGCATACCATCGTGGTTATCTGGGTCATGAAGATCTTTTTTGTATAATTCTTCTGTGTATTCTTGCCAGCTCTTCTTAATGTCTTCTGCTTCTTAGGGCCATACCATTTCAGTCCTTTATTGTCCCCATCTTTACATGAAATTTCTAATTTCTATCTAATTTTCTTGAAGAGATCTCTAGGCTTTCCCATTCTGTTGTTTTCCTCTATTTGTTTGCACTGATCACTGAGGAAGGCTTTCTTATCTCTCCTTTGGAACTCTGTATTCAGATTGATATATCTTTCCTTTTCTCCTTTGTCTTTAGCTTCTCTTTTCAGCTACTTGTAAGGCCTCATCAGACAACCGTTTTGCCTTTTTTTGCATTTGTTTTTCTTGAGGATGGTCTTGATCATTGCCCCCTGTATTATGTACTGAATCACCATCCATAGTTCTTTAGCACTCTATCAGATCTAATCCCTTGGATCTATTTGTCACTTCCAGTGTGTACAATTGTAAGGGATTTAGTTTAGGTCATACCTGTGAACCGTGAACTTCCAGATGTTCAAGCTGGTTTTAGAAAAGCCAGAGGAACTAGAGGTCAAATTGCCAACATTCGCTGGATCATTGAAAAAGCAAGAGAGTTCCAGAAAAACATCTATTTCTGCTTTATTGACTATGCCAAAGCTTTGACTGTGTGGATCACAATAAACTGTGGAAAATTCTGAAAGAGATGGGAATACCAGACCACCTGACCTGCCTCTTGAGAAACCTATATGCAGGTCAGGAAGCAACAGTTAGAACTGGACATGGAACAACAGACTGGTTCCAAATAGGAAAAGGCGTACATCAAGGCTGTATAATGTCGCCCTGCTGATTTAACTTATATGCAGAGTACATCATGAGAAACGCTGGACTGGAAGAAGCACAAGCTGGAATCAAGATTGCCGGGAGAAACATCGATAACCTCAGATATGCAGATGACACCACCCTTATGGCAGAAAGTGAAGAGGAACTAAAAAGCCTCTTGATGAAAGAGAAAGAGGAGAGTAAAAAAGTTGGCTTAAAGCTCAACATTCAGAAAACAAAGATCATGGCATCTGGTCCCATCACTTCATGGGAAATAGATGAGGAAACAGTGGAAACAGTGTCAGACTTTATTTTTGGAGGCTCCAAAATCACTGCAAATGGTAACTGCCGCCATGAAATTAAAGGATGCTTACTCCTTGGAAGGAAAGTTATGACCAACCTAGATAGCATATTAAAAAGCAGAGACATTACTTTGCCAACAAAGGTTCATCTAGTCAAGGCTATGGTTTTTCCAGTAGTCTTGTATGCATGTGAGAGTTGGACTGTGAAGAAAGCTGAGCACTGAAGAATTGGTGCTTTTGAACTGTGGTGTTGGAGAAGACTCTTGAGAGTCTCTTGGACTGCAAGGAGATCCAACCAGTCCATTCTAAAGGAGATCAGCCCTGGGTGTTCTTTAGAAGCACTGATGCTAAAGCTGAAACTCCAGTACTTTGGCCACCTCATGCAAAGTGTTGACTCACTTTAAAAGACTCTGATGCTGGGAGGGATTGGGGGTAGGAGAAGAAGGGGACGACAGAGGATGAGATGGCTGGAGGCATCACCGACTCGATGGACTTGAGTTTGAGTGAACTCCTGGAGTTGGTGATGGACAGGGAGGCCTGGTGTGCTGAGATTCATGGGGTCGCAAAGAGTCAGACGCGACTGAGTGACTAAACTGAACTGAATGGTCTAGTGCTTTTCCATGCTTTCTTCAATTTAAGTCTGAATTTGGCAATAAGGAGTTCATAATCTGAGCCACAGTCAGCTCCTGGTCTTGTTTTTGCTGACTGTATAGAGTTCTCCATCTTTGGCTGCAAAGACTATAATCAGTCTGAATTCGGTATTGACCATCTGGTGATGTCCATGTGTAGAGTTATCTCTGCTGTTGGAAGAGGGTGTTTGCAATGACCTTTGCAATGACAGGCTAAAACTGTTAGCCTTTACCCTGCTTCTTTTTGTACTCCAAGACCAAACTTGCCTGTTACTCCAGGTATCTCTTGACTTCCTACTTACATTCCTGTCCCCTAAAATGAAAAGGACATATTTTTGGGGTGTTAGTTCTAGAAGGTCTTGTAGGTCTTCATAGAACTGTCCAACTTCAGCTTCTTCAGCATTGCTGTTTGGGGCGTAGACTTGGATTACTGTGATTTTGAATGGTTTGCCCTGGAAACGAACAGAGATCATTCTGTCATTTTTGAAATGGCATCCAAGTACTGCATTTCAGACTCTTTTGTTGACTATGATGGCTACTCCATTTCTTCTAAGGAATTCTTGCCCACAATAGTAAATATAATGTTCATCTCAGTTAAATTCACCCATTCCAGTCCATTTTAGTTCACTGATTCCTAGAATGTTGATTGATGTTCACTCTTGCCATCTCCTGTTTGACCACTTTCAATTTGCCTTGATTCATGGACCTAACATCCCAGGTTCCTATGCAATAAAGCTCTTTACAGCATCAGAGTTTACATCCATCACCAGTCACATCCACACCTGGGCTTGGTTTTCACTTGTTCAAATACCAGTTCTGTCACTTTTAACTTTTATTACTGAGTGTGCATGTGCAGATGTGTGTGTGCATACACATGCACACATATATATTACATATAAACCTGTAATATAGAATTGTTGTGAGGATTAAATGAATGCTGTGTTAAGTCTGCTATAAACCTAGCACATATATCTTTGTTAAATGGTAAAAAGCTATTCTATTGTTAGTACTAAAGAGGTTTTCTGTGAGGTTGTCCAGTTCTAGTAAGGAAAACCCTAGTAAGAAGTGTTTCCACAGAAATAAGAAAAATGGAATTAGCTTGTGGGTGAACTACTATTAATCTGAATGAGTAAGCCACATGTTTCCTTCTCAGTCCTTCCAGTTTATTATTTTTTTATTTATACTTATTTTTGATTGGAGGATGTTGGCTTTATAATATTGTTGGTTTCTGTCATACATCAACATGCATCAGCCATAGGAATACCTATGTCCTGTCCCTCCTGAACCTCCTTCCCACCTCCCACCCCATCCCACTCCTGTATGTTGTCACAGGGCCCCTGATTTGAGCTTCCCGCGTCATTCTTCAAGTTCCCACTGGCTGCCTATGTGGTGATGTTTTTGTTTCCCTGCTACTCTCCCAACATGTCCTGTCCTCTCCTTCTGCCACTGTATCCACAGGTCTTTCACTATGATTGTGTTTCCTTTGCTGCCCTGCATATAGGTTCATCAGCACCATCCTTCTATTAATGGATTCCATATATATGCATTAATATACAATATTTGCTTTTCTCTTTCTGACTCACTTCACTCTGTGTAATAGACTCTGGGATAGAAAATAACAATGAAATGAAGACAGCACATTCTCATCATTTGTGGCTAGTTGACATTGGAAGTGATTTTTGAATATTAAGTGTAAAGATTTAAAATATTGTTGAAGTTGCATTATAGTGCTGCGCTATTTTTGAAATGAAGTGAGTCATGAGAACCCAGTAGGAAAATGCACAGCCTTCTTGCCCTTGTAAGACTTGGTGACACATTTTCCCAAAGAAAGAGAAAATACCATCCCAGCAATACTTTTGAGGAGCTTGAATAAGCAAAAGGGCAATTCTGATCTCTTTTGCCTTAGTGATCCATAGATACAATTTCTTACTTGGAGACTAGGCATGGGACACATCTATTCAGTCACTGTGTCAGCAAATATTTAGTAAGTTCCTCTCTGTAGTCTCTTTCCTTACATGGAGATTTTAGTCTTGGGTGAGTCCCTTCTGTGTTTTTCACTCAGTTTAGGATACATTTACAGGTGCCTATAAGGTGTTTATGATACATACTTGAGTAATACAAAATACCATTATAAATAGCAAAAAAAAAAAAAAACACAACAAAACAAAACATGTAAACAAAGAACAAAAGGAAATATAAAAATAGTCAATGTTAACTATTTTGTACAGGTAAAGTCACAGGGAATTTTGAAGGTTTGTGTGTATCTTCTGTAACTTATTAAACCTCATAGGTCATAACTTGGTCTATGCCAATATTCCTAAAGTCATCTTTGACTGAGATTTTTACTAGTTCTGCTTTATACATATGTCATTTAATCTTCATTACTCATTATTTGTTAATTTTCCTTCTACACTCATTCCCAAGGTGATTCATTCAGTCTCATGGCTTTAAATACCATCTGTATACTGCTGACTTCCCAAGTTAGTTTCTAACTCTGACCTGTCCCTTGAGCTCCATATGTGAAAATCCAGTTGCATACTTGACATCTGCTATTCAATGTTTAATATCCATCTTGATAGTAACAAAACTCAAACAGAGCTGATACAATCCTGACAAACATATCTCACCAAATTTTTTTTTTTTTTTTACAAACTTCCCCTTTCTGTAAAACTTCAAACACCACTTTCCATTGGTTTCCCATCACATTCAGAATAAAATTGTTACTGTGATTGGATAAGACTCTTGGTGGTCATGGACTGTCTCCTTGACCACATCTCCTCTGCTCCTCCTCAGTCAAATTGCTTTGGCCCTCCAGCTATTTCATGGTTTCCTGAGCAAGCCAACTTTGTTTTCATTTCAGCTATTTTCCTGCCTAGAACAGGATTCCACTACATTGTCATATGGCTCACCCCCTCCCTTCATTTACACCTTTTTACAATGTTACCTGCTCAGGAATCTAACTGCTAGAATAGCCACCTCTTTTGCTCATCACCCATCTGTATGTTACCATTCTTTTATCTTCACTTGAAATTTTATATGTTTACCCATGTAAAGCCACACATATTCAGATACTAATTTCTTATTTGAATTACTCAGTATGCTTTCCTTATAAAGCTCTCTCTCTCTTCAAGATTGTAAACACTTTAAGATCTGGGACCGTGTCCCAATCAGTACCTATTGCAGGGATCAGCATATGATAATTACTTAGTAAATGTTAGTCAGGTTTAATGGAATCAATAGAGAGCCCTTCACATTTATTAGTCATTTGCTTATATTGATTTTTAAACTGACTGAAAGATTAGATAGTGCATCTTTGCAGGTACATACAAAGTCTTAAAATAATTTAACAAAGGAACATAGCTTTCAGTGTAATGCCAGTCCTTGCTTGGAAGATTCATCCAGCTAACTTAGATATGTAGCAATCCTTTGAGGTAGATGGGTGTGTGTGTGTTAGTGTCTCAGTCATATCTAACTGTTTGTGACCCCATAGACTATATCCCACCAGGCTCCTCTGTCCATGGGATTCTCCAGGCAAGCATACTGGAGTGGGTAGCCATTTCTTACTCCAAGGGGTCTTCCCAACCCAGGGATCAATTCCGGGTATCCTACCTTGCAGGCAGGTTCTTTATGATCTGAGGAGGTAGATACTGAGTAAATATTTTTATTGCCAATTTTGAGTTAAGGAAATTGAAATTCTATATTGATTTTAATATCACAAGCTATAAAAGTACAAGTGAATACTAGAGATTAGCTAAATCCACTTAGAGATAAATAAACTGTAGCTAAAAACAGCTAGCATAATTAATTCCCAAAGTCCTTATGTTGCAGGAAGGGGGACCCCTTCCAGGGCCTGAAACTAGGCTCTTGTCTAATACCCAGAAATGAATTGTCCCAGGAGAAACATGTGTTGACAAAGCAAGAGATTTTATTGAGAAAGGGCACCTAGTTGGAGAGCAGTAGGGTAAAGGAACCCAGGAGAACTGCTCTGTCACATGGCTTGCAATTTCGGGTTTTATGGTGATGGGATTAGTTTCCGGGTTGTCTTTAGCCAATCATTCTGACTCAGAGTCCTTCCTGGTGGTGCACACCTTGTTCAGCCAAGATGGATGCCAGAGAGAAGGATTCTGGGAGGTGGTCAGACAGGTGGTGTCTCCTTTTGACCTTTCCCGAACTCTTCTGGTTGCTGGAGTTCCCTGTTCCTTACCAGGACCTCCTGTTGTAAAACAACTCATGCAAATGGTTACTATGGTGCCTGGACAGAGTGGGCGGTTTCAATCAGTGTGCTTCCCCTAACACTTACAGACTCTTAGTGGACTAATGCCCCAAAAGATGAAGTATTGGCAATGTTGAAATAAAAAGTATTGACAATGTTGAAATATGTTTCCTTCATATATGTTTTGAAGCTTTTCCATGAGTCTGTCTTGTCTCTTGTTCCTGCAAAGGTAGTGTGATGGAGGGAAGCGGACGAGGATACTGTGTGTCTTTATGCATTCCTCGAGGTGTCCACCCTGAGTTCATGGGGCGTGTTTCAGTTAACAGTAGATCTTGGCAGCCATTGTTACTTGAGTGCTTTTCTCCCCATGTCTCTTACAGGGTGCCAGGGTTCATCATAATATTTTATTATAATGTGCCTGTAATACACTTACTACATTGGTGTAGCTGAAGCAACATTTTTGCTTTCTGGGGCTTCCTTGGTGACTCAGATGGTAAAGAATCTGCCTGCAATGCTGGAGACCTGGGTTTGATCCCTCAGTTGGGAAGATCCACTGGAGAAGGGAATGGCAATCCACTCCAGTATTCTTGCCTGGAGAATCCCCTGGACAGAGGAGCCTGGCGAGCTAGAGTCCATGGGGTCAGAAAGAGTTGGACATGACTAAGCAACTAACACCTTTGTTTTCTGATGTATTGTTTACCTGATTTTACCCACTCTGATGATAAGAACTATGTCTAAAATAGCCAGGTAGGGTTCAGTTCAGTTCAGTTCAGTCGCTCAGTCGTGTCCGACTCTTTGCGACCCCATGAATCGCAGCACGCCAGGCCTCCCTGTTCATCACCATCTCTTGGAGTTCACTCAGACTCACATCCATCGAGTCCGTGATGGCATCCAGCCATCTCATCCTCGGTCGTCCCCTTCTCCTCCTGCCCCCAATCCCTCCCAGCATCAGAGTCTTTTCCAATGAGTCAACTCTTCACATGAGATGGCCAAAGTACTGGAGTTTCAGCTTTAGCATCATTCCTTCCAAAGAAATCCCAGGGTTGATCTCCTTCAGAATGGACTGGTTGGATCTTCTTGCAGTCCAAGGGACTCTCAAGAGTCTTCTCCAACACCACACTTCAAAAGCATCAATTCTTCGGCGATCAGCCTTCTTCACAGTCCAACTCTCACATCCATACATGACCACAGGAAAAACCATAGCCTTGACTAGACGGACCTTAGTCGGCAAAGTAATGTCTCTGCTTTTGAAAATGCTATCTAGGTTGGACATAACTTTTCTTC
>SJYT01019925.1:147095-167524 GCA_006410635.1 Cephalophus harveyi | reverse complement strand
TACAATGTCACGAACCTCATTCCATAGTTCTTCAGGCACTCTATCTATCAGATCTAGGCCCTTAAATCTATTCCTCACTTCCACTGTATAATCATAAGGGATTTGATTTAGGTCATACCTGAATAGTCTAGTGGTTTTCCCTACTTTCTTCAATTTGAGTCTGAATTTGGCAATAAGAAGTTCATGATCTGAGCCACAGTCAGCTCCCGGCCTTGTTTTTGTTGACTGTATAGAGCTTCTCCATCTTTGGCTGCATAGAATATAATCAATCTGATTTCGGTGTTGACCATCTGGTGACACTGTCTGGAAGGGATCTGAGGTTTAGAACCTCATGAAAACAGCAGAAAGGGGACAATAAATCCACACTAATGAATAAGTACACTGTGTTACATAATTTACATTAGCATGATGAAATGTTATACATTAACATACTCAGTGTGTTATAAGGAGGAATGCTGCTTTTTTATTCCCCCAAATTTAATACTTAGCTGAGGATAGTTGTGGAAAAGAGTCCCTGTTTTGATAGAACCTGAATTCTACTTTATTTCTTGCTCGTGGCTTATGACAAAGTTCATGTCAGTCCACACTGAGCATTTACTTCCTTGTAATATCTTATGGTTTTCAGAAGATTCTTATCATTGATTAATCGTATACTTAAAGTTCACTCTAAGAGTTGAAGATGTCTTTTTTTGCAAACTACAAACATCAGCTGAAAATGCTTAGGCCACAAAACTGACTTTACTATAAAGATGTAGGACTTTCTTCCAAAACCCTGTTTAGGAAGTGGAATCAAGTCTCAGGAAGGTCTAATATCTGAGGCTGTAAAGCTCTCAAGAATCACCACAGATTTAAAGAAAGGTCTGTTTTTCTAGACACACAAATACATCACAGTCTTTTTCAACATTTTTCCTTTATTCCTCAACTCAAATCAGCAGCAATCAATCCTAATTTTAAATAAGCAAGGTAAAGTGGATTGATTCACTTGGATGAGATAACATCTCTGCATAAATCAGCAGTGACCATGAGGTGAGGACCACGAGGGCAAATGACCTACAGTCCATTGCTCTTGTTGAACAGATGAAAAGTTCACTAAAAAGAATTTAGGGGCTAGGTGCATACCACAGAAGGTGTCCCTGCCAATAAAGTATCAGTAGATTTGCAAGGAATTCTTGCTGTCCTACAATATATTAATATTGAGAACTGCACTGCTATGTACTTATGGGGAGTGACTTTGCAATACGTGTACAATCCTGCTTTCTAGCTTTCTTTCTGCTCTAAATATCCAGTGTTCCCTTATCAGTGTCTTCTTGTTTTACATGGTCAATATTTACACTTCTTGTGTCTTTTATTGAACATTCTTTAGTTCATGTCTAATATCTGTATGTTACAGAAATAATGGACTTAGCTCACATGAATGCTTTTTCTCCACTTACAGGCAAATGCCAAGGACTGATGGAGAATTAAAAAAAAAAAAACACACAGTGAAGTTGTTTACTTTATGTTTATATCCTATCTCAAAAGTAGACGTAGCTCTCTCCAGCAGTCTTACTGTACATATTCATTATATATGTTTTCCCATTCTCCAAAGACTATATACAGCCTAGGTGACTCTCCTCAAGACTTCTCCATTAAAGCAATCCCTTATCTTCATCTGATAGCTTCCCTCATAATCTATTGAGTTAATAGAAATAATCAGTTGGTACTTCTTCATCTTTCCAACATCATCTTTACCAACCCATCTGCATTTCTCCTCATTCTGACTGGAATTACCTTACAAGGGCTGGATGTGATGTTGCTCTTGGGCAAGGCTAACACTTCCATCTGGACTCCTGGATCTCTCCTCTTCTGCTTCAAAGCCTCACTCCTGCTCTATATACACTCTCCAGCATAATCTTCTCTCTCTCTGTTGGATAATTCCCTAATGATAATAAAAATCTGTCCAAATTTTTCCTATTTTAAAATGTATTCTTTTGATTCTGCTGAACTGAACTGCCTCTTCCCAGTCACCTATTTTTCTATTTTCCTTTGTTACAAAATTCTTAAAAGTGCATGTTTAGTTGCTTATCCCACGTATTACTTTGTATTTTTTTTTCTTTTTTTTTTTTAATTTTACTTTATTTTGCTTTACAATACTGTATTGGTCTTGCCATACATCAACATGAATCCACCACGGGTGTACATGTGTTTATCCTGAACCCCCCTCCCTTCTCCCTCCCCATACCATCTCTCTGGGTCATCCCAGTGCACCAGCCCCAGGCATCCTGTATCCTGCATTGAACCTAGACTGGCGATTCATTTCTTATATGATATTATACATGTTTCAATGCCATTCTCCCAAATCATCCCACCCTCTCCCTCTCGCACAGAGTCCAAAAGACTGTTCTATACATCTGTGTCTCTTTTGCTATCTTGCATACAGGGTTATCGTTACCGTCTTTCTAACTTCCATATATATGTGTTAGTATACTGTATTGGTGTTTTTCTTTCTGGCTTACTTCACTTTGTATAATCGGCTCCAGTTTCATCCACCTCATTAGAACTGATTCAAATGTATGCTTTTTAATGGCTGAGTAATACTCCAGAATACTGAAAATAAAAGCAAAAATAAACAAATGGGACCTAATTAAAATTAAAAGCTTCTGCACAACAAAGGAAACTATAAGCAAGGTGAAAAGACAGTCTTCAGAATGGGAGAAAATAATAGCAAATGAAGCAACTGACAAACAACTAATCTCAAAAATATACAAGCAACTTATGCAGCTCAATTCCAGAAAAATAAACGACCCAATCAAAAAATGGGCCAAAGAACTAAATAGACATTTCTCCAAAGAAGACATACAGATGGCTAATAAACACATGAAAAGATGCTCAACATCACTCATTAGCAGAGAAATGCAAATCAAAACCAAAATGAGGTACCATTTCACACCAGTCAGAATGGCTGTGATCCAAAAGTCTACAAGCAATAAATGTTAGAGAGGGTGTGGAGAAAAGGGAACCCTCTTACACTGTTGGTGGGAATGCAAACTAGTACAGCCACTATGGAGAACAGTGTGGAGATTCCTTAAAAAACTGGAAATAGAAGTGCCTTATGACCCAGCAATCCCACTGCTGGGCATACATACCGAGGAAACCAGAACTGAAAGAGACACGTGTACCCCAATGTTCAACGCAGCACTGTTATAATAGCCAGGACATGGAAGCAACCTAGATGTCCATCAGCAGACGAATGGATAAGAAAGCTGTGGTACATATACTTTGCATTTTTTATCAAGCCATAATTGTGCTTCTGTCCCTGCCACTCCACTGAGAACATTTTGTCACAGTTATTGAGGGAAATCATGTTGCTAATTCAATGATTACGTCTCTGTTCTTAAGTTCTTAAAAGCACTAAACTTGGCTGTTTACTTCACAGTTATTCCAATATTCTTCTCCTGGCTTCTGTGACAGAACACACCCCTGTCTTTTCTTTTAACTTGATGATGCCTTGCTCCTGACCTTCTTGGCTAACTGAGAATCCTCTGTTCAACTTTTCAATGTTGCATAGATCCCTGACTTCATTCTGGGCCCCCTTTTCTTCCCTAAATCCTTACTCTTCCTGGGTGAATGTCTTGTCTATGAACCATCACTATGCCTCTCACCTTCACATTCACTGTTCACAACATGACCTCTTCCCATTAGCCTACACCAATATATGCAACTATTACTTACCATAGATTTCTAATCAGTTCAGTTCATTCACTTAGTCACATCCGACTCTTTGTGACTCCATGGACTGCAGCACCCCAGGCTTCCCTGTCCATCACCAACTCCTGGAGCTTGCTCAAACTCATGTCCATAGAGTTGGTGATGTCATCCAGCCATATCATCCCCTGTCATCCCCTTCTCCTCCTACCTTCAAACTTTTCCAGCATCAGAGTCTTTTCCAGAGAGGCAGTTCTTTGCATCAGGTGGCCAAAGTACTGGAGCTTAAGCTTCAGTGTCAGTCCTTCCAGTGAATATTCAGGGTTGATTTCCTTTAGGATTGACTGGTTTGATCTCCTTGCAGTGCAAGGGACTCTTGAGAGTCTTCTCCAACACTACAGTTCAAAACCATCAATTCTTTGGTGCTGAGTTTTATTCATGATCCAACTTTCACATTCCTACAGCTACTGGAAAAACCATAGCCTTGACTAGATGGACCTTTGTTGGCAAAATAATATCTGTGTGTTTTATATGCTGTCTAGGTTTGTCATTGCTTTTCCTCCAAGGAGCAGCACCTTTTAGTTTCATGGCTACAGTCACCATCTGCAGGATTTTGGAGCCTAAGAAAATAAAGTCTGACATTGTTTCCATTGTTTCCACATCTATTTGCCATGACCTGGTAGGACCGGATCTCATGATCCTTGCTTTTTGAATGTTGAGTTTTAAGCCAGCTTTTTCACTGTCTTCTTCCACTTTCATCAAGACGCTCTTTTGTTCCTCTTCACTTTCTGCCATAAGGATGGTGTCATCTGCATATCTGAGGTTATTGATATTCTCCCAGCAATCTCGATTCCAGCTTGTGCTTCATCCAGCCCAGCATTTCCGATGATGTACTCTGCATATAAGTTAAATAAGCAGGGTGACAATATCCAGCCTTGACGTACTCCTTTTCCTATTTGGAACCAGTCTGTTGTTCCATGTCCAGTTCTAACTGTTGCTTCCTGACCTGCATACAGGTTTCTCAAGAGGCAGGTCAGGTGATTTGATATTCCCATCTCTTTCAGAATTTTCCACAGCTTATTGTGATCCACACAGTCAAAGGCTTTAGCATAGTCAATGAAGCAAAAGTAGATGTTTTCTGGACCTCTCTTGCTTTTTCTATGATCCAGCAGATGAGGGTGATATGATCTCTGCTTCTGCTGCCTTTTCTAAATGCAGTTTGAATATCTGGAAGTTCTTGGTTCACATACTGTTGAAGCCTAGCTTGGAGAACTTTGCACGTCACTTTTCTAGTGTGTGAGTTGAGTGCAATTTTGCGGTACTTTTGCCCTGCCTTTAGTAGTGCTTTAGCACTGGCCTTCTTTGGGATTGGAGTGAATACTGACCTTTTCCAGTCCTCTGGCTACTGCTGAGTTTTCCAAATTTGCTTGCATATTGAGTGCAGCACTTTCACAGCATCATCATTTAGGATTTGAAATAGCTCAGCTGGAATTCCATCATCTCCACTAGATTTTTTAAAATTTATTTAATTGGAGGGTAATTACTTTACAGTATTATAGTGGTTTTTGCCATACATTGACATGAATCAGCCATGGGTGTACATGTGTTCCACTAGATTTTTTTTTTGTAGTGATGTTTCCTAAGGCCTACTGAAATTTGAATTCCAGGACTTCTGGCTCTAGGTGAGTGACCCTTATGTAGATTTCTGCATTACTATTGTCTTCTTAAGAAAGCCTTCTTTGACCATTCAATCCTTGTCTAACCTTTGCCCAATTTTTATCACCTGCAGGTTGCTTATCTTTTGATACTAAAACAGCATCTGTTTTATGGTACGCACTCACTAAATATTTGTTGTTGCTCTTTTATAAAGCACTATTGACATTTTGTGGGCCACGGATTTTTTTTTTTAAGAAATAAAGAGTAGCCTCCAATTTGATTTGAATTATAGTAATTAAGACAGAACACAGAAGTGCAACTGAAAATAAAATAAAAAGAAAGCAGCCCTATATTGAATATTTTCAGAGGCAGCTTATAATTAACCAAAGTGGAAATAATCAGGTTTTGAGAAAATGAGGTGAGAATGAGAACCCATCATGATCGTAGTTCTTAGAGTCTTATTTTTACATCTTCTGGAAAACAGCTTTTAAAAAATATATATATTGGAAGTATTTTTGCTGTTGTTGTTTTTTTTTAGTTGCTAAGTCCTGTCTGACTCTTTTGTGACTCCATGGATCATAGCTTGCCAGGCTTCTCTGTCCTTAGGATTTCCCAAGCAAAAATACTGGAGTGAGTTGCCATTTCCTTCTCCTGGGGATTTTCCCAACCCAGGGGTCAAACCCACATCTCCTACATTGGCAGGCAGATTCTTTACCACTGAGTCACAAGGAAAATCAATGTTCTGTGATATATTCTTTGTTTAAAGATTGAAACCAGATTGGTACTTTGTTCTTTTGTCTCATGTCTGATCCCAATAGTACAGGCAGGTGGGCATTGGGAGTTCCAGTCATAATACTGAATGCTCTATGGAAGTCAGCAGGCCATATGGGAAACTCAGACAGTGAACTATGGTTCTCCAAAGAATTGTTCTTTCTTTTACACAATGTGCTCATGACTGCTTCCTTCATCAATTAAAAAAAAATGGGTATAATGTGGGAGAATTAGATTATTCCCATTTCTGTCATTTTAAATAACAACCAACAGTTGTTTTCCACCTGTAGCAGAGACATGTTTTGTTTTGTTTTTATTCCCCAGAAATTCTTCACTTTCCTTCTGATAAAATTTCAGCTCTCTTCTGGGGAATCACGTTACCCTACTTTCAGATTACAGGTTTTCTGTGGAGTCAGCTCAATTGCCAACTAGAAAGCTAACATATTTCCTAGTCTGGCCAATTAGAACATCACACATTCATGACTATAGTAATAGGTTCAAGGCTAGGCAGATAATCAGAGGCAGATGAAATGGGAATTTTTATTTGGATTGCTGAGAGAAAAAAAAAAGCACTCTTTCTGTTTTTCTCACCTTTATCATGAAGGAAAGGGGGCTGAATCTGCCACACACAAGAGTGAGTGTGGGGAATTCCCTGGTTGTAGAGTGGTTAGGACGCAAAGCTTTCACTGCCTTGGCTTGGGTTCAATCCCTTGTCAGGGAACTAAGATCCCGCAAACCATGCTGAGTGGCCAAAAGCAAACAACAAAATAGCCATTAATGTTTAAAAGAGTATGCATGCAGTTGAACTGGCCTAGTGAATAGAGATCAGGTCTTGATATCCAGCTGGCCCCATTCCTGGCCTTATTCATTACAGGAAATCTTAAGTTTCCATTTGAGTTATGTTTCTTGTTATCTGGTATTAACAGGTGCTTCTCTTGAAACACTCAGTTTAGGATTCATTTTCCTATTTCCTGATATTTTTGTCGTCATCCTCTCTGCCTTCCCTTGTACATTGGACTCAAGGAAAACATTTAATGTCCCACTCATCTTGATGCCTCAATATATTAATACTTGAACTTGCATTGATTTCCAAGTTGCATTTGTAGTTGTGTTTATGGTAGTGTGGTTACACTATATTTTTGAGAGTAGTGAGCAGAGGAAAAAAATACTTCCTGAATATGGATGCATTATTATGAATTTTCTTTTTATATTACTTTGTCAATATTATGGCATTAGACCTTGGGTTTTTTTTTTTTTTTGAGAGTTTGAAGCTAAGTTTTATTTGAGACAAAATGAGGAGCAATGGCATTAGATCTTGAAGAACATAACAAAAAGTTTTAAAACAAAGTCTTGCCATCCTAAGCTTTCATTTCTCGTTGTGAAAATAGGATTGCTTCTGTGAAGTAGTTGAGTGGGGAAACAGCTTTATCTCCTTGTCAAAATTGGAGGGACCATTGCTTTCAGTGGTTTAGAAAAGGACAGATGAATATGGTTTGGGGTGTGCAGAGAAGAATTTGTGGAGGATTGGAGACTTGAATTCGATTTGATAGTTTCAGTAGGCTATGTACAGTTGGAGAAGGTTGAAGAGACTTTTTGTTGAGGGACCAACACCAAAACCTTGCTGCCTTTGGAAAGTCATTGTGATTGGAAGAGAGGGTACTTCTTAAAAATCTGAGCTATTCTCATCAGAAAGTGCCAAGTTAGTCATTTGAAGAGGGCAGTTTTGTCAAATATCAAAACAAACCTACATTAGAAGGCCTCACTTCCAGTTTATGGTCCAGAAATTTAATCCTTATACAGCTTTGTCACGTGCCCATATTATAGGTGGCAGAGTAATGTGACATGTCTTAGTGCAGAGTGAGTGTTCCTCCTGAAGGCTACACGGGCAGAGTGGAGCCAGTTCAGACACCAATACCAGTCTGAGGAGCCTGGTGGGAATTCTTGGGGCAGGGGGTCTTTAAGGAAGGCTCTATTTCCTAATATGGTGAGGTTGTCAAGGCAAATCAGGACTTTAGTGCAATTTGAAATAACCTGAGTGGACTTGATAAAGGATAGAAATGGTAGGGACCTAACAGAAGCAGAAGATATTAAGAAGAGGTGGCAAGAATACACAGAAGACCTGTACAAAAAAGGTCTTCATGACCCGGATAATCGTGATAGTGTGATCAGTCACCTAGAGCCAGACATCCTGGAATGTGAGGTCAAGTGGGCCTTAGAAAGCATCACTGTGAACAAAGCGAGTGGAGGTGATGGAATTCCAGTGGAGCTATTTCAAATCCTGAAAGAAGACACGGTGAAAGTGCTGCACTCAATATGCCAGCAAATTTGGAAAACTCAGCAGTGACCACAGGACTGGAAAAGGTCAGTTTCCATTCCAATCCCAAAGAAAGGCAATGCCAGAGAATGCTCAAACTACTGCACAATTGCACTCATCTCACATGCTGGTAAAGTAATGCTCAAAATTCTCCAAGCCAGTCTTTAGCAGTACGTGAACCGTGAACTTCCAGATGTTCAAATTGGTTTTAGAAAAGGCAAAGGAACCAGATCAAATTGCCAACACCCGCTGGATCACTGAAAATGCAAGAGAGTTCCAGAAAAACATCTACTTCTGCTTTATTGACTATGCCAAAGCCTTTGACTGTGTGAATCACAATAAACTGTGGAAAATTCTGAAAGAGATGGGAATACCACACCACCTGACCTGCCTCTTGAGACGCCTATATGCAGGCCAGGAAGCAACAGTTAGAACTGGACATGGAACAACAGACTGGTTTCAAATAGGAAAAGGAGTATGTCAAGGCTGTATATTGTCACCCTGCTTATTTAACTTATATGCAGAGTACATCATGAGAAACGCTGGGCTGGAAGAAGCACAAGCTGGAATCAAGATTTCCAGGAGAAATCTCAAATACCTCATATATGCAGATGATACCACCCTTATGGCAGAAAGTGAAAAGGAACTAAAAAGCCTCTTGATGAAAGAGAAGAGTGAAAAAGTTGGCTTAAAGCTCAACATCCAGAAAAGTAAGATCGTGGCATCTGGTCCCATGACTATGTTTTTTCCAGTGGTCATATATGGATGTCAAAGTTGGACTGTGGAAAAAGCTGCGCACTGAAGAATTGATACTTTTGAATTGTGATGTTGCACAAGACTCTTGAGAGTCCTTTGGACTGCAAGGAGATCCAACCAGTCCATTTAAAGGAAATCAGTCCTGGGTATTCATTGGAAGGACTGATGCTAAAGCTGAAACTCCAGTACTTTGGCCACCTCATGCGAAGAGTTGACTCATTGGAAAAGACTCTGATGCTTGGAGGGATTGGGGGCAGGAGGAGAAGGGGACGACAGAGGATGATGGCTGGATGGCATCACTGACTCGATGGACACGAGTTTGGGTAAACTCTGGGAGTTGGTGATGGACAGGGAGGCCTGGTGTGCTGCGATTCATGGGGCCTCCAAGAGTCAGACATGACTGAGTGACTGAACTGAACTGAACTGAACTGAAGAGTGATAACAGGGCATCTTCATTTCAGTCCATGATGTCACTCTGATAAGGAACTGTCTTCAAGTTGGCAGAAGTCTTTCTTTGCTTTATTTCATCCCAGTTTCCCGCAGAGCATCCCTGGTTCTGTTCCCTAGCTTGTTTCTACAGGTTAGAGAAAAATTAGAGTTGAAACAGGAAGGTTAAAGGCTGTTTTTCATTAGATGTATTTAAACTCTATTTGTAAATTTTTCTAACAGCTGCGAAGTGGCTTTTTAACGTGTCCAGTAATTGAAATTATTTTGTAATGCAAGTCCTGTCACACCTCATTAGGATCATCCTCCTATCTCTAAGCCAATTTAGGAGGGACTCAGCCATTTGGATTGCCTGCTGAATAAATCTAATTTGTTTATAGCTAGCAGAAATGCAACATTAGTTTTGGTGATTCTAGAGTGACTGCCACATTCAGACATTCAAAGTTTTACCGGCTTGAGTTGTTTTGTAGAATCTATCCTTTACTTGGTTACCAGGGTGTGGGAATGCCAGTTTCTTGTTCTTTAGTGTCAGAGTTAATCTTGCCCTGAGATCTATGCCTCTGCCTCTCATCATTAAATTTAGAAGTGGAGAATTGCCCACGTTGCTGTCCATTCTCAGTACCATGGCCTTTGCCTTTAAAGCTCCCTTTCAGCCTTGCTGTGATTTTTCTGATTATTTCCATTATCTGTCACTGCTTTCATAGCTGCACTTTTCCTCTTTTACATTCACAGCAGTGCTGAGGAAATCAGTAAGCTGCAAACACAATGTTTCCTTTTAGTTCATTTTTATTAGGACCACTGATTACATAAACCCTTTGCAGGATAAACATACTCAAATTAAAGCAGAGGCATAATTCAGGGATGTAGCGACCTCATCATATGCCAGAAGCAGGCATCAGAATGCTCATTTGAAGAAGTCTGGAAAGAGTAGAGCCAAGCCAGGAGATGGCCAGAGCAGATAAGGAGGAAAAAAGCCAAGGTCAAGCAGAGCTGAAGAAAAAAGTAATTCAGGGCAAAAATAGAAAGCCAATGTGGATAAAAACCCAGCACACATCAGATATTTCCTCAGGAGCAAAGAAACAATCCTGAGACCAAGCTCTGATGGGCTGGGCCCTGATGCTGCTGGTTATTTTCAGGTTTTATTTTCTTCTGTTCCTGTTCCACATTCAAATGCTTCTACTTCTAGAAATTATTTAAGATAGGAAGTGATTTTTACCACCCTTGATTGAGAACTGATGCATGGTGCTTTGCATATATTATCCCTAATCCTTGTGGGAACTCTCAAGATAAGAATTTTTACTTCAGTTTTACTGATGAAGAATTTATAACTCAAAGTCATTTAGTAAATCTATCTAGACTCTTGAGAGTCCTTTGGACTGCAAGGAGATCCAACCAGTCCATTTAAAGGAAATCAGTCCTGGGTATTCATTGGAAGGACTGATGCTAAAGCTGAAACTCCAGTACTTTGGCCACCTCATGCGAAGAGTTGACTCATTGGAAAAGACTCTGATGCTTGGAGGGATTGGGGGCAGGAGGAGAAGGGGACGACAGAGGATGATGGCTGGATGGCATCACTGACTCGATGGACACGAGTTTGGGTAAACTCTGGGAGTTGGTGATGGACAGGGAGGCCTGGTGTGCTGCGATTCATGGGGCCTCCAAGAGTCAGACATGACTGAGTGACTGAACTGAACTGAACTGAACTGAAGAGTGATAACAGGGCATCTTCATTTCAGTCCATGATGTCACTCTGATAAGGAACTGTCTTCAAGTTGGCAGAAGTCTTTCTTTGCTTTATTTCATCCCAGTTTCCCGCAGAGCATCCCTGGTTCTGTTCCCTAGCTTGTTTCTACAGGTTAGAGAAAAATTAGAGTTGAAACAGGAAGGTTAAAGGCTGTTTTTCATTAGATGTATTTAAACTCTATTTGTAAATTTTTCTAACAGCTGCGAAGTGGCTTTTTAACGTGTCCAGTAATTGAAATTATTTTGTAATGCAAGTCCTGTCACACCTCATTAGGATCATCCTCCTATCTCTAAGCCAATTTAGGAGGGACTCAGCCATTTGGATTGCCTGCTGAATAAATCTAATTTGTTTATAGCTAGCAGAAATGCAACATTAGTTTTGGTGATTCTAGAGTGACTGCCACATTCAGACATTCAAAGTTTTACCGGCTTGAGTTGTTTTGTAGAATCTATCCTTTACTTGGTTACCAGGGTGTGGGAATGCCAGTTTCTTGTTCTTTAGTGTCAGAGTTAATCTTGCCCTGAGATCTATGCCTCTGCCTCTCATCATTAAATTTAGAAGTGGAGAATTGCCCACGTTGCTGTCCATTCTCAGTACCATGGCCTTTGCCTTTAAAGCTCCCTTTCAGCCTTGCTGTGATTTTTCTGATTATTTCCATTATCTGTCACTGCTTTCATAGCTGCACTTTTCCTCTTTTACATTCACAGCAGTGCTGAGGAAATCAGTAAGCTGCAAACACAATGTTTCCTTTTAGTTCATTTTTATTAGGACCACTGATTACATAAACCCTTTGCAGGATAAACATACTCAAATTAAAGCAGAGGCATAATTCAGGGATGTAGCGACCTCATCATATGCCAGAAGCAGGCATCAGAATGCTCATTTGAAGAAGTCTGGAAAGAGTAGAGCCAAGCCAGGAGATGGCCAGAGCAGATAAGGAGGAAAAAAGCCAAGGTCAAGCAGAGCTGAAGAAAAAAGTAATTCAGGGCAAAAATAGAAAGCCAATGTGGATAAAAACCCAGCACACATCAGATATTTCCTCAGGAGCAAAGAAACAATCCTGAGACCAAGCTCTGATGGGCTGGGCCCTGATGCTGCTGGTTATTTTCAGGTTTTATTTTCTTCTGTTCCTGTTCCACATTCAAATGCTTCTACTTCTAGAAATTATTTAAGATAGGAAGTGATTTTTACCACCCTTGATTGAGAACTGATGCATGGTGCTTTGCATATATTATCCCTAATCCTTGTGGGAACTCTCAAGATAAGAATTTTTACTTCAGTTTTACTGATGAAGAATTTATAACTCAAAGTCATTTAGTAAATCTATCTGGGGTTGTACAGTTACTGTGTGGCAGAGCCCAGATTCATAGCCAGTTATATCTGAATCCAAATTGGCTTTTTTTTTTTTCTGAACTCTTACCCTGATGCCTTTTATCTAATGGAATTCCAAGTCAACCCATCACCTCCTCAGTTGGAATCCAAGCTATACATGAGCATATTTATTTTTATTTATAGTAGTTTATACCTGTTAAGAGGAGAGTGAAAAAGTTGGCTTAAACATCAACATTCAGAAAACGAAGATCATGGCATCTGGTCCCATCACTTCATGGGAAATAGATGGGGAAACAGTGGAAACAGTGTCAGACTTTATTTTTCTGGGCTCCAAAATCACTGCAGATGATGACTGTAGCCATGAAATTAAAAGATGCCTACTCCTTGGAAGGAAAGTTATGACCAACCTAGATAGCATATTCAAAAGCAGAGACATTACTTTGTCCACAAAGGTCCATCTAGTCAAGGCTATGGTTTTTCCAGTGGTCACATATGGATGTGAGAGTTGGACTATGAAGAAAGTTGAGCACCGAAGAATTGATGCTTTTGAACAATGGTGTTGGAGAAGACTCTTGAGAGTCCCTTGGACAGCAAGCAAATCTAACTAATCCATCCTAAAGGAGATCAGTCCTGGGTGTTCACTGGTAGGACTGATGCTGAAGCTGAAACTCCAATACTTTGGCCACCTGGTGTGAAGAGCTGACTCATTTGGAGAGACCCTGATAATGGGAAAGATTGAGGGCAGGAGGAGAAGGGGATGGCAGAGGATGAGATGGTTGGATGGCATTACTGACTCAGTGGACATGGGTTTGGGTGGACTTCGGGAGTTGGTGATGGACAGGGAGGCCTGGCGTACTGTGATTCATGGGGTCGCAAAGAGTTGGACACGACGAGTGACTGAACTGAACTGATACCTGTTAATACTGTATTCCTTCCCTATCCCTTTTGATAATATTTACTTCCTACGACTGTGAGTCTGTTTATATATAGATTCACAGCGAATTATATTCAGTATCTTCTAGTAACATAGAATATAATTTGCATAAAACAAACTGAATCACCACACTGTATACCTGAAACTAACACAATGTTGTAAATCAAATATACATCAATAAAAAAATTTTAAAAATAAACTCTGTGAGCAGAAAGCAAAGAAATAAAATCAAATGTAGAATTTGAGTAAATTTATTATTTTTTTCGATTTGCTAAATAACTTTCCAAGGTAATTCATCCCATTGTTGCCAAGACCATTCCTGAAACCCAGATCTCTAGATTTCTAGGCCAGTATTACACCCCTAGACCTTAGTCTCTTGAGGTCATGCCACTGAGAGTTGATACTATTTGAGTTCAGAGTCTCTGTCATTTACATTCTCTCCTGTTTTCCCTGACAGCCTGTACACTTTGAATCTGGAAATACATTCAGTGATTGACCAAACACTGTGACCTTATTCAGGTTCAAGGGAGGTTGCCATCCAGATGAATACCTCTGTCAGAATTATTTCACCTTAGGGAGGTCGTAGGGGAGTGCCTAGTGTCAAAACTGATCCATCCGACACAAACAAGCAGCATGTGATTACATCTTTTTGGTCCTTGCTGATGCTAGGTAATAATAAATCCCTTTAGCCTCAAGGAATATGTTGCAGCTTGAGTTATGCCATGGAAAATTTCATCAGTCTGGTGGCAACGAAGTACTACTCTAAAAGGGGTGTGAAAATGATTTTTGATATTGAGAAAATAATCCACAGATCTAGTCATTTGCATGGAAATTAGGTGAAGCCTTAGGGCTTGGGACTTGGTTTTGTTTTGGACATCATCGAAAGATAGAAGCGCTTTTAAGATGCCAGATGCCAAATAACATTTTTATTGAATCAGCTGTAATTTTGGAACTGATAAGAACAGTGAAAGTATTATAATTCTCAGTTCTGCTGTATTATTCCAGCCACTTAACTGCCACCTAAATGATGCCTCTGAACCAGTAGTTCTCAAAGCGTAGTTCTGCCACTGTTTTATTTGTCCCCCTGGTATGGGGAGCTGGTCAGGCTCTGATGGAGCAGCACAGGTATGGGGGCAGGTTCACTGCTCATAGAGTCCCAAACTACTCTGGCATTTTAATGGATCTGAGTCAGGGTGATGAGGGGGAAGGGCGAGCAGGGAAAAAGTATTGAGACAGAGCAGACAAAGGGTCTTCAAGGTTTCCCTGTCCTCCTCCTATAAATAGGTCTTGGCAGAGACAACTGAAGAAGACCTCTGCCCAGGGCCTTTAGGTTAAGAGACCTAGCAATGAAGGTGCCAGGGCTAGGAATGCAAACACCCAAGACCAGGACTGGCCAGAGGGACCTGAGTCCTTGACTGCACCTCCCTGCAGAGACCGCAGTGCAGAGCAGGGGTGGCTGCTTGCCACCACCAGGCCTCCTTGGTAAGCCTTTGTAATTGCCTACAGTCAGGCCTAACAATCCACACATAGATTTTTAACCAGGAGCCAGATTCCTCAGGCGCCATTACTACTCCAAGCAAAAGAGAACAATGCAGTTTAAGCACAGTGAGAGTCATTGCCGTGGCCCCCGGAGGAGGAAGCACTGCCTCACTCAGAACACAGCGGGGCAGGGAGAGAACCTGGCGCGAAGAGCCAACCCTCCAGTATTCTTTCCCTTCTCCTCTCGAGTATTCCCCTTCCCGCCTGCTGCCTCAGTCCAGTGGGAGGGCGCAGGATGAGGGAACTGGGGGCATGCAGAAGCTAGCTGTCAGTGTCCCAGGATGCAGAGCATGGCAGGGAGTGGGGAAGCAGCAGAGACAGGGTCAGCACTTAAAAAAAAAAAACCACAATATTTGGGCCACAGTTCTAGAGATTTCCTATTGGTAGACTTAGGCACTTGTGTATATTTTCTAAAACTTTTACATGAAACCTAACCTGAACAAAATAGTTCACAAATTACAGTCTCAATGAATTATCATAAAATGGAAACAATCATATAACCAGCACACAGATCAAGAGACAGAGCATTGTTATTCTACAATTATCTGCCAATCCTCATTTTCTATCTTTTCCCCCCAAGAGCAACCAGTGTCTTGACTTCTGGCAGCACCAATAGGTTTATTTGTTTTTCAGCTACTTATCCAGAGGATTGCACAGTCTATATTCTTTTCTGTCATCTTCTTTCATGCAAGTTGAATTCATTATGTCCAGGTGTCTGTCCCAGTTCTGATAGAACTGAACTGGGAGCACGGCTGCTGTGTAGCCTACCCATGATGTCAGTACTGACCAAGGGCTAATTTTCTTCTGGACTCTTTCAAGGGAAGAGTCACTTCATGTTTGGGATCCTAACTAAAACAGAGTCCCTGCTTTCCAATTTCCTAGCAGTTAGCCATTAACTGTTACTTGTAGCTAGCAGCTGCTACTTGTGTAACAGCATTAAATAGATATATCTTGGCAGAATTGATATTATTCTTTTCTCCCTCAAGCCTGATATGGTATAGCTTGCATCAGGGATTCAAAGTAGTCTATGCTGATGTCTCTTAGATAGGATGGATTGGAACGATGCGTGAAAAACAGCCCATTCTACCAGACAATATAGTGTGTGTGTGAAAGAAGCAGTCCTGACTGTAGAGGCACTATGCGTGCTTCAGAAGATCTTACTGTCAGAAGAGAAGTATGGACTCTTCAGGATCGGAGGTTCAGAGAAATTTTCTGTTTTATGGTGAGGACAAGTTTTTAAATGATTTGAGTACAGACTGTGGGGTTAATGATGACTGGTTAATGGCTATAGTGGATTTTGAAGTAATAATGAGATTTTTGAAGGAAACAAAAGGAGGAAGACTTTTAAGGGGAAAAAAATAAATGAATTGGGATAACAATTTCCAGTCATGCAAGGTAGCTGTTTAGATCTTAATAGAGTCTAGAATCTACCTGTATATTAAAAATGTGCAAATGACACAGAACTTATAAAGAAAGATGGCTTATTAAGTAAACACAGAATTTACAAAGAAAGATGGCTTATGAACAGACACAAGCATACTAAGCATAAAGGATGGGACAGCAATGTATAATTCAGTCAAGCCTATTTAATTTCAAGTGATGGACAGTAATTTCGAGTTTTAAATCCAATCATTGACTCTTTTTTTTTTTTTTTAAACCAAGTTGGTGTTTTGTAACTAGGTCCCTAATGTTCAGCTCAGTGGCTAAAATGCTCTTAGTCCCTTTTTGCACATAGTAAATATATTTGGAACTTGGCTTGAAGAGAATGATATGTGACAAGGGCTTCTCCAGGAGTACTGCTATACTCCTATATTTTGTAAGAGAGGAATATTTATGAAATCTGCTCCATATACAGAATTTTGCATCAGTGCCAGCCTTGCAATGACATCAAGATCTAATGAACACAGGCAATTCCTTCCTGGAAGAGGCCCTTAATGTAGCGAAGGATTGTCTGTCCCTTTCTTTAAGTGGTGCTCATAAGTTCTTTTGTTTTAATTACACATAGAGTCATCCTGACGAAGTGAGTTCCCCACTGTTGCTCTGACTAGAACACTAAATTAGCTAGTACTTTCACTGGGAACATTGGATCTTGAGAGCTTTGTTTTGAATGATGAAATTTGCTATAAACGTTTCTTAAAACAACTTTTTTTCCCCCACAGGAATCATTCTTAATTTGACAGCTCTTTGTCATATGCATATAACATAAAACTTCCTTTTTCTGACTTTAAAACTGTTTTGAGCTTCATTATTCCAGGCAAACTCCCTACTTTTGCAATGTGATATTCACCATTCTCTTACCATGGAAGACATTTCAACATTAACTCAAGCAAAATAATCCCTAATGGCTGAAATGATTCCAAGGGACTTCAAAGTCAGGGACACCCTTATAAGTTTCCTCAGATGCTAATCAGCCACACTGAAACACAAGAAGGTAAGGTTTGAAGAGATTTGGAAGACTTGTATGAAAAGAGGAAGGTAAATCTACCAATTTAAGAATTATTTCCAGTATATACACTTTGAATGATATTTAACAAATAATTCCCTCTGTCAAAGTAAGAATGAGGTGCTAAGGTTTCCTGTGTCCAAGATGTTGGGATACTACCACTTCTAGAATTCTTAAGATGCTCATTCTAGATGGTATGATTAAGAGTAGGAAAGTCTAAAGTTTATAGAGCAGCTTTCCCCAGATGCCCATCCTTGGCCCATGACAACTCTATGGTGCTCCTTTCGCTTGTCTGCAAGCAAAGCGAGAAGGTTGTCAATTCTTCTTAATGCTATTATCATTAATTTAAAACAGTGTTGTTTAATTTAAGAGATCCCTTCCCTACTTGTTTGGTTTTAAAATCATTATTTTATGACATATCAAGTTGGTACTTGGTAGGGATGTTATTGTTGCTGTTTTGTTTGTTTGTTTTTTGTTTTAATTAATGTCCCTACCTAAAACTATTTAAAAACAGATGGCTTCATTTGGGTGCCATTCAAATGGAAAAAAAAAAAAAGTGTTGTATAAGTGGCAAAAGATTAAAAGCTGCAGTTTTACAGG
The DNA here is from genome assembly GCA_006410635.1 of Cephalophus harveyi. NCBI lineage: Eukaryota > Metazoa > Chordata > Mammalia > Artiodactyla > Bovidae > Cephalophus > Cephalophus harveyi. The sequence continues at coordinate 149,307 of SJYT01019925.1, read as the reverse complement.
ATGCTGTTCTTGATTAACAGAAATATAAAAGTGAATGGGGAATTCTTCATATTTCCACTCTTTAGACTAAAATGTATAAGTACATTGTATGACAAAGGCTTTTTGGAATGTGCTTCTAGTCACATTCTCAATGGACAACTTAGATGAAATGTCATCCTTCCATTGGTCAACATTCTCCTTGAGGGAGGGGATTCCAGGAATACCTCGATAAGTTCATGTCTGTGCTCATCCTCTCCTAGACTATACAAGGAGGAGCTGCTGGTCTGATTTTTACATGGCTGTGATTATTCTGCATAGATGTAGTTGGGTCTCTCAAGCTCTATATTCCATGTGGCCTGAATGCTAAGAGGATCCAACCCAAATGTGGATCTAACCATCATTCCTTTGTCTCACAGTAATACCTGAGATGCACACTGCAGCTCAAGGGGGGATGGAGGTCTCTTCCACAGAGTTGGAGCTAGACTTGGAATGTGGTTGTCATAATACATTGCTACTCTACTCTGATACCACTGTTTCTTGTATAAACATACAAGATACCACTGAGGCTTCTTGTATAGCTGTTTTCAGAAAGTTGAGAGTAGAGATGTATGTTTGGACAGGACTTGGGTATTTTTAGATTTTATGGTTATAAGTTTAACAAGTAATACCCCAATATAATGACAAATGTCAACTTAGCTCTTTTGTTTGAAGCAAACATTTCTATAAAACTTCAGAACAGGTTTCTAAAATTATTAATGGCTGGCTTTGCACTGCCTTTCCTTTAGGATACCCTTTCCTTACTCCTTCAATCTGTTTATAATCTCCCTCCAATAGATCACCGTTTATCTCAAAGATTTGATTCTGATAGGATGTTTTATACTTCATTGCAAAATACTTTTGGAGATTTATATGTCTCCTGGAAAAGACTCGAGAGTTCCTTGGACTGCAAGGAGATCCAACCAGTCTACCCTAAAGGAGATCAGTCCTGGGTGTTCTTTGGAAGGACTGATGCTGAGGCTGAAACTCCAGTACTTTGGCTCCCTGATGCGAAGAACTGACTCATTTGAAAAGACTCTGATGCTGGGAGGGATTGGGGGCAGGAGGAGAAGGGGATGACAGAGAATGAGATGGCTGGATGGCATCACTGACTCGATGGACGTGAGTCTGGGTGAACTCCAGGAACTGGTGATGGACAGGGAAGCCTGGCGTGCTGCAATTCATGGGGTTGCAAAGAGTCAGACACGACTGAGCGACTGAACTGAACTAAAAGAATGTAAATCCTTGGGTGTGAGGGCTGAATTTCATTTATCTTTGTATCTCTAGCACTTGGCACTGTGCCTGACATGTGAGAAACATGCACTGAAATGTGTTGAATGAGGATGAAAACAAATGAGTAATTTAATTTCATCGAGTCTTATAGCCATGAAATTGAAATAAATATTTAATTATGTCAGCAGGTATAATCATGTTGTCTTTAGTGTTCAGTTCCTTCCAATTCTAGTCCTGTGAGCTGGTCACAGGAGTTTCCTGTTCCAATCCTTATGAGTTCATAGATTGTTTCCTTTAGTTTGAAATTCTCAGGATGAGCCATAAAAGTGTCAGTCATTTCCTTTTAGTGTCAGGCCGTCACTAATACTTTCTCTTGTCGTTATGATGACAAAACATGCTTTTTTTTTTTTTTTTGCATTTCAAAGCAGCATGTCACATGTTTGACTCAAATTTATACTCTCATCTGATCTGAATTTACTTGGTAATAACAGCAAGTTCTTATGCCAGTGTGTAGGTTTATTAACATTACCTGGGAATATAGAATTTCCATGTATTTTTATTTTTATAATAAGCATTACTAATAGTAAAGTTTTTTTTCTTTTACCTTAGCTATTTACCTTATAAAGGCATTCTTTGTATCTTGTATCAGTCCCATGAGGATCGTTTTTCAGAAACTAAAACCTTAGTATAGAGGGAAACTGATTTCTCTTTTTCATGTCTATGAGTAGCTATATTATACTTTTAAAGTAAACTTCAAGTGAGGGGAATAAATCTGGAACTGGCTACCTTTTTGTCATCAGCAGCTTTATTCATGCAGGATGGAATGGTGGGAAGTCTTTTTAATTTTTGATAATCTGTCTTATTTCTGCTGTATTTACTAGTACTACAATTTATTCAAGTTAAAGTAATTGGTTTAGACAACCAGCCCTGTTTCTTTTCTTTCTGTTTTTTTTTTTTTTTTTTT
>SJYT01019925.1:0-146954 GCA_006410635.1 Cephalophus harveyi | reverse complement strand
TTTTTTTTTTTTTTTTTTTTTTTTTTTTTTTTTTATGAATCAGCCCTTTCTATTTGTCTGGTAAATCCATTTATGAACTACACAAAGTTATCTTTCTTGCCCTAGTTTCCTTGCCTACAAAATCAAGATTTCAACTAAAATTTTCTCCAACTTTAATACATTATAGATCTGTGAATATATTTTCTCTATAATACTAACTAGTTTAAGATCTTGATTCTTTTATGTATTGTTTTCACAACACTCTCAGAGAGATGTCAATGCCAATGTGATAAATATGGCTTCTAACACCTTAGCAAAGTCACTGACAAAAATATTGATTAGGATAGGCCGGGAACCAAGCCCTGCAGGGAATTGAATCATTAGTTGCTACTCTTGGGTATGCTATTTCCATCAATTGTGGATCTATTAAATTTGACTAGTTTGAAAGTCATTTTTATACTGCCCTCAGGTGAATGGGTTTTATAGCAAATGTACATATTATTTAAATACACAGCTACTCCACCTCCCTTTAGGGCATCATTAGAATTTCAAATTGTTATAAGATAGTATTTGCCTTTTAAAATATGGCTTTTTGAAAAGTTATATACTGAAAAACAGTACTAACAGTATAAGCTTATAAGTAAATGTGAAACAAATGGTAAATATGAAAACTTGAAAATCATATATTCTTTGGTCTGATATGAATACAGCTAATAATGAAGGCAGAGCTTTGGACCTTAAAGGAAATGTAGGATCAAATAGAGAGGCAGAGAGATCAGAAAGTCACAAATGCTAAACCATGAGCAAAAGCACAAAACTCCAGAAAGAAAAATATTTGGTTGGAGGTATGCATAGTTTGTTTACTAGCAGCTGGAGAAAAAGTTTCAAGAAAAATAATATATATTTTATTGGGTGCTGTTTTAATTTTCTTTAGTAGCTATGACAAATTTCCACAAACTGAGAGGCTTAAAATAATGCAAATCTATGGTTTTTGACAATTATATAGGGTAGAAGTACTCATGAGGTTTAAGTCAAGCCATTGGTAGGTCTGAGTTCCTTCTGAGAGCTTTAAGGGAAAATCTGTTTCGTTGCCTTTTCCAGCTTCTGGAGGCCAATTTCATCCCTCAACTTATGACCCCCTAGCTTCATTTTCAAAGTCTACAACAGCAGTGATGTCTTTCTTATGCTGCAATCTCTCTGATTCTCTGTTATCAGCAAAAGTACTCCAATTTTAAGGACCCTTGTGATTAGATTGAACATATCCAGATAATTGAGGACAATCCATCCCAAGGTTCTAAACACAATCGTATCTACAAAGTCCTTTTTGCCATATCAAATTATGCATATGTGTATACATATACACATATAGGTTCTAGGCTATAATGAGGGCATCTTTGTAGGAGAGGCATTATTCTACCTTCAACAGATAAACTGGTTAAATACAGTGAGTGTTGAATATTTGCTCAAAGGGATTGTCTTAGGTCTGTGGAGAAGGAGGAGCTATTGAAGGTGGGGATCAAGTATCATAAAGAAACTCAACTGCTCATCATACACAAAGTGTGTCTTCATGACTTTCATAGATTGCAAGTTTATTTCTGTTTCTCCTTTTGTTCTAACATTTCTGTGTCATCCATTTGATCCTTTAGTACCTGAGACTACCATTTGGCACCTGGACTGCCAACTTCAATGCAACCAGGATTCTATGAGTGTCAAATTATACAATAGGAGTTCTGGCATCTTTTTTTGTTTATATGCTGTGAATCAAGGTAAAAGGCATATAAATGCAGCCAGGAGCAAAACTGTTAACTCCAAGTTACAAGGAATCTATAGCCATGGGGAATATCAAGATCAGATGAAACACTCCACCATAAAAATGATGATGACTGATGAGAGTTGAAAGTAGTGATATAGGTTGTATTAGTCCATTCAGGCTGCTGAAGCAGAAAAACCACAGGCTGGGTGACTTAAAATACAGCAGCAATGTATTTCTCATAGTTCTGAAGGCTGGAAATTCCAAGATCTAGGCATCAGCAGGTTGGTGTCTGGTAAGCATTCATTTTTTATGCTGCATCCTCACATGGAGGAAGTGGTGAGAGGGCTCTCTGGGGTGTTTTCCTTTTATAAATGTACTCATCTAATCCATTCATGGGCTTCCCTAGTGGCTCAGTGGCAAACATCCTCCTGCCAATGCAGGAGACCCAGATTTGATCCGTGGGTCAGGAAGATCCCTTAGGGAAGGAAAAGGCAACCCACTCCAGTATTCTTGCCTGGGAAATCCCATGGACAGAGGAGTCTGGCAGGCTATAGTCCATGGGGTCATAAGAGAGTTGGACACAACTTAGCAACTAAATACCACCACCACCACCAATCCGTTCATAAGTTTTCTACCCTCCTGACCTTAGATAGAGAAACAATGGAAACGGTGAGAGACTTTATTTTGGGGGGCTCCAAAATCACTGCAGATGGTGACTGCAGCCATGAAATTAAAAGATGCTTGCTCCTTGAAAGAAAAGCTATGACCAACCTAGACAGCATATTAAAAAGCAGAGACATTACTTTACCACCAAAGGTCTGTCTAATAAAAGCTATGGTTTTTCCAGTAGTCATGTATGGATGTGAGAGTTGGACTATAAAGAAAGCTGAGTGCCAAAGAATTAATGCTTTTGAACTGTGGTGTTGGAGAAGACTCTTGAGAGTCCCTTGGACTGCAAGGAGATCAAACCAGTTGATAGTGAAGGAAATCAGTCCTGAATATTCACTGGAAGGACTGATGTTGAAGCTGAAACTCTAATACTTTGGCCACCTGATGTGAAGAACCGACTCATTGGAAAAGACCCTGATGCTGGGAAAGATTGAAGGCAGGAGGAGAAGGGGACGACAGAGGATGAGATGGTTGGATGGCATCACTGACGCGATGGACATGAGTTTGAGTAGGCTCCAGAAGTTGCTGATGGACAGGGAAGCCTGGTGTGCTGCAGTCCATGGGGTTGCAAAAAGTCAGACACAACTAAGCAATTGAACTGAACTGAACTGACCTTAGTGTGTCTCAAAGACCACACCTCCAAATAACATGACATTGGGGATATGGTTTTAACACATGAGTTTTGGAACACACATTCAGTCTGTACCATGGGTACAGAAAGTAGAACAATCCCAACACAGATAAGTAACAAGTTTAAAATTGAAACAACACTTGCCCTAAGCAGAAATCTTCTCATATTCTGCCTCTTGTTGTAAGAGTCAACAATTTACTTTTCCAAATTACATTAAGCTAGGGCGCAACTCTCATGCTAAACATTTCCAAGACATGTACGACCTGGCACTCTGCTGATAGGAGAATCATAGAGCATTGGATATGCAAAGGATACTTCATGATCAGTACTTTTCAAACCTGCACCATAATCTCCTGGGGGTAAAAGTTAAATACATATTCTCAGATCAGTGCAACCTCTATATCATAATCTACAGGGAGAACAATCAGGAAATCTGTATTTTCAAAAAAGCTCCACAGATGTTTCTAAAGAGCCCGGCTCAGATCAGTGTTGACTGTGGAAATGATAGGCATGCACCCTCATTTCACAGAGTGAAACTGGGGCCTAAAGGGGTGAAGATGTTTTCCTCAAAGTCACACATATAATGGACTTGAAGTTCTCAGCCTAAATATCTGAAGTCTATTCACTGGGACATGGAGTCTAGGAAGACTGTTGGCACATATTTTCTGGACAATGAAAGTTTCATGCACAAAATGTCTCCTTGGTCCTAGACAATTGTGGGTGTGGCATTACAAATAGCAGCAACTAAAATGTGTCATTCAAAGACGTGATGTTATGTGTCTGTATTTATGATTTCATTTGCTCCAGAGTATGTAAAGACAATTCCCCTGCCTTCATTATGAGGAATGTAAAGCCACCTGATCTAAAACTCCCCACCTCTAGGTTTTTGTAAGTAGGTCTATTGTGCTTAGAATGTCAGGCATTCGAGACTTTCCTTCGGCCTGTAATGAGTTTTCTGAAATCATCCTCAAGAATTGGGAGTTGATTAGGCTGATGCATTGGAAATATCAGAAGTCTTTCTACCTCATCTGAAAGGAACCAGGAACTTTGACAGATCTGCATACGAATAATGGGAACTGAAGTAGATCTTCAGAAATTCTTAAAAACTACTTCTGTTTTTTGGCTTTTCACTTTCTATATTTTTACTTTGGTTTAGACAATATAAGCAATGCAGATAAATATATGAGGAAAAATAATTTTTTATAAAGTTTATCAAACCCAAGTCATGTTACATGGTTTTTAATCTCTCTCTCTTCTGCCCTTCTCCTAACTTTGCATGTAATGTCTAAGACACTTCCTACCACATCTTGATTTTGCATTTGAGTACTAACTGGTAATGTCAGAGTTCTTTGGGTAACTGTTGATTCTCCTTATGCAACAAATATGTACTCTGCCCTTGTGTAGTAGACAGACATTAATGTGGCCACATGATCTTCACTAGTAGATGTTCATGCCATCTTATGATTCCTTTTGCTTAAATGTGGGCAGAACCTGTTGTTACTGAACATGGGTTCAGCTGCTCACATTTAAAAGCCAATACTTGAGATACAAGTGTTGATAGAAAAGGGAAGGTTGCTTTATTCACAAGGCAACCTGGGTAGAAGATGGACTCATTTCTAAGAACCAATCCCAAAGATTCTGCTCAACTGTGAAAGGTTTTAAAGGGAAAAAGTTGATGCTAATCACAATTAATCATTTGAGGTCAGAGTCTTCATCATTCAGAGTGCAGACTGGCCAGCTCTTTTCTTCTGAGGCTATCTTGATAAATATACTGTTTCATAGGCCCTGTGGATTTACTTTTAATATTTCTTCTCAGTTATTTTACATAGGCATTTTAGTAAATGACATTTTCCCAATGTGTGTGTATACATTTTTAACAAATAACTAAAATGAGGTATAAAACCTATTATCATATAGGAATCACCTTAAAGCATTCTCATTGACTCTAATATTTTTCTTAATTGCTTTTTGATTCTTGTGATACATACATATTTCAAAGTATTTCTTCCTTTGGAATCTAAATGCCTCCCTTTTCTGTTTTTGTTTGCTTTTTTTTTCATGTTGCAGATTGCTCCATACACTCTTTCATGTGTTTCCTGCTGATAACTTATCAGTTTGAATAGAGGTTTAGGAGCTTCTTTCATTTGCACAAAGTCAAGATTTTTTTTTTTTTTTCCCTCTTGAGTTATCTTATTGTCCAACTTTGTTTTACTAACTACTCAATTGTCTAGAGGTACAGGTGGATGGAGAGGAGAAAGCTGGAGTTATGGGCACTCACATCAGGAGACCATACTAAACCTTGGGTTTGGTAAACTTAATATGCCCATTTGCATATTCCATGACTGTTTCATCTATTTTACCATATTTTCTAGACTAGACTCTTGCTTGATCAGGATGCATTTAGACCCCTGATGCTTTTTTAGTTGATGCAACCTCAGTAGCCCTCCACACTTCCACAAGATTCTTTTAAGTAACAGTTAGTAAGCAGTCACACTAAGCGCACTTCTATATATGTGTTTCCTGTCTCATCCATGGCCACCTTCCACTTTTGCTTCTCCTGTCTTAATTAGAATATGTTTTAGGGTTGTGTCTGAACCTTTTTCATATATTTTGCCAACTTTGGATTACTTTCTAGGAAGACTGCATGTGATTGCACTCTTGGTGTCTTCTTTGATTTATTCCAACACTATGTAAACACATCCTCTAATTTCTTCGAAGTTGATTACACAAGGAATAGTCATGTAGAGACCTGCTAAAAGGCTTGTGTATCTAATCTTTTTTTTTTTTTTGGAGGAACTCTTCTCTATTTCTTTTAATTTTCTTCTATAGTAAATAACCAAACATGTTTTAGCATCAACATTTTGTCCTAAAACATCTACAAGCTCATTCACAATTGGCATATTCCGTTGACTTGGGAAATATTTGACATGCTCTTTCTCTTCATCTAATTGTGCAACAATGCTTTACCAGTTCTTACAACCATCATCACCATCACCACCTCCACAATTGCTATATGTTTCCTTTTAGGAGACATTTTTAGACATTTTCCTAATTAGTATCCCAGCATGAAAATTTAATACCATAGCTGCACTGTATGTCAGAGAAGGCAACGGCACCCCACTCCAGTACTCTTGCCTGGAAAATCCCATGGATGGGGGAGCCTGGTAGGCTGCAGTCCATGGGGTCGCTGAGAGTCAGACACGACTGAACAACTTCACTTTCCCTTCTCAGTTTCATGAATTGGAGAAGGAAATGGCAACCGACTCCAGCGCTCTTGCCTGGAGAATCCCAGGGACGGGGGAACCTGGTGGGCTGCCATCTATGGGGTCACACAGAGTCAGACACGACTGAAGTGACTTAGCAGCAGCAGCAGCAGCACTGTATGTCTGATTATGTATTCTAACATTTTGTAGGGCGACAATCCATCATGGGTCCTACATTTGCGTTACGCTCAAGAACCAATCTTCACCCTCTTGATTACAATATTGCCCACAAGTGAAAACATGGTGTAAATTTTGTGCCAGATAACTTGTTACATAGTTCCTATTTACATTTATATCTTATATTTAATTATTTCTGAATGTATGATTGGTAAATTCTCTAATGATGGATTAACATAAAACTATTTATTCTTCTCTACATCAGCTTATAAATTCTTCCTTCCAATTGCCAAGGCAACAAATACTGTCCTTTGCTCTGCTCATGCTTGATTTTTCCTGCTAATTCATTCATCACACACACTTCTGCAGGGCTGAAACCATGAGAAATGAGTAGTGTCAGAATACTGAAGGACTGATACTACATCATACCACATGGCAAAAGCAGTGTCTGCAAATATAATGAGATTTTCAAATGTTAATCACTTTGTATTTTCCTTGCTAACTGCATAATACCTCTGGAAACAGGCCTAAAGAGATATGAAGCTACGTGCCTTTTGTGGAAGTCTGGGGGCAGGGGGTGCTAAGGATTCTTTCTGTCCTAATGACTTCTATAATTTTATTTATTTACAAAGCAGTAATCATTATATCCAAACTGATTTGCACTCTAAACATGTGTTTATTTGTCACTTTCTTTTTTTTAAAAAAAGTCATTGCATACAGGAGCTATTCTGTGGAAAATTCTGAAAGAGATGGGAATACCAGACCACCTGACCTGCCTCTTGAGAAGCCTGTATGCAGGTCACGAAGCAACAGTTAGAACTGGACATGGAACAACAGACTGGTTCCAAATAGGAAAAGGAGTATGTCAAGGCTGTATATTGTCACCCTGCTTAGTTAACTTATATACAGAGTACATCATGAGAAATGCTGGGCTGGAAGAAGCACAAGCTGGAATCAAGATTTCCGGGAGAAATATCAATAACCTCAGATAAGCAGATGATACCACCCTTATGGCAGACAGTGAAGAAGAACTAAAGAGCCTCTTGATGAAAGAGAAAGAAGAGAGTGAAAAAGTTGGCTTAAAGCTCAACATTCAGAAAACTAAGATTATGGCATCCAGTCCCATCACTTAATGGCAAATATATAGGGAAACAGTGGAAACAGTGGCTGACTTTATTTTTCTGGGCTCCAAAATCACTGCAGATGGTGAGTGCAGCCATGAAATTAAAAAACGCTTACTCCTTGGAAGGAAAGTTATGACCAACTTAGACAGCATATTAAAAAAGAGACATTACTTTGTCCACAAAGGTCTGTCTAGTCAAGGCTGTGGTTTTTCCAGTAGTCATGTATGGATGTGAGAGTTGGACTATAAAGAAAGCTGACTGCCAAAGAACTGATGCTTTTGAACTGTGGTGTTGGAGAAGACTCTTGAGAGTCCCTTGGACTACAAAGAGATGCAACCAGTCCATCCTAAAGGAGATCAGTCCTGGATGTTCATTGGAAGGACTGATGTTGAAGCTGCAACTCCAACAATTTGGCCACCTGATACAAAGAGCTGACTCATTTGAAAAGACCCTGATGCTGGGAAAGATTGAAGGCAGGAGGAGAAGGGGACAACAGAGGATGAGATGGTTGGATGGCACCACCTACTCAATAGACATGGGTTTGGGTGGACTCCAGGAGTTGATGATGGACAGAGAGGCCTGGCATGTTGCAATTCATGGGGTCACAAAGAGTTGGACACGGCTGAGCAACTGAACTAAACTGAACTGAACAGGAGACATGGTTGTAATAGGTTATCCTGTTCTCAGTGGTCACTGTTGATTGGAATGTGAAGGGACAACCAATTTGGGGTTGACATCCATTCATAGATTGGTTAATTAGATTATCTATTGAGAATTTGAACTGAGAATAAAGACCAGAGACAAACAGTACTGGGGTAGAAGGAGGAGAGGAAGGGGGAGAGGAGGAAAAAGGAAGGAAAAAAGATGGAAAAGATAAAAGAAATTAAAAAGACATGCTATCAATATAATTTCAAAAGGGAAAAATGGTGTTAACAAAGATAGAAAGAACATAATCTCACAATAAAAATATTTAAAATAACATTCTTGATATAATTAAAAACTCAATGCATTGTTTAAAATTATCTTTGGGTCACAGTGATTTGTTAATAGCTCCAGCTCTTAAAGGAGTAATCTCTTTCTAATATTTGGTCCAAGATTAAAAGTGTTGATAGACACGTATGCATTTCAAAACTTGAGATACAGATAACTGAAAAGCCAATTCTTTTGCTTTTGCTTTGCCTTGACATAGATTAATTTACTTCAGGAACCGGTAATGATTTCATGTACATGAATTATGTTGATTAGCAATTATATATACCTTTGCAATAAACAATACTCATATTATGAATTATTGGATGCCACTTAGTTTATTGACATGTCTTTTAAAACATGAGGATCATGAGGGAAATTACTGTCAATTTTTATCCTATTATTAAAAAAAAAAACTGTTTGGAAAACTGAATTGAAAGTTAAGTCAGTGTTGGTGGGACTAAAGTGGAAAGTCCTGCCTCATTTGACTTTATTTTCTTTAGATGTGACCCGGACGTATAAGATGATTCTGGGGGAAAAAAAGAGTCTAAGCCAAGAAGAGTGAATAACTCTGTAACACCATCCAACACATCCTCACTACCTTGGCCTTTTATCAAGTATATTTTCTGGTAATGTTTCAGGCATGACTATAAATACACTAAGCAAAACTCATGGCCAGTTATGACATGTATACCTCCTAAGATACTTAAATTATAACTTAAAAAATGTTCAAAATATATTTTGTTGTTTATGTTTTCTTCATTTCATTTAGAAATATATTTTCAATTGAATTTCACTTTTAACATGTTTCTTGTTTATCCGAATTCATTACATATTTGTGTGGTTTTGATCAATTGTGCACATCGAACATTTGAAGGATAACTCAATAGAAAACTTGAAGAAGTTTTTTCAAGTGTACAGAAAAGTGGTTCAGTTGTACATTTCTTTTTTAGATTCTTTTCAGTTATATATTATAAGATATTGAATATAGTTTCCTGCCCTTATTTCCATCTATCTTATATGTAGTAGTATGTATATATATGTTGTTGCTGTTTTTTCAATCGAGTCTGACTCTTTGCTACTTCATAGACTATAACTCTCCAGGCTCCTCTGTCCGTGGAATTCTCAGGGCAAGAATACTGGAGTGGGTTGCCATATCCTTCTCCAGTGTATGTGTTACAAACTCCTAATCTATCTCTCCCCCCACTTCTATCCTCTTTGGTAACCATAAGCTTATTTTCTATGTCTGTGAGTCTATTTCTGTTTTGTAAGTAAGTTCATTTGTATAACTTTTTTTTTATTTTTACTTTATTTTACTTTACAATACCATATTGGTTTTGCCATACATTGACATGAATCCACCATGGGTGTATATTAGCTCCCAATCTTGCAGCAACATGAATGGACCTAGAAACTATCGTATTAAGTACAGCATGTCAGAGAAAGACACATATGACATTACTTACATGAGGAATCTTAAAAAATTATACAAATGTATATTTGTATATATTTGTATATTTGTATATATTTGTATAATTTTTTAAGATTCCTCATGTAAGTAATGTCATATGTGTCTTTCTCTGACATGCTGTACTTAATACGATAGTTTCTAGGTCCATCCATGTTGCTGCAAATGACATTATTTCATTCTTATTTTATGACTAATACTAATCTTCTTTATCCATACCTCTGTCCATTGACATCTAAGTTTATTCCATGTCTTGGCTATTGTAAATAGTGTTTCTGTGAACTTTGAGGCTATTAACATTAAATGAGTTCTTGCCCAGATTTATTTATTTTTTCTTTTTGGGTTCAAATGTGGTGAAAGTTGAGGCTTGACTGAACAGCTTTTCTTAAAAAACAATTTTATTGAAACATAATTGATATGTAACGTTAGTTTCAGGTGTTCAACATGGTAATTTGATATTTGTATATGTTATGAAATAATTCCCAGGATAAATCTAGTGGCTGGCTGTCACTGCACAAAGTTACAGCATTGTTTTGTGATATGAGCTTTTAATGTTTATTCTCAGCAGCAATCAAACATGCAGTATTATTGACTATAGTGTGCATGCTATGCATTATATTCTCCTAACTTATTTATTTTATAATTGAAAGTTTATACCTCCTGATGGGTTCCCTTCACCCATTTTGTCCATCCATCCAGGCAAACATTAATCTGTTCTCTGTGTTTATCAGTTTCTTTTTGTTCATTTTGTTTCTCTTCCACATATAAATGAAATCATGTAGTATTTGTCTTTCTTTGACTTAATATCACTTAGCATCATATCCTCTAAGTCCATCCATGTTGTCACAAAAGCAAGGTTTCATACTTTTTTATGGCTGAAAAATATTCCAAGGTGTATATATACCACATCTTCCTTCTATCAATTCGTGCATTGACAGATATTTATATTGTTTCCGTATCTTGGGAATTGTAGATAATACTGCAATAAATATAGGGGTGCATATATCTTTTCAAATTAGTGTTTTAATTTTCTTCAGTTAAATAAATACCTGAGAGTGGAATTTCTGGATCATACAATAGTTCTATTTTTTTTTTTTAGGAACCACTATACTGCTCCAACTTACATTCCCACCAAAAAGTGCATGAGGATTCCTGTTTTTCTACATCCTCTCCAATAGTCATTAATTGTCTTCTTTTTGAGACTAGCCATTGTTACAGGTGTGAGGTGATAGCTCATGATTTTGGAATGTATTTCCCCGATACTAGTGATACTGAGCATCTATTCATGTGTCTATTGACCATCTGTCTGTCTTCTTTGGAAAAATGTTCATTCAGATCCTCTGGCCATTTTGAAATTTTTTGTTGTTATTGAGTTGTATGAGTTCTTTCTATTTTGGATATTAACCACTATCAAATATATAATTTGCAAGTATCTTCTTCCATTCAGTAAGTTATCTTTTCATTTCATTAATAGTTTGCTTCCCTATACAGAGTTTTTAGTTTGATGCACTTCTATTTGCTTATGCTTTTGTTGGTTTGCCTTTGGATTCAGATCCATAAAATTATTTCTAAGACCAATGTTGAGAAGCTTATCACCTATGATTTCTCCTAGGAGTATCATGCTTTCATGTATTACATTCAGATCTTTAGCCTATTTTGAATTATTTTTTGTATATAATGTAAGATTTTTTTTTTGGTGGAGTCTTTAGGATTTTCTATATATGAAATAATGACAGTTTTATATATTCCTTTTCAGTTTGGATGCCTATTATCTCTGTTTCCTACCCAATTATTGTGGACTCCTAATACCATGTTAAATAAAAGTGGTGAGAGTGTAATTTATTAACGTGACGTACATTGTTGATTTTGCCTATATTAAACCATCCTTGAATCCCAAGAATAAATCCTACTTTATAATTGTGTGTAAATCTTTTAATGTATTGTTAAATTTGGTTTACTAATATTTTGTCAAATTTTTAAAATCTATGCTCATCATGGATATTGCCTGTAATTTTCCTTTTATAGTGAAGTCCTTGTCTGATTTTGGTATCAGGGTATTCTGGCCTTGAAAAATCAGTTTGAAAGCTTTCCCTCCTCTTCAAATTTCTGAGGGGTTTGAGAAGTGAAAGTTGAACTGTTAGTTGCGCAGTCATGACTGAGTCTTTATGACCCCATGGACTGTAGCCCACCAGACTCCTCTGTCCATGGAATTCTCTAGGCAAGAATTTTGGAGCGGTTGGTCATTTCCTTCTCCAGGGGATCTTCCCAACCCAGGGATCAAACCTGGGTCTCCTGCACTGCAAGCAGATTCTTTACTGTCTGAGCCACCAGGGAAGCCACGTTTGAGAAGGGTAGGTATTAAATCTTTGCATGTTTGGTAACGTAAGGACCCAAGGAATCCTTTGGGTTCTAGACTCCAGTTTTTGATTATTTAATCTCCTTTCTAATAATCAGTCCAGTCAGATTTTCTATTTCCTCACAATTCACTCTTGGAAGATTGAATATTTGTAAAAATTCTTTTTTTTCCCCCCATAGGTTGCCCAATTTGTTCAGGTGTAATTATTCATAGTAATTTTTTTACACTCCTTTTTACCTCTTTGAGATTGGTTTAATTCCTCCTCTTTCATTTCTGATTTTATTATTTGATTCTCCCTCCTCTTTTTTTATTATTGAGTCTAGCTAAAGTTTTTCAAAGTTTGTTTATATTTTCAAAGAGCCAACTCTTAGTTTCATTGACTTTTTAATCTCTATTTCATTTATTTCTGCTCTAATCTTTATTGTTTCCTTTCTTCAACTAACTTTGTACTTTGTTTTTCTTTTTTAGTTTCTTTATGAGTATATTTAAATTTTTTATTTGAGGTTTTTCTTGTTTGTGAGGTAGGGCTGTATCACTATAAACTTCCCTCTTAGAACTGCTTTTGCTGCATCTCATAGATTATGGTATAATCTTGTTTTCACTTGTTCCAAGGTATTTCTTAATTTCTTCTTTGATTTCTTATTGACCTATTAGTTACTCAGTAGCATGTTTATTTTATACATAATTATGTTTTTTCCAATTTCCTTCCTATAGTACATTCCTACTCTTGTAGAATTTTGGTTGAAATATTCTCGATGTAATTAATCTCCTTAAATTTAATGAGTTTTTTTTTTTTTTTGTAGTATAGTATATGATATACCCTATAAAATATTTCACTTCTCTTAGAAGAATTTATGCACAGCTGCTTTAAGATATAATATTCTGTATATATCTATTAACACATATGAGCTAATGTTTGCTTTAAAGCTAATGTTTTTTTACTGAGTTTCTGTCTGTATGATCTATCCTTTGATGTAAGTGGACTAGTCAGTTTCTCCATTTAGGTCTTTTAGTATTTGCTCCATGTATTTAGGTGTCCCTAAGTTGGGTCCACAAACATTTACAAATGTTATAGCTTCTTATTGTATTGAGCCCTTTATCATTATGCAAGGCATATATTTAAAGTATTTTATCTTGTATGAGTATAGCTACCCTAGCTTTCTTTTCATTTGTGTTTTCATGAAACATCTGTTTCTACTCTTTCATTTTCAATATGGCTACATCCTTTCATCTGAAGTGAATCTCTTACAGGCAGCACATAAAAGCGTCATTTTTTAAAATCTACATCATCACTCCTTGTCTTTGAAAATTTGCATTTAGAGTATTATTAATAGGTATATACTTATTGACATTTTGTTAATCGCTTTCTGGTGGTTTTGTAGTTCTTCTCTGTTCCTTTCTTTGTCTCTTGCTTGCTTTCTTTGTGGTTTAATGAGTTCCTACATTGTTATGCATACATCTCTTTTGCATTGTCTTGTGTGTATCTCCTATAGGTTTTTGTTTTGTGTTTACTGTGAGAATCATATATAATGCACACATACGTACACATTGATATCAGGTTAAGCTTGAATGAATTCTAAACCTTCACTTTCTCCCCCTATCTAGGTGTTATGTTTTCAGTACAATATTTCAGATCTTTTACTTTGTGTGTTCCTTAACTAATTGTTTTAATTATAGTTTTACTATTTTTGTCTATTAACCTTTATACTTGCTTTATTAATATTTGATCCATTATTTTACTGTACATTTATCTTTACCAGAGATATTTCTACTTTCACATGTTTTCTTGTTAGTAATTAGTGTTTTTTCTTCTCAGCTTAACCAAGTCACTTTAATATTTCTGGTAAGGCCAGTCTAGTGGGGTTTTTTTTTTTGAACCCCTTTAGTTTTGCTTGTCTGGAAAACTATTTATCTTCCAATTGTGAATGATAACCTTGCTGGGTAGAGTATTCTTGGTTGGAAGTTTTTATTTTTTTTGAAATTTGTAAATTCCATGCCATTCTAATGCCCTGCAATATTTCTTTTTAGAAATATGATGATAGTTTTACGGGGATTTTCTTAAACATAACAAGTTACTTTTCTCCTGCCTCCCTTAGAATTGTCTCTAAATTTTGAGATTTTGATTGCAGTGTGTCTAGGCATGAGATTTTTTGGGTTTATCATGTTTGGAACTCTCTGGGCTTTTTGGATCTGGATATATTTCCTTCTGTAGGCTAGGAAAGTTTTCAGCCACTATTTCTTCAAATAAACTTTCTGCCCCTTTCTTACTCTTTCTTCTTCTTCTAGGATCCCCCAAATGAAAATATTACTATTTATTTTATTGTAATAATAAAATAGTAATAATATCACTATATTATTATTTTGTTAATAATAAATATTATTATTTATGTTGTTGTCTCATTGGTCCCTTAACTTATCTTCACTTTATAAAATTACTTTTTTCTCTTTGCTGCTCTGTGTGAGTTCCATTTCCTTGCCTTATAGTTC
Source organism: Cephalophus harveyi (assembly GCA_006410635.1). Lineage (NCBI taxonomy): Eukaryota > Metazoa > Chordata > Mammalia > Artiodactyla > Bovidae > Cephalophus > Cephalophus harveyi. The sequence goes on along the minus strand of SJYT01019925.1, from coordinate 132,138 downwards.
ACAAATCAGTTATTTTACTTCATCTGCACTACTGTTGATCCCCTCTAGTATATTTTTCAGCTTTGTGATTTCTCTTTGGCACTTTTTAACATAATTTCTGTCTCTTTAAATAAATCCTATGTTTATTGATTCTTCTCCTGGTTTTGCTGAGCATCTTTATGACCATTAATTTGAATTCTTCATAGGTATTTTAAAGGAACTCAGGTAAATGATATACTCTGTTTCATTAAGTTCCCCTGCCCCTGGGGGTTTATTTTATTTTATTTATTTTTTTTTGGTTTAGAACATAGTCCTCTGTTTCCTTACTTTGCTTGACTATGTTTTTTTTTTTTTTTCTGCCTATTAGGTGAAACATCTATCTTTTCCATCCTGGAGGAATGGCTTTATATAGGAGATAAAGCTTATCATTTAATCTTGCTCTAGTTTTTGGTTCTCTCTAAATTTTTGGTGATTATTTAAGCCATTTGATTTATATACACACACACACCCCTGCACATATACATATATATATATATATAAATAATATATATTATCCCTGAGTTGGGAAGATTCCCTGAAGAAGGGAAAGACTACCCACGCCAGTATTCTGGCCTGGAGAATTCCATGGATTGTATAGTCCATGGGGTCACAAAGAGTAAGGCATGACTGAGTGACTTTCACTTTCACTTCATTTTATGTATAATATATATATATATATATATTTCCTATTTGTTGAGGGTATGCCAGTACCTGTGAGTGTTCCAGAAGAAGGGATCTTAGACAACACCTAGTTCCAGGCTGATTGCAAACTAGACCCTCAAGCAGTAACTTTCAAGATATGCAAATACATATAATCCTGTGGGACTGCAATTATGTTCTGAATTGTAACTGCAATTATATTGTGAATATTTCAGATGCACAGGTCCCAGAAATGGAAATCTGCCAACCCCCAGAGCCAGTTCTGCCAAACCACCAGAACTATATGCCTATAGTTCTCATAGGCATAAACCCCATTGGTTTTCAAAGTCAAGTGTTCTGAGGGCTTCTCTCTGGTGCTGGTCACAAGAATTGGGGTGCCTGATGGGAACACAAGCCCCTTGCTCCTCAGGGGTGATTTCCATGCTTATATTTGATTCCATCCAATTGTGGGTCACCCTGTTGGGATTGGGGCATTTGGTGAGACCTTGTCTCAGCCTCTCCTACGTGACTCCATGTAGTGCTTTTATCTTTTGCTGCAGAGCAGCTGTTCAGCAGATTCGTAGGTCTTTTTCAGAGTGAGTTGTTCCATATGAAGCTGTAGATTTCTTGTGCTTATGGGAGGATGTGTTTTTTCAGGATCTTTCTACACTGATATCTTGAACTGCCCTTCCCTGACTGAAATGCTTTAAAAAAAAAAAGTGAATCAAGTGTTACCTAAGCAGGCAACACATGGAGGAAAAGACAGATGTCAGATCAGTACCAATGTGCCCAGCACACAATATGATGCACAGATGTTTATCAGGAATAGCCATGAAGTTGGAAAATGAAAACTTGAAAGAAGTTCCAAGTCTGGAACTATTGAGTTCCAAACCCTTGCCAATGCCATACTGTAAACAGCCAGGATAGCCTCCAACGAGTAGCATGAATACCTGATTCTATTAGTTTTCTAGTATTAGAGGATGCTCAAAAGTGCTTGTGCTCAGCACTAAAACCTCAAGTCATAGATATCTTTTTTAAAATCTATGAACAGTATTTCCAACTAATGTACTTTAGTGAGAATTTTTTTTTCCTCTTCTCTTTCCCACTTGGGAAAAGTGGGAATTTTTTTTCCTCTTCTCTTGCCCATTTTGAGTTTTACATTCAACATATGATTTTATCTTTCGTACCTTATATGATGAGAGTCTGAACTGAATATCATACCACAGTCCTTTCAAAAATGTACAATTTGAAACATTTAAGTGTCTTGGTTATCTCATATTAAACTTACCCTACAGAGAACCATTTTATTTCCCCTAAATTGATGTAAGGTGGTGTTATTCATTTGCTTTTTATTGATGAGATAGCATTTTCTATTTCAACTTCTTTAGAGACTGTTTTTCACTCAGCAAAGAGGAAAAAAATATTTGAATGGGTTGTCATTTGATCCCATGGTGATTAATCAAATTATCTACTCAAAATGAGATTTCTAAATGTGGACAGACCTATCTCTAACATTTGTAAGGCCTGGGGAAAAAAAGAGCAAATGGAGAGTATTCATTCCATCTAATGACTACCTCTTCAACTCTCTTTCCTGATTCCAACCTGTACTGTGGAAAGCCAAGAAAATATCTGTAGGCCACTTAGATCAGAAGTCCCAGTTTTTTCCCAGACAATGGCTTCTTGAAAAGATTAACCCCTTGAATAATTCCTAGGACTTAAAGTTATGTACATTAGTGAAACACTTTGCCTTTAGGAAGACAAAGATGGAAGGAAAGGGACTACGTGCCACAGGAAGCAGGCTTGGGACTACTTGGGCACAGAGCTATGCAGACTTAAGTATCCAGAGAACGGCATGAAAAAGGAAATAATGGGCTCCAGTTGGGCTATTCCTTTGACCCCATAGACCCCTTTTCCTATATGGAGGTATGCAGCCAGAGGAGTGTCATAGTAAGGACCTCTACAGCATAAGGTCTGGGACAATGACTCATTTGACCAAGTCTAAAGTTGTACTCTATGTAAAGTTTATTCCTTTTTAAATGTAAGGAAAAGGAAATGAATTATGATGATTCATACTTGGATAAAGATAAGTGCCCACTTGGTGCTGGTTGATCAATATGCTAGTTCCATCATTCTATTTGCATTATTTCCATTGAAGCGGTGGATGCTCTCAGGTTACCCACAATGATCCACACCCTTGTAAAATCTCCTCTCCTTGAATATGGATGAATTCTGTAATTTACTTCTCCCCAGTAGGATATTTCATGTATGGATGTAAGAGTTGGACTCTAAAGAAAGCTGAGTGCAGAAGAATTGATGTTTTTGAACTGTGGTGTTGGAGAAGACTCTTGAGAATCTCTTGGACTGCAAGGAGAGCCAACCAGTCCATCCTAAAGGAGATCAGTCCTGGGTGTTCACTGGAGGGATGTTGAAGCTGAAACTCCAATACTTTGGCCACCTGATGCAGAGAGCTGACTCATTTGAAAAGACCCTGATGCTGGGAAATATTGAGGGCAGGAGGAGAATGGGACAACAGAGGATGAGATGGTTGGATGGCATCACCAACACAATGGACATGGGTTTGAATGGACTCCTGGAGTTGGTGATGGACAGGGAGACCTGGCATACTGTGGTTCATGGGGTCATAAAGAGTCAGACACGACTGAGCGACTGAACTGAACTGGACTAAACTGAATAGGATATTTCAAACGTGATTGGTTATCACTGGTTATGTTATATGGCTGAGATGCTGGAATGTTTACTTTAAACAGATTTGAGAGGCGGGAAGAGAGAGAGTCTCCAGTCTTGAAGAAGCAAGCTATCATGCTATCAATTGCCTGTAGACTGGATCACATGGCAAGGAACTGGCTAAGCCCTTTGAGGGTCACATTCTTACAACTGCAGGAAAATAAATTTTGTCAGTAACTATAGAAGTTGGAAGGTGACCTCCAGCTTCAAAAAAAGATCTCAGATTTGCTGGCATCTTGACTGCAGCCTTGTAAGTTCCTGAGTAGAAATTGCATTTACACTGAACCCAGCATCCTGATACTGTGAGAAAATTGTGTGTTGGTTGAAGCTACTAGATTTGTAATAACTTCTTATACAGCATAAAGAAACTAGTACTCCATTTCTTTGGAGTTTGGGCGTTTGTTTTTCCTTGTCTGATTTTATGGTCTGTTAGTCACTTTCTTCTTGTGCATAGGCACTTGTTTTGCTGACATTGGGTGTTGTAATTTAGGAATGCCAAATAGTCTGTATTGTTTGATAAAATCTTTTCTTTTTTTAATTTAATTATTTCATTTACTATAACTGAACAGAGATCATCGTGTTCCATGACACTCCAAAATTTTTGAAGGCCTTGCTCATAATTTGTCCCATTTCCTTTCCTTTCTAATTTATTCTTCATGTGAATATTCACTCCCTTGATAGCTTCCTGATTTCTTACTTTGGCTCTTGACACAGGCAGAAATATTTCCTATTCTTCCTTTGATGTATAAACCACTTTCTTTGTCTTTTAAAGTTTTCTTTTTACTTAATCCTTTACTTAGCAATTGTATATGAGCCCTTCCTTCCTGATTAAATTATATTTTCCTAGGGCAGAAGGAGAGGCAAGGGTAAAAATAAAGTTATTTATGTCTCTATAGCCTGTCCTTAAATCCAACAGTGCCTCACTCTGTGCCTTGGATAGTGTGGACACTCCTTAGCTACTTGAATATGTAAATGAAGGTGATGTTAAACAGCATAGTTTTCAGGCCAATATTCCTCAGGAAGCTAACTCACTATTTTTTGGAATGTAGCAAAGCATATCAGATGATGCATGTCTCATTAAGGCTTTGGTGATCTTTTACATCCTGAATCTGACAACACCTTATTGACAAATGGGAACTTTGATTCAGAAAGCCTTCTTTACTTGCAATTAAAAATAGAAGCCTTATAGGGTAATTGAAATGAATGATATAAGTTGATTTTTATAATGCACATATGAAAAATATCTACAGACATTTTTAGAACGACAGATAAAGGCTGAAATCAACTGGGAGTCTACAGAGGAGCTCATTTTCTGCTCCAGTTCTCTCCTTGGCTGGCAAGAGCCAAATGGAACTTCCCATGGGTTCTCGTCATTCTTGGTTGAAGCCATAAATGTTGGTAGACTGTCCCCATAGGCAAGGTAAAAGGAAGAATTGAGACAATAATCAGGGTAATTCAGGCAGTGTGTGCACTCATAAAGAAAACAGGTGCTTGGGGCTTGGTTGACCCACACTGGAATGAATGCTCTAGATAAACGGCCTCACACTGCTTTCTGTTTTATGGCTAAAAGCAGCTTAAAATCTCTGCCCCATTGATATATCTGAAAGAAAAGCCCATGTCTCCTTAGGAAAAGTATCTAGATTGCTATAAAGTTCAACCTATTCACAAAGATAATATAAACCTCAGCCATAATTGTAACAAATTTCATTAACATTCAGACATTTGCTTTGATTTGAGCAGTTATACAAGAAATGGTTTGAGACTCAAATGTCTTGTTGCAATGGGGAAAAGTTATTGGAGATGCCATGTGCAGAGGAAACAAGTGTTATAATCATTTTGACTTTAAGTTTTAAGAGCTTTCTTACTTTGGATTAAGTGTACCTTTAATGCTTTGGAGAAAAAAGGTGTCTTGCTTTAGGTTTCTGTGCAAAAGAAGTGGGAGAAAGGGTGGCTGATTCCAGATACCACTGCCTCCTGTTATATAGCCGATTACTTTGTGATGACAATTGCAACATCCACCCTGGGCTTAATGGAGATAATTTAACCAAGTTTTCTCTGCAGTAGTTCCTTAGATGTTAAAGAGGATATTCAAAAAGACCTGTTGTGATATCTGCATTTGATTTTAATACACATCTGCCCTAAGTCTGGTCAACAAAACAACTTGCAATGACAGAGTCCTTTCACTTATTGAGCCAGAAAATGGAAAACCTCTCTGCTGAACTTGTTATCAAATGTAGGAGGGAGGGAGAGGTCACCCAAGATCTGTTTACAACTAGCACTTATTAATTCTAACAGAATTCCTGGAGATTAACTCAATGTCTAGACTGGCAACAGATAACAATAGAAAAGCCAGGCAGATCCATCTCAGAATCACTGTGGATTTCTTTATTTTCACTGATTTTGAATGTAATTGTTGATTAAATTTGAGACCACAGTACAAAAATTTTAGTTTTGTTTTCTAATTTTCTTTTCATGTAAGAATGGATTCTCTTTGGTTATGTAAATTTCATGAGAACTGCTTCCTACAGTTAAATTTCAGGAAATTTCTCTTATTTCTTAAAAAAAATTTACTACTTCATTACAAGCCAAAACATTTAAAAGAATATAAAGACTTTAACAAATGAATTCTTTTTGATGGCTGAGTAATACTCCATTGTGTATATGTACCACAGCTTTCTTTGAATCTGTTCTAATGAGATGGATGAAACTGGAACCTATTATATAGAGTGAAGTAAGCCAGAAAGAAAAACACCAATACAGTATACTGACACATATATATGGAATTTAAAAAGATGGCAATGATGACCCTGTATGCGAGGCAGCAAAAGAGACACAGATGTATAGAATGGACTTTTGGACTCTGTGTAAAAAAAAAAAAAAAGACTTTAACAAAACCCATCCCCTGACTCCAACAGTTCTATTTCTTACAAGTTACAGAGGTTTGGGTGCCACTTGCCTATGATAAACATGATACTAAAAGTCTTCAGTTCAGTTCGGTTCAGTTCAGTGGCTCAGTCGTGTCCGTCTCTTTGCAACCCCATGAATCGCAGCACGCCAGGCCTTCCTGTCCATCACTATCTCCCGGAGTTCACTCAGACTCACGTTCATCGAGTCCGTGATGCCATCCTGCCATCTCATCCTCTGTCATCCCCTTCTCCTCCTGCCCCCAATCCTTCCCAGCATCAGAGTCTTTTCCAATGAGGCAACTCTTCGCATGAGGTGGTCAAAGTACTGGAGTTTCAGCTTTAGCATCATTCCTTCCAAAGAAATCCCAGGGCCCATCTCCTTCAGAATGGACTGGTTGGATCTCCTTGCAGTCCAAGGGACTCTCAAGAGTCTTCTCCAACACCACAGTTCAAAAGCATCAATTCTTCGGCGATCAGCCTTCTTCACAGTCCAACTCTCACATCCATACATGACCACAGGAAAAACCATAGCCTTGACTAGACGGACCTTAGTCAGCAAAATAATGTCTCTGCTTTTGAATATACTATCTAGGTTGGTCATAACTTTTCTTCCAAGGAGTAAGCGTCTTTTAATTTCATGGCTGCAGTCACCATCTGCAGTGATTTTGGAGCCCCCAAAAATAAAGTCTGACACTGTTTCCACTGTTTCCCCATCTATTTCCCATGAAGTGATGGGACTAGATGCCATGATCTTCGTTTTCTGAATGTTGAGCTTTAAGCCAACTTTTTCACTTTCCTTACTCCTTCCCAAAGCTTAATGGCACTATCTTCATTAAAAATATAGTAAAATCTTTTTTAACCTTTTTTATTCTCAGTTTCAGTTATGTCCCTTTATCCTCAGCTTTAGCATCATTCCTTCCAAAGAAATCCCAGGGCCCATCTCCTTCAGAATGGACTGGTTGGATCTCCTTGCAGTCCAAGGGACTCTCAAGAGTCTTCTCCAACACCACAGTTCAAAAGCATCAATTCTTCGGCGATCAGCCTTCTTCACAGTCCAACTCTCACATCCATACATGACCACAGGAAAAACCATAGCCTTGACTAGACGGACCTTAGTCAGCAAAATAATGTCTCTGCTTTTGAATATACTATCTAGGTTGGTCATAACTTTTCTTCCAAGGAGTAAGCGTCTTTTAATTTCATGGCTGCAGTCACCATCTGCAGTGATTTTGGAGCCCCCAAAAATAAAGTCTGACACTGTTTCCACTGTTTCCCCATCTATTTCCCATGAAGTGATGGGACTAGATGCCATGATCTTCGTTTTCTGAATGTTGAGCTTTAAGCCAACTTTTTCACTTTCCTTACTCCTTCCCAAAGCTTAATGGCACTATCTTCATTAAAAATATAGTAAAATCTTTTTTAACCTTTTTTATTCTCAGTTTCAGTTATGTCCCTTTATCCTCCAAATGGCAACCCACTCCAGTACTCTTGCTTGGAAAATTCCATGGACGGAGGAGCCTGGTGCAAGCTACAGTCCATGGGGTCACAGAGTCAGACATGACTGAACGACTTCACTCACATCCTCCAAGTTAAAAAAAAAAATCCTATTTAACTCTATTAAAATGGATTGTAGCTTGCTTCTAAAAGTGCATTGAATAGTCAAAAAATTAAATGGAGCAAAATGTAGAAATTGAATTAGAAAGTGAGTTGTTGAAGTTCCAGTGAAAACACTGGTAATCATTGATTGGTCAATTTGTTGATTGATTCATCTTGGAACGTATTTATTGAGCATCCTTGTCCTAAGCATGAAGCCAAGCACTAAGGATACACTCATGCCCATTATTAGACTTGGTCAGTCCCTACTTTTATCAACTTTTGGTCTAATAGATTAGAAAACATTCATCAATCAGTAAAGTGCATTGTTTTAAATGAACAGGTAATTATGAACTGAGATAAATTCTATCAAGAAACACCACTCTAACAAAAGAACTTGGCTTTCCTGAGAAAAATATACTTGTGATCTTGGTAAGTGATAAGTAAATTAGGAAGGGAGTGATGAAAGGGCACTGATTGTTGCCAGAACACTATGTACAAAGGAGTGTCTGTAGAAGTTAACAGTGGTTGAGATAAAAGTGCAGGGAGATGATAGGAAAGATGAGCAGAAATTGGATTATACTGTTTTGTAGGACTCGTTAAGGATCTCCTGCCACAGAAAGTCTTGGAACTGTTTTAGGCAAACATTACCATAAAATAGATTGAAGCTTTGACAGTTAAACTTTGAGATGAAAACTCCAATAAGTATTACAGATTCTACTTTCGATTTCTTGGCTATTTATTAATTAGAGACAAGGCTTAATTTCATATTCAGTGAATGTGTAAGTTATTGTCTGAAATTTGTTTGTGCAAAAATTGAACTGTGCCCTTACAGTTTATAGGAAGATTTCGAAGAGAGAACAAATTATAAATATCCTAATTTTCTTTTAGATACTGTCTTTGCCAGTATGTCTGGAATTTTGTACTTGTTATTTTATTTCATTTTTTTCTTCACTTCATTTTAACATTTAATAGCATTTGACAGATACTAAATATTTATGTAACAGTATCTCTAGCTTTGTATTGAATTGATAAACCTAAAATTGTTATCAGTAACATCAGCACACTTATTTTTTATTTTATTTCTTTTTATTATTTTTATTTATTTATTTATTTTTAATTTTTATTTATTTCTTATTTTTCATATGAAAGACAAAGTACAATTAATTATTCATATCATTGCATACAGTGATAGTGATTGTGGAGAATAGACTCTTAAGGTAGCGCTAAAATTCTGGTTGCTGGTATTCATGCTATTATGTGATCCCTGAGCCCTGGGGCTCAGGGCATATACCTCTGATTTTCTTTTAACTAAAAAATGTGGCAAAAATAATAGAATGTGCATGATTACTTGTATGGCATTATATGATTCAATTACATAGGATTATAGTGCTCCTCTTGTTGGAGTCTCTCTGTCCCTTGCTTGCTTGGAGGAAACAAGAGACTGTGTTGGGGAATCCTACATGGCAACGAACTGTGGGTGACTTCTAGGAGCTAATACTGACCTCCAGTCAATAGTCAGCAAAAAATCGAAAGCCCTCAGTTCTGCAAATGCAAGAGACTCAATTCTGCCAACAACAGGAGTGGGCTTGGAAAGTGAAGACTTTCACGGTTGAGCCAGAGCTGAGACTCAACCCCAATTCAATTAGCCTTTAACACAGTTTTGTGAAACCCTGAGGAGATCTAGTTTAACCATTTCTAGGTTCTTAACCCACAGACACTGTAAGATAATATATGTTGTTTTAAGCTGCTAAGTTTGTAGTAAGCGTCACACAGCAGTGGATCACTAATACAGTGATGTGGAAAACTGTACTGTATGTGGCAGAAAAGATTGCCACTTGGCAGGTAAAATATTACCAATTAGTAAATATATGAAAGATTAAATTCAACCTGAGAAACTTGACTTGGAATATATATGTATTTCTGAGTTTGTTCCCCTAAAATATGTTGTATGAATGCAGAAGACTAGTTGCCTTTTAACTTGGACAAGTCACAATTTCCCTGATCTTAGTTTTCTCATCTCTAGAAAGAGAATATTTGCTCTACTTACACAAGAATTTGTATGATTATATTGATATCATTTAATTAAATAATTATTAGGTTTGTGCTTGTATGCTTTGACATATAGTCCATGAAAGTCAGTGACAACTGTAAAATGAAGTATTAATATAGTGTTAATGAGTTCTCCTCTATTCTATGTGACCTACCATTAATTATATATCCAACTTGGATAGATTTATCACTTACTGTTTTTGATTTTCTCTCTTTGAGTTAAAAAGAGATTGGTTGTTAATGTCTTCAGTAACATTAACATTGTGATTTGTGGCCCTTCATTTTAGCAAGAGCAGGTGCATTATTTCAGGTTCATGTCAGAGGAATTCATGTGGATGAATTACCTGCTTACTCTTAAACTCTGTTCTTGGATGCAGTACCACTGGAAATTCTCTTTTGTGAAAATTCAGTATGTTCCATTTGTTCACGCCTTGCCATTAATATTCAACTTCACATTTGCAAGCTTGTCACAAAAAATGAATTTATTTTCAATCCTTTGCAAATGTTGCTGTCACTGAAGGGTGAAGCTATAGACAGAATTTAAATGTGGAATATCTCAAATGTTTTTAAAACTCTTTTATAATGCAGTTCACAGCACAATTAACATAAATAATAGTGTTTTTAGTCCACTGGTTCCCAAAAGCATTAAGATGCAAAAGCAGATCATTGGGAGAAGGGATTCTCAAGATGGTTAGGAAAAAAAAATAAAGATGTCAGCAACTGGGTACAAAATGTGTTCAGCTGCTCCTCTAAAGTTATTAATAATAATCTGAAAAAGAAAATGTGAATTATGGGAGACCTTTTTATTGTTGTGTGATTTCCATACTGGCTGATATTTCAGCTCATAAAGTAGCCTTGCTGTCTGAGTGAGCCATCTGTGGTATCATTTTGGCTGATTTTCTTTCTATGTCAGTGACAAACCCACATGGGGAAGGACTTCGCATCATGAACAAAAGATCAGCTTAACAGGTATCATCATTTCATGAAAGCAAGGAGAATTGGAAAGTGCTTTATTTAAATTAAGAAGTCTCTTCAGAATTGTGGTGCTTAGAATGTTGGTTGTTTTAGATTTTATAATTACAGAATACAAAATGTATCCATTGTATAGCCAATCAAGAATAGGAAAGAACATCATCACACAATTAGTGGGTTAAACACCTTAGCTACAGTTTGAAGATTCAGCTGCCTCAATAAATAGAAATTAATCGCAAAAGACATATCTTTATTTAATGCAAATTTCTTATTTTCATAGAGGTAAAAACTTTTAATAAATATGGTTACAAAAATTATGGAAAAGTAATACAAAGGAAAATGCAACCTTGGCTGACATTTATTAGGTACTTACTATGTACCCATCTAGTCTCAGTTTCTACACAGTTTATACATTTTATTCCTTACTGCTAATCGTATTAGGCGTGTACTATTATTATCTCCATTTTACAGATAACAAATGTGAAATGAAACAATGAGAGATAGAGCAGTTTATCCAAGGCTCAGAGGGTTGGGATCCAAATCCAGGTTCAGTTCAGTTCAGTCACTCAGTTGTGTACAACACATTGTGACCACATGGACCACAGGGTTCCCTGTCCATCACCAACTCCTGGAGATTGCTCAAAATCATATAGATGGAGTCCGTGATGCCATCCAACCGTCTCATCCTCTGTCGTCCCCTTCTCCTCCTGCCTTCCACCTTTCCCAGCATCAGGATCTTTTCCAAAGAGTCAGTTCTTCGCACCAGGTGGCCAAAGTATTAGAGTTTCAGCTTCAGCATCAGTCCTTCCAATGAATATTTAGGACTGATTTTCTTTAGGATGGACTGATTGGATCTCCTTGCAGTCCAAGGGACTCAAGAATTTTCTCCACCACCACAGTTCAAAAGCATGAATTCTTCAGTGCTCAGCTTTGTTTATGGTCCAACTCTCACATCCATACATGACTACTGGAAAAACCATAGCTTTGACTAGATGGACCTTTGTTGGCAAAGTAATGTATCTGCTTTTTAATATATATTGTCTAAGATTGTCATAGCTTTTCTTCCAAGGAGCAAGTGTCTTAATTTCAAGGCTGTAGTCACCATCTGCAGTGATTTTGGGGCCCAAGAATTAAAGTCTGTCCCTATTTCCCATGTATTTGGCATAAAGTGATGGAACCGGATGCCATGATCTTCATTTTTTGAATGCTGAGTTTTAAGCCAATTTTTTCACTCTCTTCTTTCACTTTCATCAAGAGGCTCTTTAGTTCCTCTTCACTTTCTTCCATAAGGGGGTGTCATCTGCATATCTGAGGTTATTGATATTTCTCCCAGCAATCTTGATTCCAGCTTGTGCTTCATTCAGTTGGGTATTTAGCATGATGGATTCTGCATATAAGTTAACTAAGAAGGTGAAAATATACAGCCTTGATGTACTCCTTTTCCAAACTGGAACTAGTCCACTGTTCCGTGTCTGGTTCTAACTGTTGCCTCTTGGCCTACATACAGATTTCTCAGAAGGCAAGTTAGGTGGTCTGGTATTCCCATCTCTAAGTTCCAGTTTGCTGTGATCCACAGAGTCAAAGGCTTTAGCATAGTCAATGAAGCAGAAGTAGATGTCTTTCTGGAACTCTGTTGCTTTTACTATGATCCAGTGAATATTGGCAATTTGATCTCTGGTTCCTCTGCCTGTTCTAAATCCAGGTTGAACCTGGAAGTTCTTGGTTCACGTACTGTTGAAGCTTAGCTTGGAGAATTTTGAGCATTACTTTGCTAGTGTGTGAGATGAATGCAATTGAGTGGTAGCTTGAACATTCTTTCACATTGTCTTTCTTTGGAATTGGAAAGAAAACTGACCTTTTTTTCAGTCCTGTGACCACTGCTGAGTTTTCCAAATTTGCTGGCATATTGAGTGCTGTATTTTCACAACACCATCTTTTAGGATTTGAAATAGCTCAGCTGGAATTCCATCACCTCTACTAGCTTTGTTGTAGTGATGCTTCCTAAGGCCCACTTGATTTTGTACTCTAGGATATCTGGATCTAGATGAGTGATCACACCATCGTGGTTTGGCTGAAACTTCAATCCTTTGGCCACATGATGCAAACTGTTTCATCTGTAAAGATCCTGATCCTGGGAACGTTTGAAGGCAGGAGAAGGGGACGACAGAGGATGAGATGGTTGGATGGCATCACCAACTCAATGGACATGAGTTTGAGAAGGCTCCAGGTGTTGGTGGTGGATAGGGAAGCCTGGCGTGCTGTGGTCCATGGGGTCACAAAGAGTCGGACACGACTGAGTGACTGAACTGAAATTTACTGGGTACTGGCACTTCAGTAATTTCAGAAATTAAGTACAGTTCTAGTTTACCCATAAGTGATTTGAATGAAATCTTAGGGCAGGCATTTTCATTTTATCTATTAGTCTCATGATATCATCATTTAAATCCATAAATCTTGAGGAGCATTAGCCAGTAGTTAAAGTGTATGAGGCAACTTGCTTTTGTATTTTATCCAAGAATTTAACATCCAACCAATCTCTCATTATCACCAATATGAAATTTATATTTGGTTAAATCCATATCAAGCTGAAATACAGTTTGGAAAGTTAAGCTTTCAAATAATTGCTTTTTTTGTAGTATCCTTTTAATTATTTGACTTTCATAGATCTGAAAATGTGTTCATAAAGACAGAACAAAACCAACATTTAGTAAGTTCCAGAATCTCCAAGACATTATGTTAGAATTTAGCATGTAGGCCATTTATATATGTTACCTTATGTGATCTTCATAGTGGTTCTTCTAGACCAAGAATAATCCCTATTATAAAGTTAAGAAATTGAACACTTGCCAATCACATATAAAGAAGGGACGGGATAGAGTTCAAACTCAGAAAGACTTAGACATTGGGTTTATTTCTTTTGTAGTTTTTATTTCACAATAATATATAATAGATTTCCTATTCCCATATCCAGATTTCCCTATTTTTGAAATCTTACATTGGGATGTTGCATTTGTCACTTTTAACAAACCAGTACTGAAGCATTATTATTAATGCCATACTTTATTTCAGATTTCATAAGACTTTCTTTAATATCTTTATGACAGCCCACACTTAAGGAGTGGGGAATTATGCTCCATGTTTTTAAGAATTCATACATTATTTGGACAAATTGTTTATCCATATTTGAATGATTATTATCTAGATACATTTTTAGAATTCTTCTGCATGGAAATCTGTGTTCTCCCATTTGTTTTACCATTTACTTATTTATGTCAGTATTACTTATAGTTTGGGTTATTTCAATACTTCTTTCTTTTTGTTGTGGTTGTTGCTATAAGTCTGAAATCCATGTGTTGACAAGACCATGCTCTCTCAAAAGTCTCTAGGGGAACATTCTTCCTTGCCCAGCTTCTAATACTCTCAAGTTTTCATTAATTTGTGGCAGTGTAACTCCAGTCAGACTGGAGGTTTTGTCCCCTTCATCTCCTTCACCTGTTTCACCCATAAATCCAACCTGCCTTCTCTCTGGCAAACACTAGTTTGTTCCCTGTATCTATGAGTCTGTTTCTTGTCATTTTTAACAGAGTAAGAGTATTTCTTTATATTCCTCATTCCATACTCAGATGTGCCAACCTCATAAATATATGTATATATTTTTTTAGATTTTACATACATACCTAAGGTTCATTCTTTGGGATGTAGAGTTCTCTAGATCTTGTTGAAAGCATACTGTTCTATATCCAGAAAATTTTTACTGACTAAGAAAAGTAATCTGTGACTCAACTTTTCAAACTTTCTCCCCCAACCTTTGCCCACCACTTATCTGTTTATCATCTCTATATTTTTACCATTTCCAAAAGGTCATCTAAATGGAATCAAACAGTATGTAATCCTTTCAGACCAACTTCTTCTACTTAGCAATATTCATGTGGCATTCATTCATATATTTGGTGGCTTGAGAGCTTGATTCCTTTTTTATGACTGATTAATATTCCATTGGCTGGATTGCACCATAGTTTGTCTATCCGTTCATCTAATGACACTTTGTTTGCTTCCAGTTTTTGGTAATTTTAAATAAAGCTACAGTATACCTTCATGTTCAGGGTTTTTTGTAGACACAAGTTTTCAAATTAGCTAGAGTAATTAGCTAGTGAATAACTAGAAGTACAATTTCTGGATTGTATGGTGAGACTATGTTTAGCTTTGTAAGAAACTAGCAAACTGTCCTCCAAAGCTGATGTACAGTTTTGTGTTCTCATCAGTTAATGAGAGATCTTGTTACTCTACACATTCATTAGCAGCTGATGTCATATTTTGGATTTGAGCTGTACTAATAGATGTACAGTGATGTCTCATTGTTTTAATTTTTATTTCCCTAATGACAAATGAGAGTCCCTTGGACTGCAAGGAGATCAACTAATCCATCCTAAAGGAGATCGGTCCTGGGTGTTCATTGGAAGGACTTATGCTGAAGCTGAAACTCCAATACTTTGGCCACCTGATGTGAAGAGCTGACCCATTGGAAAAGACTCTGATGCTGGGAAAGATTGAGGGCAGGAGGAGAAGGCGACAACAGAGCATGAGGTGGTTGGATGGCATCACGGACTCGATGGACATGGGTTTGAGTAGACTCCAGGAGTTGGTGAAGGAGAGGGAGGCCTGGCGTGCTGCGGTTCATGGGGTCACAAAGAGTCGGACATGATTGAGCAACTGAATTGAATGACAAATGATGTTGAGCATCTTCTTAAACACTTATTTTCCATTTGTGTAACTTTGGGAAGGTGCATGTTTAAATCTCTTGCTCATTTAAAAAACTGAGTTGTGTTCTTATTTTGGAGTGAACATCTGCTTTGAATGTATAATTTCAAATTATATTGTAGGTAGGATGATCTATATGGGCCAGGCATTCTGACACTCATTATTTAATTTCAGCCTAAACCTGTTCCTAAGAGGAAGGTATTATGCTTCCATTTTTACACAGAAATTGTCTAAGTGTAAGAGATAAAATATAATATTTAGAAGCCACACAGCCAGTAAGAGGTAAGGTGATGTTTTATAATGGAGTTTAAAAAGTGTTTTTCACATCTAGCACATCTAATAGCACCCTTTTAAATGTATTTTAATATCTCATTTACTATAACAAAATAATATTTATAAATAATATGACCTACTTATAAACATAAAACAATATAAAACTCTGAACATAGTATGAAGGAAAATTAGGAATAACAGTAAAATAACATCATGAATATATACATATAAATACTTATACAGGATTATATTAGATTATAATTGCTGTTATTTGGTCACTCAGTTTTGTCCAAATCTTTGCAACCCTGTGGACTGCAGCATGCCAGGCTTCCCTATCCTTCACCATCTCCCATAGTTTGCTCAAACACATGTTCACTGAGTCAGTGATGCCATCCAACCATCTCATCCTCTGTCATCCCCTTCTCCTCCTGCCTTCAGTCTTTCCCAGCATGAGTGTCTTTTCCAATGAGTCGGCTCTTTGCATCAGGTGGCCAGAGGTAGTCAATGGGACCCATCAAAGGAAATGGAGAAGGTGGCGGAAATACCCACTAAGTAGCAGTAGCACAGATTTATGTGGGAGACCCTCTGAATCCCTCACAGCAGGATACCATCTAGAGGTTATAGGAATGGGAACCCACGATGCCATCTAGAAGGGAAAGAGAGTGAAGAAAGCACAGGGAGAGATGGAGCAATATGATGTGCTCAGACACTCAGTTGTGTCTGACTTTTTGCGAACCTATGGTCTGTAGCCTGCCAGCTATACTGGCATACTCTGTCCATGAAATTTTCCAGGTAAGAATACCAGACATGAAATGAAAGTCGTTCAGTTGTGTCTGACTCTTTGTGACTCCGTGGTCTGTCCATGGAATCTTCCAGGCAGGAACACTGGCGTGGGTTGCCATTCCCTTCTCCAGGGTATCTTCCCGTCGCAAGGAAAAACTTGGGTCTCCTAAACTGCAGGAGAGTCTTTACTCTCTTGGTACCAGAGAAGCAGGAATACTAGTTCAGTTCAGTTCAGTTCAGTTCAGTTGCTCAGTCATGTCTGACTCTTTGTGACCCCTTGAATCGCAGCACGCCAGTCCTCCCTGTCCATCACCAAATCCTGGAGTTCACTCAGACTCACGACCATCAAGTCAGTGATGCCATCCAGCCATCTCATCCTCTGTTGTCCCCTTCTCCTCCTGCCCCCAATCCCTCCCAGCATCAGAGTCTTTTCCAATGAGTCAATTCTTCGCATGAGGTGGCCAAAGTACTGGAGTTTCAGCTTTAGCATCATTCCTTCCAAAGAAATCCCAGGGCTGATCTCCTTCAGAATGGACTGGTTGGATCTCCTTGTTCACTTTCTGCCATCAGGGTGGTGTCATCTGCATGTCTGAGGTTATTGATATTTCTCCTGGCAATCTTGATTCCAGCGTGTGCTTCCTCCAGCCCAGCATTTCTCATGATGTACTCTGCATAGAAGTTAAATAAGCTGGGTGACAATATACAGCCTTGACGTACTCCTTTTCCTATTTGGAACCAGTCTGTTGTTCCATGTTCAGTTCTAACTGTTGTTTCCCGACCTGCATATAGGTTTCTCAAGAGGCAGGTCAGGTGGTCTCGTATTCCCATCTCTTTCAGAATTTTCCACAGTTTTTTTGTGATCCACACAGGCAAAGGCTTTGGCATAGTCAATAAAGCAGAAATAGATGTTTTTCTGGAACTCTCTTGCCTTTTTGAGGATCCAGCAGATGTTGGCAATTAGATCTCTGGTTCCTCTGCCTTTTCTAAAATCAGCTTGAACATCTGGAAGTTCACAATTCACATATTGCTGAAGCCTGGCTTGGAGAATTTTGAGCATTACTTTACTAGCATGTGAGATGAGTGCAATTGTGTGGTAGTTTGAGCATTCTTTGGCATTACCTTTCTTTGAGATTGGAATGACAACTGACCTTTTCCAGTCCTGTGGCCACCGCTGAGTTTTCCAAATTTGCTGGCATATTGAGTCCAGCACTTTCACAGCATCATCTTTCAGGATTTGAAACAGCTCAACTGGAATGCCATGACCTCCACTAGCTTTGTTCATAGTGATGCTTCCTAAGGCCCACTTGACTTCACATTCCGGGATGTCTGGCTCTAGGTGAGTGATCACACCATTGTGATTCTCTGGGTCATGAAGATCTTTTTTGTATAGTTCTTCTGTGTATTCTTGCCATCTCTTCTTAATATCTTCTGCTTCTGTTAGGTTCAGATCATTTCTGTCCTTTATCAAGCCCATCTTTGCATGAAATGTTCCCTTGGTGTCTCTAATTTTCTTGAAGAGATCTCTAGTCTTTCCCATTCTGTTGTTTTCCTCTATTTCTTTGCACTGATCGCTGAGGAAGGCTTTTTTATCTCTTTTTGCTATTCTTTGGAACTCTGTATTCAGATGCTTGTATCTTTCCTTTTTGCTTCACTTCTCTTCTTTTCACAGCTATTTGTAAGGCCTCCTCACACAGCCATTTTGCTTTTGGGTTGCTATTTCCTACTCTAGAGATGGAGCAGAGTGGAGGCTTAACGTCTAGGTGATGTTGCTCAGCAACGTGGTGGGAAGTCTCTGGGTCAGAAAGTGCCAAAGAACAGCATCAACTTGGGATGTGCATGGCCCCAGGGCTTATCTTATCTATGGTGAGCATATGCAGGGCAACTTCTCATGGAGTATGCAAAACAGGCAGGCTATACTAAAAAATATGCTTATCTGGATTATGTTTAAGACTGAATGTGTTAAAATTTGAGCCCAGTGCCAGCTAGATTTTGAACAGCTTACAGTGAAAAAACAAATAACCTAGGAGCATATGGGGGCTGACATTGGCTCATTTATGTAACAGGGATATTTTGTATGGTGAAAAGGAGGTGAGTTTGGAATCAAAGATCAGTATTTGAAGTCCTTATTTCATCTCTTATTAACTATATAACATTTTAAATTTTCATTACCTTAAAAATCTCAGTTATCTCTTATAGAACAGTGGTCATAATAACCAGTTAACATTGATGGAGATGAAGGTTAAATGACATAAGACACACTAAACATCAGCTATTTTGTACATGTTTCGTAAATATTAGCTGCCTTCATGCTACTTCCCTGTATTCTAGAGTTTGTCTTAATTTGAGTGCTCTTACATAATTGAGCTGCATCCAGAAGTTCACATGCAAGTAGTTTATTTTGGGAAATGATCTCAGGTGACAGAAGTCGGGGGCTGAAGAGGAAATGCTCATGTAAAGATGTGCTCCACAAGAGTGGCCAGCTGTTGTCTGAGGAGCATGTTGAATGTGCCTCAGGACGGCTCACCAGAGGAAAAGTCAGGAGAATTTATCTGTGGTCACTTTCCTTCACCTCATCCAGTTAGCATGTTAACTCTGCTCACTTCTGGTTTGCATGCCTACAAGTGCTGGTTTCCAGCAGCTATCAAGATACTACGGTTGCAAAGTCAGAGGTGAAAGGGCAAAAAGTCGGAGCAGTGATGCCCCTGGGGTGAGAGGCTTTGCAGTTATACATGAGTGAAGCTAATTGCTGCAGCCCTAGTTGGAACACAAGGTGGGCCAAAACAATGATGATTGGAGAGCAAGCACATGGAGTGTGCAGCCGGTGAAGGATGCTAACTAAACAGAATAGACAGAACTATCCAGTGATGGGCAAATCTGTCTTGGAAAGAAAGGGTTATTTTTAATAAAATTATGAGCTAGCTTACTGATTTTTCAGCGCTGAAGTAGAATATTTTTGTTGGCGACATACACTATTCTTTTTGAGAATTTTTGAACTGGGCTAATTTTAGATTATCTGTTTCTCTGTATTAAGATAAAATGATAAAACACATGGTTTCCTCATTCATTTAGTTTCTTATGGCTGCCAGCGACTGTGGCTTTCTTATTTAAAGCATCAGTGGTTATTTAAGAGAACCTATCATACACATGTAAGATAATCCTGGAGACATCTTGAGATAGGTATAGTTAACTCAGGCAAATTGCATTTCACTGGCTTCTCTGAGCAAGGAGAGGAATGGACACTTAAAATGTGTGGGGCATTCTTCTTTCTCACAATTACATTTAATGAACATGTATCCAGGAGTGAGCCTAAACTGGAAGATAGGCATTTTCTGTTTCTTTGGTCATTTTCTTTCATGGTGACAACATCACGTGAAATCTTGGGGGATTCAGAGTTTAAAGAAGTAGATTGTTTTCACAGAAAATTTCTTCCAAAAGCAATACAGATACTTCATCTGGTACTCAATGAAAGAAACTGTGATTTGCTCCAAACCTAGAAGAAAGAAAATGATATTTCAGTCTTCATATTGATACTCTATAAAATGATTTCCAAGGAAATTTTGACTATCTTGAGTTTTTGTCTTATGCCCTCACTGTGGAATCTATATTCTGAGTAGATGTATGTTACAAGTGACAAGCCAGGCTAAAAGAAGGGAAGGCAGACTAGTAACACCAGTGCCTCTGAAATTATTTTTTTTCTTTTTTGATGTGTTTCCCTTTCTATAGTATTGATATTTCTTTTGCTGCATGCTTCTTCTTTCTCATAATTTTAGTTTACTGATAGCTTTTACATTCAGGACCTGTCATGGATCACATTCTGGGTCAAGGCATCCTTTGACCATTCTCCTGCAAATGGCCTAATTTTGTGTGGTGTCTATGTATGTGTTTGGCTTGAATTCCTGAGACTCTATTTGACAGAACTCATGACTTTTAGACTTCAATATCTCAATTGTTGCTGACACACCTGAGAGTTTATCATTTTGGGGTATCGGTGTCCTAGAATTCCAAATTCCATTTAGGGATAAGTCAGCATTATGGAGTCTCCATAGACATTTATGGGGGAAAAAAAACAAAACAGGCAGTTGCTAAGATGATTTTCATAGAAGGGAGCTGTGGCTCTGGCAGGTAGCCAAGGAACTGGTCTGTTTACTAGTTGTCTAGTATAAACAAAAAGTATTCTCTGCTTAGTTACCAATAGTCAGCTAATATCCGATGTTGATGAAAACACAACCAGAATGGAAAAGTCTTTATCAAGAATTCTGAATCCAAGGTTCTTGGATTTGTCTTCTCCTCTTGCTTTTAAGTTTTTACAGTTGCCTTCAACTTAATAGACCTATTATATTTGTTGTCTGATGTTCTTATTTAACTTTTTCTTGATTAATAGTAATAAACTGACAGCAGCAAACTCATGTTCTGAACTTCCTCAGTGGAAATAAATGGAGTCAGAAC
Organism: Cephalophus harveyi; assembly: GCA_006410635.1. Classification (NCBI taxonomy): domain Eukaryota; kingdom Metazoa; phylum Chordata; class Mammalia; order Artiodactyla; family Bovidae; genus Cephalophus; species Cephalophus harveyi. Next base: position 110,953 of record SJYT01019925.1, on the reverse strand, counting down.
AACTTAAAAGTTGTGAGTAGCACAATTAACATTCCTTCTAATATTTGAGAACATCCTAAACTGATAAGGACAAGGGCTTAACCTCAACCAGGGCAAGGGGGAAATATGTGGTGACATGGCCATTGAAATCTGATCCTAGCCAGTGTGGACAATGCTTGCTTAGCTTCAATAAAAGTTGATTATTTGAGCTATTAGATCAAAGTTTAAAGTATTGTCTCTTTAAAGCATTATTCCTAAATAGTGAGAGAAAGAGTATCACTTATTATTAAAAATTAGCCAATTTCTTAAGGAAATTGGGTGATTGAAAGTGAACCATGTATAAAGGAAAAGGGATAAATGAGATGGTATGTTACATGAAAGAAAAGAGATAAAAGTCATCAAAACTTAATTTCTATATATATATATTTTTTACTCATTAGGTATGACTAAGCACATTTTTATAGAACAGAAAATATACCTTAGGATTAAGTTACAAGGTTTTGGAATCTATATGAATTCTTTCACTGTGCAGGTGCTTCAGTACATAACTCATTTTCTGTGAGAGGTGGTCTCATTTTGCTTTCAAATGAACTATATCTTAATTAAATTTCACATCTCTTTCCAATGCATACTATACTATATAAGCACTATTAAAATACTCTCAATGTCATTAAATGCTCAGTTTAATGATGCCAAATTTGAATCACTAAGACAAAATTTAAAATGTATTCATCCAACTATCCTCTCAGCCTTAAAAAATTAGTAAATGTCCACTCTTGGCAGAAGACATGTTTGTGTTTAAAATTTTTGATGTGGAGATGAGTAAAACAAATAAAAAGAAAGTCATGTTTAAGCAATTATAATACAAAATAGTATGCATTAAATTTAATAACAAAAGAAGAAATAAATGATTTTCCAAGTTAGATATGACAAATTAAATGGATGCATCACATTAGCTGGATGAATCAACACAGACTTCATGATAGAATAGGTAGTTAGATGACCCTTAAGGAAGGAGTAGAAGGTTATAGGTATTGGGCAAGAAGAAAGAGGAATAAAGGCATGAAAAATGAAGCATTGGAGGGTGAGTCACAGAAAATTGTTTGGGGAAAGTTTATGATGAATGTGAATTTGAGAAAAGAAAATTCCAAACAATAGGGCTAAAAAGGAAGACTGAGGTAAGCATATTTCGTACATTCAGTGCCATGCTAAAGAGTTTTGGTCCTTTCCTTTCATCAGCAGATGGGGCATAAATAGGTTATAAGAAGTATCAGCAATTAATCTGCTGACATGTAAGTCCTCTTTGGTCCCTGGGACAGCATAATACAATTCAGCTTTTTGTTCTATCACATCTTAAAGACAGACAAAATCTTCCTCTATGAATCCAGAACTGTCTTTGAGACATTCAGTATATCCTGTCATTGAAAAGATGGGCTATTCTAAGTTCCCCCTTGTTTTATGTTTTTATTATTCTTCTCAAATTAGCTGGAATAGAAATGTTTCCTTATTTGATACAATGAATCACTAAAGAGCAAATGCACACTTCATGTCCAATGCTGTCTATCTGGTTTATCTGAAAGGAGCATCTCAGTGAAGCTGAAAGTGGTTATTTCCAGATCTTGATTCTCAGGAGAGCAGATGTAGCTCAGAGCAAAATATGTTTGTTACATGGGCAGTGCCTACCTCTCCACCTGATAGGTGCTCAGAGATTTTTGATGCTTGATAAGAGGAGAAAAATCTTAACTGCCACTAACCAGGGGATATGCCATCATTAGCCATTAGTCATCTGGGTCTCCTAATAAAAAAGGATAGAGAAAGGCATGTAAGGACTATTTAAAAGACTGAATTAAAAAAATTAAACACAATAAAACTTGGATACTGAAAGCTGAAAAAATTAGAGCTTGAATAGCTTTGGCAAGAAGAAAAGACAAAACAGTACAATGAGTGTAAACTAGTTAAAGGGACACTTTGCAAGGCAAATGCAATGCACAGAACGTTGTGCTTGGGAGATAGTCCGCAAATATCCACTGATGATGATGAGAATCAGAGGATGGTTGAAAACTTTCTAATCAAGTAACTGTGTTTTTCATTATTGGATTTTTAAAATAAATCTAGATAGTGGCATCCGTTGTTTTTAGGTTCTCATGGAAAAGTATACTGTACTGTTTTCTGGGCCTCAGTTTTCTTGTAAAATGAAAGGTTTGGATAGGGTCATAAAACTATAGTTAATGAGCCAAGTCTAGCTTGTTGAATGTGTTTGGAGAGAAAGTGTTACTAAACACAGTCATGTCTATTTGCATACATATTGTCTGTGGACATTCATGCGACCATAGCAGAATAATGTAGTAGTAACAGAGATTGAAAATATAGAAAAAAATTTTGCCTACTCTTGACTGAATCTCTCAAGTTAGTTAAAACAACACCCAAGTCTAGTAGTGTATCCTGATATTAATTGGAGCTGCTATCTACTATGCAATTCATCAGTGAAGGTCTTGCCAAATATGAGACATTTGTATTCCCGGCAAACACTGGATAGAGGAGTTTGGCTGTGCACATTACACAGTCATTTAGCAAGTACCTTGAAGGCTGCGGTCTCTTCTTACAAAGCAAAGCAGAGCCTAAATTACACTTGTTCTTTCTCTCCCTGGGACTGCTGAATCATTGCTGCATTAAACTTGATTAGTTCAGACTTCATTAACTTGTTGTTTGTTATAATTCAGGATGACTGGGCTGCGATATACCATTACTGCCTTTTTTTTTTTTTTTCTTCCTTTAAGGGTTTGCTGAAAATGTGCATAATGAAAGAAGGTTATAGAGAAATATTTTGCCTTACAAACTGAACCCTCTTGAATTACAAATTAAGTTGTTGATCACAATGTTCCTCCCCACCCCCACTTTCTCTGTTCATTGTTGAAAGGGATCCCAAAGAATCTTTTCTCTGAAAACCATTTGGATTAGAGACAGAATGACTAGGACTTTGGATTCAAATGGGCCAGGTTCCAATTCCAGGTCTGAAAATTTGTCAAGTTCCTTATTCTCTTTAAGTCTCATAGCCCCCAAATAGAAACTATGGTGCCTATGAACCAGCACTTCATAGGCACCCATTTAGAAACTATGGGTTTAAAAACAGCAAGCTTGGGGAATTTCCTGGTGCTCCAGTGTTTAGGTCTCCACACTCTCGGTGCTGAGGACTCAGTTTCAATTGCTGGTGAGAAAACTAACACTGAACAACCTGTGAGGGACAGCCAACAAAAATAAATAAATTAGCAAGCTTGGATGTTCAGCAAAACAGACTGTTGGTAATGCTTATGTACACTATTTAAGAAAAAAATTCAAAAAAAATTGATATTAGTTATTTGTTTACTTGCCATAAACTCAGAAAAACATTTATTAAATGTCTACTGTGCATTGGAGGGGCTTCCCAGGTGGCACTATTGGTAAAGAAGCTGCCTGCCAATGCAGGAAACTTAAAAGATGCAGGTTCGATCCATGGGTCGGGAAGATTCTCTAGAGGAGGGCATGGCAACATACTCCAGTATTCTTGCCTGGAGAATTTCATGACAGAGGAGACTGGCAGGCTACAGTCCATAGGGTTGCAAAGAGTCAGACAAGACTGAAGCAACTTAGCAAGCATGTACATGTATTATAACCTAATATAGCCCAAGATAGCCAGCCTTGGGGGCAAAAAAAAAGCCACTTTGCTTTTGGCCCAGCCAAATAATCACTGCCATCCCTGATTGAATAACACTACCTTTTCTAGCAAACAGTCTGTGATACAACTTGCATCTTCTCAGATCAGAAACATATTTTCCTATATGATAAGATGGTTAACATGTACTGAATCTCATGATTTCCTCATTGAGGAGTTAGGTCCAAATGATTCCTTCAAATTTTGTCCTGCTCCTTTGGTTTGTCAGTGAACAAGGAGTTGTAGCATCGGTGTGGCAGACCTCAAGTGAACAGCAGAAGATTTAAATGCATGGTGAATGGAAGTGGTATTCTCTTATTATTATTTTTTAATCCAAAGCAGTTCCATTTAAAGCCACATCTTTGGAGAAGGGTGCCAGTCTTGCTGAGGTCAACTGTGCCTTCAGACCACTCTGTGTAGACAAACTCTCTTGTACTTCAGCCTGAAAACAAGCCCTCTGGTAAATAATTCTTTGCTTCGGGATTATAATTCAACACACTGTTCCTTTGGAAGACACACCAGCTTTGTTAAATAAGGCATTAATGCTTCCACTATGTGGTGTCATCCCAATGGTTGCGATCTTTTACAGAATTCCTAACAGATTAGAGTGGTATGGGGATGCAGAGATGTGCTGGAAATTTGAAGGAAGGTTGAATTCTGCAGCAAATTTTTTCCGAGAAAACCACCTTCTTCTGCAGATGTTAGTGGGGAGAAAGGAAAATATTGTGTTTGGGGGAGAGATGGTGACTTGGGTTGATTAAGTGCCAAGCATTGTTATAGGCAGTCCATGTACATTTTCCTACTTAATCCTCATGACAAACTTACAAGAGAAATATTTATAGTACATTATCCAGAAGGGGACAGTAAGGTGTAAGTTAAGTAACTTGCTTATTGTCAAGCAGTTTGAGACCTTCTGAAGTGTGAGGATGTAGCCCTTTCTCAGGGGTAGCTGTTTAAGCCCATAAATCAAGTGGCTGAATAGTGGGTGGAAATCTCTCTACAATATTCTTTTAAGAGTGTTTATATGAGGTTTCAAACATTTTAAAAGTAATTTTAAAAGAAAGCATGCTCAAGTAGAAAATTTGGAGAACACTAGCTGATAGAGAGCAAAATGAACACTGTGTTTAATTCACCACCTAGAAATAACCATTGCTGAATTAAGGAAGGACTATGATTCCTTACAATCTTTTTGCTATGCCTTTTATTGACTTAAAAGTCTCCCTCTTAATCTAGAAGTAGTACACATTTATCTCTAAATGGTATAAATATATGAAGAAAACATTGAAATCACCAATAATTCCACAAGCAGATATGTTAACATTTGGGGGAATTTTCATACGTGTGCATAGATATTAATTTATATAGGTTTATATATTCATGTATATATATATATAAGCATATCCTTTAAATATATTATTAGTATATATTTTCTAACAATTTGACTTTATACCTAGTATAGAATTTTATATCTTTATAAATGCATTAGTATTATCTTGTTAGAGAAGTCATTCATTCAAATCAGATTTATTAAGAGAAAAAAAGAAAGGGGGGATATAGAAAAGAGAATGTGGAGGGAAGTGTAAAGGATGGGAAGATACAGGAGAAACAGAGTAGGTGGGAGAGAAAGAGAGCAAACCTAACCATATTAATCATATGACTTCTAGCTTTATTAGCCCTAATGATCACTCAGTCATTTATCTTCATCTATTTCTTCAACCAGTCTGTCCTAAAGGAGAACACTCCTGGGTATTCATTGGAAGGACTGATGCTAAAGCTGAAACTTCAATACTTTGGCCACCTCATGTGAAGAGTTGACTCATTGGAAAAGACCCTGATGCTGGGAGGGATTGGGGGCAGGAGGAGAAGGGGATGACAGAGGATGAGATGGCTGGATGGCATCACCAACTTGATAAACATGAGTTTGATTAAACTCCTTGAGTTGGTGATGGACAGGGAGGCCTGGCGTGCTGAGATTCATGGGGTCGCAAAGAGTCGGACACGACTGAGCGACTGAACTGAACTGGACTGATGTCTTCATCTGTCTATGTATATAAAGATTATGTATTCTATTTAATACATAGGTATGTATATATGGACACACTATTAAGTATATGGAAAGAATATATCCATATATTTAATAATACAATAGAATATATATATTCTATTTAAATTTTTGTGATCCATCAACAGCAAAGATTATATCCACAATGGGAATAAATTTATGTTGTACTTAATAATACAGAAATAGACTTGTAAATCTTAGAATCATGGTACATAACCCAAATCATGATCACTATCGTGGTCATCACTCTGTGCCACTTGTTGAGTGCTTCACCTTGCCAAGTCTTCTGAATTTATATAAGGCATCTCATTTCATCTTCACCACTTATATGGTGACTCAATGGACATGAAAGTGTAGAAAGTGAAGTCGCTCAGTCGTGTCCGACTCTTTGCGACCCCATGGACTGTAGACCACCAGGCTCCTCCCTCCATGGGATTCTCCAGGCACGAGTACTGGAGTGGGTTGCCATTTCCTTCTCCAAGGGATCTTCCCAACCCAGGGATTGAACCCGGGTCTCCTGCATCGCAGGCAGACACTTTAACCTCTGAACCACCAGGGAAGTCCAATGGACATGAGTATGAGCAAACTCTGGGAGATGGTGAAGGTCAGGGAAGCCTGGCATGCCACAGTTCATGAGGTGACAAAGAGTTGGACACAACTGAGCGACTGACCAACAGCTTGTAGGGAGACTTTTAAAATTTAATTTTACAGATGGGACATTTGATATTCAGGACTATTATCATGAGAACATGAAGAATTTACTTAATAGTCCTGAATATCAAATGATGTTGGGTTTTAAATCTAGGTTTTCCAACTCTTTGGACCATGCTGACGGTTCTGGAAATCAGTCTATATTGAACCTCTTGATCAAAAGGTAGAACTGTAGCTTAGGCGTTTAGTAACCAAGTTGACCATAGCATCACAGGCCACAAGAACATAGAAATGTCACAATTTAGAGATGGACAATTGGTTGATAGTGTAATGTTCTTATACTAGACATGAGGTAAATGCAATACAGAAAAATGGAATGACTTAAACTCCTACCAGGCTGCGGGCTTATGCAACTTGATTTTCAGGCCAGTATCCTTTAAACTAAAAATAAATCATGGCTAGAATGGCAGGAAGGACGGTGCTCTGAGGTAACAGCACTGAGGCTAATTTTCAGGTTCAAATCTCATGAACTCGTCATGTGACCTTAGTCAATTTACCTAATCTTTCAAATCCTTAGTTTTAGGGAGAATAAAGAAAAGGCTTTATTTTCCTTGGGAAAAGAATGGGAATTGGAGTAAGTGATACCTTATTCAAATAAGTAATGCCTTAAAGACAAAGGTTAAAAATGCAGGCCTTCCAGCCTAAATGTGGAGTTCAACTCCACCAGCCAGAGATAGGTCTTCCCTTGAGTTAAGTCATGCGACCTCGCTAAGCCTCATTTATCCTGTCCTTAAAATAGAGATAATAACAGTCCCTACTCGGGGGTTGATGTGAAGATAAAAAAATAATCTAAATAAAATGCCTGACACATCATATGTGTTCAATAAATGATAATTATCTAAAGTCCCTTCAGTGTTCTGAAATTAAGCATTACAAATCAGGAAATAGTGAATATCTACTCTACCCCCAAGGTCACCTACCAAAATCAACTCTGAAATGCATACCGCTTCCAAAAACTTTTCAGCTTCCCTGTGTGTTAGGCCTTTAATCTGAGAAAGTAATTTTTAGTTCATGTTTTTGTAGAATCATGGAGACCGAGGGAGAGGGAAATTAAGCAGAGATCATTTTGGTATATGCCCTTCACAAGGGTAAATCCCTTGATTATGCGTGAACTAGCTCTTCTGTCTCTTTAGAATTTCTATTTGAAACCTCTTCATTTTAAGTGCTGATCTAGATTTATGGATTGCTTTACTTCCCTGGATCTTTTCTAGTTTGACTCTTACTTTTTCAAGGTAAAAACAAACCAATGCTATTGTTTCCATCACTGTTATCAGAGGCAAACATTGTAATGTGGTGCCCTTATCTGATGTTTTATGACCTTCTGCAGTTTGGACACATTTTGTAATACAGTACTGCCTTCAAATGGCATTGTCCACAACTATGGGCATATGTTGATGCATTGTCTTAACAAGTTTTTGCTTTCAGCTTTGTCCACAAATAGTAAAAGGAAAGAGAAACAATGCGGCAGTCAGCATGAAGTCCATCCTTAAGAGACCTGTCAATTCTTCAGTTTTGAGTTTTTGTAAGGGTTAAGTTTTCTCTCAAAATACTCCTTGGTGATTCAGACACATCGGAAGAGTGATAGGTATGCAAGGTTATATAGTCTCCTTAAATAAGGCAGAATGTGTATTACAAATGATGAAAAGATATCTGTTTGTTTCTATTCTATTAAAGTGATTAACTTATTCACTAAACAAGGGTAAGGGACAGAGAGTTAACAGTGTTAGGACTATTCCTCTGCCAAGACTGTCAAATGTCTTTTATTACATATGAGAAAATATTCAAGATGCCTAATTTGTAGCCAGTTCTATAGAATTAAGCTCTTCCATGTGGTGGGAGGATAGAGACTTACAGGCTTTCCTGGTGTCTTAGTGATAAAGAATCCACCTGCCAATGCATGAGACATCAGCTAAATCCTGGGTCTGGAAGATCCCCTGGGGAAGGAAATGGCAATCCACTCCAGTATCCTTGCCTGGAGAATCCCATGGACAGAGGAGCCTGGCAGACTACAGTCCATGGGGTTGTAGAGAGTCAGACATGACTGAGCGACTGACAGCAACAATAATTTATAGCCAGTCCTATAGAGGTAGACTCTTTCAGGCGGTGTGAATAGAGACTTATGGGAAGTAGAAGTAAGGCAATATGCTCAGGAAGCTACCCAGGAACTCACCAATGATTTCTTATTGAGAAGTAATGCTCATCCAGAATAGCCCTACTGGAATCCGAAGGGCATTCTAACTGTGCGTCATTCTCAGCACTTGGCTTGTCTTTGTCTGTGCTGCCTCGACTGGTTCTGCAGCAACACCGAATACTAGCTGCATTCACTAGCATGCACTTTGTACTAGGTACCATGCGGCGCGTGTGGTGTGCAAGATGCAATCTTGCCATCAAATACCCTAAGAAGTAGCATCTCATGAGGTTGGGTTAAATGTTCAATATGCAATGTGGAATGCCTTCTGGGCTGTGTTCTTATCCCAGGAAATCTCGTAAGCTAATGTCTTGTCTCTAGTGACTTCCTTTATCTCAGGATTTTAATTGGTAGGTGACTGCATGATTGAGCCACAAGTACAATATAAAACACTCCATTCTTTAAGTTAAGGAAACTCTTCAGTTGCTTCGTGGTGTAGGAGTCATGTAACAAGTGGTTATATTGAAGTTTCTTTCAATTTAGGGCAAAATGGAAAAATTGAAGCTATTATGGCTGGCAGTTCTAGTGTTATTATTACCACAATTGCTAACAGTAGAGATTATATCAATCACCTCCCCTTATATTAAAAACTTGCTCCTTTATGTAGACAAAACTTGCTGATGTACATTTATGTCTCTGTATATCTGTAAAAGAAATGTTATTTGTTCAAAATCCAAGGGGGAGGATTTTTTTCTTACTTTATACATGTTAATAAAGAGATCTGGGCTTTAGGAACTACTTTGATGGTTTATTCTAAATACCTGTACTCATTTCAGAATAGAAGGCAGGGATGGCTAAAACTGTACTTTAATATAAAGTATTAACAAATAGTCTCAGGGCATCTATTTGCAATTTGTGTACTCTGCCTTGGCACAAATACCTTAACTTTTGAAAAAATATGTGAATGCTCTTTAAATATGCAGAATTGTCTTTCTTTTTAATTTCTTGAAAGCTTCTATTACTTTCATGCCAAATGTGCTTAATTAGCTTAAGTTGATGTGTGAATTTTATTCAGCTTCTTAATACAAGAGGGGAAAACTCTCAGTTGGATGATATTTAGAGTTGCAAATGTTAAAGAATGTTAAAACAAATTATCATACATCTTCATTAACCTAGGAAATTTATTTGTAAAATTATAGAATTTAAGTTTTTTTTCTTAAATACAATTATTTGAAATGTAATGAAAATTATCTTTGAATATGAGTCAGTATATCTGGATGCTTGTTTATACTAAGCTACTGTTTTCTGTGTTATATAACATTTGTTGTTTTGATTTAAGTTTCCTTACCTGCTAAACATTTTGAAATATATAGTTTCCTCCAAAAATTTAGAAACACAATATTTTACACACATATATGTGTAAAGATACATATCTATATATCTTTATATATATACGGATATATGTCTTTATCTTTGAATTGATCGCCCTCTCATCTTCACCAAATACTGTGAGAAATGATTAACATTTAGTGAAAACACCTATATTCCTAATAAAAATTTTAATATTTAACTTTTGATTATATAAATTCAGACATGCATAGGGATTTGAGGATATATTCAACCTCAACACGTGTTAGTGTCTTCTGATACTTTCATCTTTCTTTCTAGAGGGCAGTCTTTAAAATTGGGCCTTTTAATTGAGTTTAACAGAAGCAGAAGCTATTAAGAAGAGGTGGCAAGAATACACAGAGGAACTATACAAAAAAGATCTTCATGACCAAGATAATCACGATGCTATGATCACTCACCTAGAGCCAGACATCCTGGAATGTGAAGTCAAGTGGGCCTTAGAAAGCATCACTACGAACAAAGCTAGTGGAGGTGATGGAATTCCAGTTGACCTATTTCAAATCCTGAAAGATGATGCTGTGAAAGTGCTGCACTCAATATGCCAGCAAATTTGGAAAACTCAGCAGTGGCCACAGGACTGGAAAATGTCAGTTTTCATTCCAGTCTCAAAGAAAGGCAATGCCAAAGAATGCTCAAACTACCGCACAATTGCACTCATCTCACACGCCAGTAAATTAATGCTCACAATTCTCCAAGCCAGGCTTCAGCAATACATGAACCGTGAACTCCCTGATGTTCAAGCTGGCTTTAGAAAAGGCAGAGGAACCAGAGATCAAATTGCCAACATCCGCTGGATCATGGAAAAAGCAAGAGAGTTCCAGAAAAAAATCTATTTCTGCTTTATTGAGTATGCCAAAGTCTTTGACTGTGTGGATCACAATAAACTGTGGAAAATTCTGAAAGAGATGGGAATACCAGACCACCTGACCTGCCTCTTGAGAAACCTATATGCAGGTCAGGAAACAACAGTTAAAACTGGACATGGAACAACAGACTGGTTCCAAATAGGAAAAGAGTACGTCAAGGCTGTATATTGTCACCCTGCTTATTTAACTTGTATGCAGAGTACCTCATGAGAAAGGCTGGACTGGAAGAAGCACAAGCTGAATCTTGATTCTCCCGGAATCAAGATTGCCTGGAGAAATGTCAATAACCTCAGATATGCAGATGACACCACTCTTATGGCAGAAAGTGAAGAGGAACTGAAAAGCCTCTTGATAAAAGTGCAAGTGGAGAGTGCAAAAATTGGCTTAAAGCTCAACATTCAGAAAACAAAGATCATGATATCTGGTCCATTAGTTCATGGGAAATAGATGGGGAAACAGTGGGAGCAGTGTCAGACTTTATTTTTTGAGGCTCCAAAATCACTGCAGATGGTGACTGCAGCCATGAAATTAAAAGACACTTACTCTTGGAAGGAAAGTTATGACCAACCTAGGAAATTTATTTGTAAAATTATAGAATTTAAGTTTTATTTCTTAAATACAAAAGCAGAGACATTACTTTGCCAATAAAGGTCTGTCTAATCAAAGCTATGGTTTTTCCAGTGGTCATGTATGGATGTGAGAGTTGGACTGTGAAGAAAGCTGAGTGCTGAATAATCAATGATTTTGAACTGTGGTGTTGGAGAAGACTCTTGAGAGTCCCTTGGACTCCAAGGAGATCCAACCAGTCCATTCTAAAGGAGATCAGTCCTGGGTGTTCTTTGGAAGGAATGATGCTAAAGCTGAAACTCCCATACTTTGGCCACCTCATGCGAAGAGTTGACTCATTGGAAAAGACCCTGATGCTGGGAGGGATTGGGGGCAGGAGGAGAAGGGGACGACCGAGGATGAGATGGTTGGATGGCATCACGGACTCGATGGACGTGAGTCTGAGTGAACTCCGGGAGATGGTGATGGACAGGGAGGCCTGGTGTGCTGCGGTTCATGGGGTTGCAAAGATTCGGACACGACTGAGTGACTGAACTGAACTGAGGACTAAAGATACCATCAGTCCACTTAATCAAGAAATGATATCTTCAAGGAACCCCCCTACACTATTGGAAGAAATGTAAATTGGTGCAGCCATAGTGGAAAACAGTATGGAAGTTCTTCAGAAAACTAAAAGTAGACCTACCCCGTGACCCAGCAATTCTATTCCTTGGTATGTAACAAAAAAATTCCAAAATGCTAGTTGGAAAAGATATATCAAATCCCCTATATATATATACAGTAGAGGTGATGAATAGGTTCAAGGGATTAGATCTAGTAAACAGAGTGCCTGAAGAATTATGGACAGAGATCTATAATATTGTACAGGAGGTAGTGAACAGAACCAACCCAAGGAAAAGAAAAGAAAGAAGGCAAAGTGGTTGTCTGAGGAGGTATTACAAATAGTTGAGGAAAGGAGAGAAGTAAAAAGCAAGGGAGAAAGGGAACGTACACCCAACTAACTGCAGAGTTTCAGAGAATAGCAAGGTGAGACAAGAAGGCCTTCTTCAAGGAATGATGTAAAGAAATAGAGGATAACAATAGAAAGGGGAAGACTAGAGACCTCTTCAAGAAAACTGGAAATATCAAAGGAATATTTCATCCAAAAATGGGCACAAGAAAGGAGAGAAAGAGTAAAGACCTAATAGAAGCAGAAGAGATCAAGAAGAGTTAGAAAGAATACACAGAAGAACTGTACAAAAAAGATCTTAATGGCCTGGATAACCATGATGGTATAATCTCTCACTCAGAGTCAAACATTCTGGAGTGTGAAGTCAAGTGGGCCTTAAGAAGCACTGCTGCTAATAAGCTAGTGGAGCTGATGGAATTCCAGCAGAGTTATTTAAAATCCTAAAAGATGATGCTATTAAAGTGCTAAACTCAATGTGCCAGTGACTATGGAAAAGCTAGCAGTGGCAAAAGGACTGGAAAAGGTCAATCCTCATCCCAGTTCCCAAGAAGGGCAGTACTACAGAATGTTCACACCACCAGACAGTTGCATTGTTTCCATGCTAGTAAGATTATACTCAAAATCCTCCAAGCTAGGCTTCAGCATTGTTTGATCAAGAACCTCTAGACATTCAAATTGAGTTTAGAAAAGGCAGAGGAACCAAAGATAAAATTGCCAACATTTGCTGGATCATAGAGAAAGCAAGGGGATTCCAGAGTAACATCTATCTCTGTTTAATTGACTATGCTAAAGTCTTTGACTGTGTGGATTGTAACAAACTATGGAAACTCTTCAAGAGATAGGGATACCAGACCATCTTACTTGTCTCCTGAGAAACCTGTATGGGGGTCAAGAAGGAGCAGTTAGAACTCTGTATGGAACTACTGACTAGTTAAGGATCGAGAAAGGAGTATGACAAGAGTGTTTATTGTCACCTGTTTGTTTAACTTATTTGCAGAGCACATTATGTAAAATGCTGGGCTGGATAAGTTACAAGCTGGACTCATAATTGCTGGGAGAAATATATGCACTTGATATCACTCTAATAGCAGAAAGTGAAGAGGAACTAAAGGGCCTCTTTATGAGGGCAAAGGAGGAGAGTGAAAAAGCTGGCTGAAAACTCAGTATTAAGAATACAAAGATCATGGCATCTGATCCTATCGCTTCATGCAAAATAGAAGGGGGAAAGGGGAAGCAGTGACAGATTCCCTCTTCTTGGACTCTAAAATCACTTTGGCCACCTGATGCAAACAGCTGACTCATTGGAAAAGACCCTGATGCTGGGAAAGATTGAAGGCAGAAGGAGAAGAGGATGACAGAGGATGAGATGATTGGAAGGCATCACCAATTCAATGGACATGAACTTGGGCAAACTCCAGGAGATGGTGAGGGACAGGGATGCCTGGTGTGCTGCAATTCATGGGATCATGAAGAGTTGGACACAACTTGATGGCTGAACAACAGCAATGCATGCATACACATACACACCCAACAGAATATTACTCAACCTTAAAAGAACAGAGTTTTGCCGTTTGCAGCAATGTGAGTGTGTGGATAGACTTGGAGGGCATTATGCTAAGTGAAATAAGTCAGACAGAGACAGACAAATATTGTATAATATCACATATATGTAGAATCTAAAAAATACAGCAAACTAGTGAACATAACCAAACGGAAGTGGATTCACAGATACAAAGTTGTTACCAGTTGGGGGGGCAATAAAGCAGTGGGAAATGAGGGGTGCATGTTATGGTATGTAAAGTAGGCTACAAGGATGTATTGTACAACACAGGGAATATAGCCAATATTTTATCACTGTGGATGGCGTATAACTTTCTAAATTATGTGTAAAATGGAAGCACACTTTAAAGACATAAATAGATTAGAGGGAAGTGAAGTGAAGTGAAGTGAATTGAAGTCGCTCAGTCGTGTCCGACTCTTTGCGACCCCATGGACTGTAGCCCACCAGGCTCCTCCATCCATGGGATTCTCCAGGCAAGAGTACTGGAGTGGGTTGCCATTTCCTTCTCCAGGGGATCTTCCCAACCCAGGGATCTAACCCAGGTCTCCTGCACTCCAGGCAGATGCTTTAACCTCTGAGCCACCAGGGAAGGAAAAAAAAAAATTCTCCTCTATCAATCCTATCCCCAATTCATTTATAACTTTTCTACCCTTGCTCCACAGTTGCCCTATACTTACATGACTTACAAACATACAGGAAGCTTTGTAGCAACTCTGAATGCTGAAGACCAGCTCTTACAGGGCAGAGTTTCCAAACGTTTTGCAAATTTCATCCAGAAGGAAACAAATGAAAACTTTAGCAATTGCTGTAATCCCTTAGGGCTGAACATGACAGCTGTTTTAACATCTGGAAAGTCATGTCTTTCATCAGCTCAGCGAAAGAGCTGCAGACTGCCAAACTTACCATAAAGAAAGTGTGCATGAGCAAACTGTCTTAGAACTTCTGCAAGACAAATTGATCTAACAGCTTTGCAGCTCTGAATAGTTTATAGCCATGAGTTGTCAGCAGATTGAACCTAAGACCTGGGCATATTTCCAGCTCATCTTTATTCTGAAGTCCCTGCTAGAGTCTTGGATTAGGAGTGTTTAGGGTAATAGAAGCTTCTACTAGATAATTAGTATTCAGTTCAATTCAGTTTAGTTGCTCAGTCATGTCTGACTCTTTGCGACCCCATGGACTGTAGCACACCAGGCTTCCCTGTCCATCACCAACTCTCGGAGCTTATTCAAATTCATGTCCACTGAGTTAGTGAAAAAAATTGCCCAGTCAATTGGATTTGATGACAGTTGATTGAAATACTATACGGTCAGCAAGAGGGAAAGGGGGTCAGAGATGGTTTTATAGAAAAAATTATAGACTAAGAAGCAATAATATACATAGAGTGAACTCTTGATAAAAGCAATATGAATGGTTTTGCCTTGTTTGCTTCTCACGGCCACATGTCTAAATATACCTTGTAAGATCTCATTAATTAAATAATTCACATGTGTTTATTCAGCACTTACTATATCAGTCATCTTACTATATGTCAACCCTGTGTTAAGTGCTGAAATATCCGTTACCTCCTCCCCTCATCGAACCTGGTGGGGAGATCATTATTAACCACAGAATTCCAAGCAAAATGAACAGTATGTGCAAATGTCCTTAAAAGAAATGTGACGACTTGGAAGAGAGGAGAGTAGTGGTGCCAAAGTGGATAGGCAAAAT
Organism: Cephalophus harveyi; assembly: GCA_006410635.1. Classification (NCBI taxonomy): domain Eukaryota; kingdom Metazoa; phylum Chordata; class Mammalia; order Artiodactyla; family Bovidae; genus Cephalophus; species Cephalophus harveyi. The sequence continues at coordinate 95,325 of SJYT01019925.1, read as the reverse complement.
CAAGCCAAGACTTTGCAGGCTGCCTTAACTTTAGATTTTATCCTCAACATATCTAGAAGCTTTGGAAGCTTTAAAAATGAGAGAAAAGGAGATATGATTAGATGTTTACTTATTATGCTGGCAACCAAATGGAGCTTGAGACAGGGACCTTGGTGACAAGGTGGAGGATTGACTTAGAAACACACATGAGGAAGCTTATTGCCATGGCCAAGAAAAGAGATGATCCTGGTGGTATGCCCAGGTATGGGGATGGAGAGAAGTGAATGAAGACTAAAGAAGTAGGACGCATGGGACTTGGATGTCTATTTGGGTGGTTGTGCATAAGTAGCAATCTAAAGTGTTAAATTTCTCAAATCTGGATACTTTGGAAGCAGTACTATTGCTGAGTGATAGTGTAAATAGTTACACTATCTTACTAATTCCTTTGACACCTACTTTCATATGCATATTAAGTCTCTCTCTCGCTCTCTCTTTGTCTGTCTCTATGTACTTAGTCTCTCAGCAGGGTCTGACTCTTTGCGACCCCATGGACTGTAGCCCGCCAGGCTCCTCTGTCCATGGGAATTCTATAGGCAAGAATACTGAAGTGGGTTGCCATGCCCTCCTCCAGGGGATCTTCCCAACCCAGGGATCAAACCCAGGTCTCTCACATTGCAGGTGGATTCTTTACCATCTGAGCCACCAGGCAAGCCCAAGAATACTGGAGTGGGTACCCTATCTCTTCTCCAGGAGATATTCCTGACCCAGGAATTGAACCGGGGTATCCTGCACTGCAGGTGGTGGATTCTTTATCAGTTGAGCTACCAATGACTAGAGAGCCTCAGGCATTTTCTTCAAAAAGTGCAATTAGGTGTCAAATTTGTAAACAGAAAGCTCCCCACATTAGCAGATGCAAACCAGTATATATAGAATGGATAAGTTAGGTCTTACTGTATAGCACAGGGAACTATATTCAATATCCTGGGAGAAACCATGATGAAAAGAATATGAAAAAATCTAAGTATATGTATAACTGAGTCACTTTGCTGGACAGCAGAAATTAACATAACACTGTGAATCAACTATACTTCAATAAAATAAAAAAGAAAGCTCCCCATGGGTTTCCCCTTCCCTACGTACAATGTGCCCTTCACAACTGCACTCATTCCAGTCGCTTTTTGGTTCCTATGGGCACCTGTGCTTGTGTTTAAGATGCCTGCTGCACCCCCTTTTTGCATTGCATCAAGTGTCAGGTCCTCCTGGAACAGGTCTGTGGGTCAGAATATGCTGATTTGTGATTCTGTAAAGGACTGCTAGAGGGAATATACCTCTTACAGCTGCTCTCGACAAAGCCCTGTTCTTTGCGAATTTAAGGGTTATCTCTTGAGATTGTCATCTGTTACTTCATTATACCTGCACAATATTTACTTCTGTCCCAGTCTACCAGGTCCCTGGAGTGTAAGCCCTGTTCATCCTACTATCTACCCTTTATTGCATCTTTCCCCTAATCATACTCTGTTGTTGCTCTCTCTCTCTCTCTCTCTCTCTCTCTCTCTATATATATATGATTGTCATCTGTTACTTCATTATACCTGCACAATATTTACTTCTGTCCCAGTCTACCAGGTCCCTGGAGTGTAAGCCCTGTTCATCCTACTATCTACCCTTTATTGCATCTTTCCCCTAATCATACTCTGTTTTTTCTCTCTCTCTCTCTCTCTCTCTCTCTCTCTCTATATATATATATATATATATATATATATGGAATCTGACTCTTTCTTAAAGCCTGAATAAAAACTGATGGTTTCAATATGATTAAATTATATTTAAAACATAATTAAAATGAACCACTTCTTATTCCTGTATAGCAGAAATAAGAAAAATATTGCCTGTGGACTAAATTCAACTTCTGTCATGCTTTTGTAGGTAACTTTATTGCAACATAGACACACCCCTTTGCTATGATAGAGACTATGTGGCCCACAGAGACTAAAATATTTGCTGTCTGACTCTTTTCAAACAATGTTTGCTGATTCATGCTCCTTTAGTACATGAACTGATCTTATAACATTTGTTTACTCAGTTGATTATAACACTCTTCACTGGACATTTTACAACATGCAAAATGAATCACATTGTAGAACTGTGAATTTTCTTTATTATCCATCAAAGTCCTCATTGCATTAAAGGATTTAAAAAGATCTGTTTACTATTGAGTAATAGTTTCTACAAAGGAGAGAAGACTTACATTCACCAGATCTATTTTAAAGGTATAATTCCATTTAAGACTCTCAAGAAGTGGAGAATTTGCATAAAATTTGATACTACTTTGGATGGGAAATTCTGTCAAGGTTCATCTATCTCACATTTAGGAATATTAAAGACTGTCTTAAATGTGGTTAAATAAAAGGTTAAAATACAAATTTTAACTCAAATATTTATAAGTGCATTGCTTGTGGCACACTGAAAATGGTTAAATAAATCTACAGGCTTCTTTTTCACACACCCACCCCACAGCTGAGATTGAGTTATATACTTTTAATGTATGTTTATACCTGCTAAAGTCTTTCTGATGATACCTAGATATCACTTGCCCAAAAAGAGGGATTTAAAAAATTTGCCATAAAGGCCTCTCATCTTGATCACTTGTTATAAAACCATTAGCCAATGTCAAATCAATTTTACTGGTTTCCTACAAAAATAAAGTTTAGATTTGAATTAACTTTTCACCAAATGATTTTCACAAAGCATGAAATTATCTCAGTGCTGAGAATCACCAATTGAAATTATACCCTTGTCAAAATGTTCCTAATTAGTCATTACTCATGGCAACTGGCTCTTTTTTCCTTTGAACAACTGGAGTTATCTGTATTGAGAGAGCGTGATGCTTCTGCTCACCAATTATTAATGGAAACTAGTCCTTTGAAAAGTCCTCTGTGGCTGAGAAACTCCTTGTGGAGTGTGTTAAGCATATCCTTGACAATGACAGTAGTAATAGCCATTTTCCATTGCTAATATGTGCCATGACTTCGATGGTATACCTTAGATGGTTGCATGTATCCTGTATGTTACACCCTATATATCAATGACCTCATTAATAATTAAAGGAGCAGTCATCTTCACAAAGACGTATCTGAGTGCTCACCATAATTTTATCTTCATTAGTATTGCCCTTCAATATCTTAATGCAAAATTGGTCATTTTTTCATACTATGAAACTAAAAAAGATATTTTGCAAAAGTGATGTGATAAGCAAGACCAAAATAGTATTGATTTTAAAATACCAAGTGCAAATAGTAAAGAAGCTTTGGTAATTCTAAGGGAGACAGGTTGATTCCCTCCTCAAACTTGAGTTCATTCTCTTCAATTACATCAGATTCTAGTGTTATTTGCTATGTTCTCATTGAAATTTAGAAAAAGAAATATTACACAAGGGACCAAAAGTCTTATTAAACAAAAGGATGATCTCCACATTTCTGTTCTTTTTTTTTTTTTTGATTCTCAAATGCCTAATAAATATAAGCCATCCCTGAGAATGTAAAAGTGAATTCAGACCTGGTCTCTGACATCAACGACTAACTGACAGTTAGCCAGGAGAAGAAGGCAGATGGATAGGTCAGGCAGAGGGTACCCCATGTGTAAAAGCTGGCTGTGAGAAACAGAGTATGGTGTGTTTTATTTGTGCATTGAATAAAATCCATGCTCTTTGTAGGCACATGTAAAACCCTTTTTCATTGAGCCCCTTCCTTCCTTGAGGTGAGGTGAATTTTTCTGGATGCAATAAATTAATTTTTATCTCCTAACCTTTTCATCAACAGTTACCCAAGCCTGGAAAAAATTTTTCAAGTATTAGCAAGGCAAGGTCCTTCTTAAACTTCAGGTATTTGCTTAAATAGTGCTTCTTCAGTGAGCCATATCTCCATCCCTGGACTAACTTCCTCTTCATTGTTCTGTTACCACACCTTGTTTATTGATTTTATCACTCCTACTATATGCCATAATTATTTGGTTATTAGTTCACTTGTTCATTATCTTTCTCCCTCACTAGACTTTCAGGGACATGATGGTAGGGAGTAGGTCTTTTTGATTCGTAATTGTGCTCCTAGAGCTTAACACAATGCTTGATTCAAGGCGAAAACAAAGCAAGTACTTTAAAATGCATATTCTAGAAATCTGGTGGATAAAATTCAGTGATGATGCTGGATAGTTCCTCTGAAGCTGAATCATCCACACTATTTCATTCTCTGTACTTCAAGTAGTGTCTGCTATAGAGTAGGTAATCAGTAAATATTTATAAAATGAGGATTGAGTAGCAAGAATTTTGATACGTTATGAAGGCAGGAGGAGGAGGGGATGACAGAGGATGAGATGGTTGGATGGCATCACTGACTCAATGGACATGAGTTTGAGTAAACTCTGGGAGTTGGTGATGGACAGGGAGGCCTGGCATGCTGCAGTCCATGGGGTCGCAAAGAGTCGGACATGACTGAGCGACTGAACTGAACTGATTCTAGAGGAGTATATGAGCAGATAGGGCTACACATTTTGGCTAAATTGCTTTGGACTATAGATTTTAGAACTTTTACTACTGGCATGGCGTATCTTTAACCCTTTGTATACTGCTGACTTGGCGAAGATCAGCTCAAGGGACAAGTTCATTGCCAAGGAAGTCAAGGTTTTGTAGTAAAGGCAAATATTACCTTATAAGCTACATACACAGATAGATATATCTATTTCCTTTATCTTACTCTGCTGATAATTCTGCCCTAACTCTTACGAACATGTGCTGATATGTATAAGATCTTTGATGGAGAGGATCTGGTTCACCCTAATCCACTTCTAGTATTATAGACTCTGGTTTCTTATCTCTATGTTGAAGAGGATAACGCCCTCTTTATTTCCATGGATATCTGTGATATAGCTTACTTGTGTGCTACAATAGCATAACCAGAAACCAGCCCAATTTTGAGTGTGCCAGGGTAACCCAGACTCCTGAAAATGGCCTCTTAAGGCAAAGATTAGGGATCTGTAGGCTATATGGCTAACTCAGAATAATCTGTGCTTTCCATCATATAGTCTGATTGTAGCACGAAGACAAACTTTATTGTTGATGGTTTATGGTACATATATATATATATATATGCATAAAACCTTAGCCAAATCAAATCATTTGAATGTGGGTTAAATCTTAAATGCCACAGAAAACACATTAGAAACTACATATTTCGATTCTGCTCTAACATTTTAAAACTGTACCGAACTATTAATTTTCAATTCCTTTATTTAATCAGCAAGCCATCAGAAGATTGCCAGATTTCTTCTTAGGAGAAATTCTTTCAGTGAGCTATTCTGCTTAATAATCCAAAAAAGAAATGCTTTTAAAAATAACATCTTTCCCTCCATAGTCAGAAAACACAATCTTTTAAGGAAGGAGGGTTATTTTATTTCTTTTTTGTTTGTTTGTTTTATTAGAGTACATTTAAAACATTCAGCCCCAGGGTAATTACAGTCATACAAACCTTAAAGACAGTGTCAGCTTGACTTTTTAGGACAAATTCTATCCATTTTCATTATAGAATCTAAACAGTATTCCTCCTCTTTTAAATTGGACTTAGGGGGAAAAAAAATATGTTTCTATTGTGAGTTTTGTAACCTAATTTGCAAAATGTTGGTATTTTGGATTGAGGAAACAATTATTTCTTGCCTTTAATTATGTTAAAGTAATGTCTGTGTAACTCTAGTCTCAGATCCATAATGATTAGAATGGTGAAATAACTTACATTTCATTTAAAGAGTTTAAATCATTAAAGCTAGCTTTCCCCAAAATAAACACACCGTTTCTGGTCTTAGAGATGAGCAATAATGAACTAAATTTAAAAAGTATTAAATGCCTCTGGGCACAAAGAAGAAGGTTTTGGTAATGTGGGTGATACAAAGATAAACGTGTTTTTTTGCCACTCAGGAGATTAATATCAGGTTGGAAAACAGCAAAGACATAATTAATTCTAAAGTAAAGTCTGCCCTGATCAGTTTTTTTTTTTTTTAACTAGAGATAGAAAAATTTATATGTATATTGGAACATGAGTCAGAGAGCATAAGGCTACCTATATGAACTTGTGGTACTAGTTGCATAAGGAATTCTAAAGAGTGAAACCAATTTCTTCCATTTGTCAAAAATCTCTTAAGAAAGCCCAGGTACCATGGAATATAGAACTTCACTTCCTGCTCACAAAAGGCACCAAGTATAGTTTAAATACTTCTTTTTCCAAATGGACATCATGAGATATCTCTGGCCACCAAAGTGTTAGAATGTGTCATATATCCATTTGAATTCAGCTGCACAGAAGCTTGGAAAACTTCCTGATGTCCTCTTTTTCTCTTAACAGGATAGGTGAAGTCTATTGTAGAATCTCAGAAAATATCCTAGGAAGTTTGTGCGTAGAAACAATTTTATTCTTGACCTTTACAACTTTATTATTCCTGTGACTCTATAATAACAGGAAGACAAATATATAGAAGATGCCTATTTGTGTGAACTAAGTTATTTCACAGTCGCTGGTAGTCATGTGGCATATTTTTGTCTCACCAATAATTGACAGGGATTTTGAAGTTGGCAAAGTAAACCTCTGATTACAGCCTTAGGTAATGTTACCAAAAACTAAAATGGACTATGAAATGTTTAAAGGACCATCACCTTAATATAAAGATTTGAATCAAGATTTCTTTTCTGAAACTTGGTTTTCTTTACAGGAATATTCACTGAAAAAGGGAAAATGTCTATTTTTCAAAGTAAATACCAGGAATTGTTTTAAAATACATTTTCCTTACGTAAGCCCTAAAAAATGATCCAGCAAGATAAAGCATTGATGATCTTTAGAGCACCTGAGAACTCATTAGTAATCTCCATGGATGACAACAAAAAAGATATTTTGAGCTGCTTTAGAGGACTTCATGTTAACATGAGAATCTTCAAAGCTGCTTTTATGCAGTTTTATCAAGCATAGGTTGTTGAATACCTGTCCCCAAATATCTTTCCTGTCTTATCCTAATTCAGTTGAATTAACTCAATTGTTAACCCAATCCATGTGGGATTGAGCAAGACTTTACATTTGTTGTTGTTTAGTCACTCAGTTGTGTTCGACTCTTTGCAACCCCCTGGACTGCAGCATGCCAGGCTTCCCTATTCTTCACCATCTCCAGAGCATGCTGAAACTCATTTCCATTGAGTCAGTGGTGCCATCCAACCATCTTGTCCTCTCTTTTCCCCTTCTCCTCCTGCCTTCATATTTTCCCTCAGCATCATGGTCTTTTCTAATGAGTCAGCTCTTTGCATCAAGTGGCCAAAGCATTGGAGCTTCACCTACAGCATCAGTCCTTAAAATTGAATACTCAGGACTGATTTCCTTTAGGATTGATTGGTTTGATCTCCTTGCAGTCCAAGGGACTCTCAAGAGTCTTCTCCAACACCACAGTTCAAAAGCATCAGTTCTTTTGCACTCAGCCTTCTTTATGGTTCAACTCTCATGTCTGTACATGACTACTGGAAAAACTAGAGCTTGACTATACAGACCTTTCTTGGCAAAGTAATGTCTCTTAATACGCTGTCTAGGGAGCTAGCATCCTTTAATTTCATGGCTGCAGTGACCATCTGCAGTGATTTTGAAGCCCAAGAAAATAAAGTCTGTCCCTGTTTCCATTGTTTCCCCATATGTTTGCCATGAAGCGATGAGACTGGGTGTCATGATCTTTGTTTTTTGAATATGGAGTTTTAAGCCAGGCTTTTCACACTCCTCTTTCACTTTCATCAAGAAACTCTTTAGTTCCTCTTCATTTCTGACATGAGTGCTTTCATCTGCATAAGTGAGGTTATTGATATTTTTCTCAGCAATCTTGATTTCAGTTTGTGCTTCATCCAGTCTAGTATTTCACGTGATGTACTCTGCATATAAGTTAAATAAGCAGGGTGACAATATACAGCCTTGATGTACTCCTTTCCCAATTTGGAACCAGTTTGTTGCTCCATTCCAGTTCTAATCATTGCTTCTTGGCCTGCAAACAGGTTTCTCAGGAGGCAGGAGAGGTGATCTGGTATTCCCATCTCTTTAAGAATTTTTCACAGTTTGTTGTGATCTACATAGTCAAAGCCTTTAGAGTAGCCCAATTTACAGGTAGATAACAAGAAAAAGAAGAAAATGTAGTTTTCCAAGTGGTAAAAAATAGCTTAAAAACAATTATCAAGAATAAAAACTAGCAACCTGCACAGCTACCCTATAGTTTTCTGTTGAAACATGAAATATATCCCTATAGACTCACCATTTTTCACCAAAGATAAACAAAGATGATTCAGATAATTTTTATTTACAAGATATCTGATCATATTTGATGTGGTCTGATCATACAGATCTCATTAGATGTGGGTTGATAAGTAAGTGCCATAAGAATGGCAATTGACCACATCACCTGCTTTGTTGAAACTTTTCAGAAAGAATCTCAGATTAAAATTAAAAGTGTTTGGAGTCTAGGAAACAAAATCAAAGCTCGCCTGCAGATTTCACTTGCAGTAGCTATGAATTTTGGTGAATTCCCCTATTCTGAAGATCCCCCAAATATCCTAAGATTCCTTTGTCTAATTAGGCAGAGATTTTCCTTGCTCACATGGTACCCCACTCCAGTACTCTTGCCTGGAAAATCCCATGGACAGAGGACCCTGGTAGGCTGCAGTCCATGGGGTCGCTAAGAGTCAGACATGACTGACCAACTTCACTTTCACTTTTCACTTTATGCATTGGAGAAGGAAATGGCAACCCACTCCAGTGTTCTTGCCTGGAGAATCCCAGGGACAGCGGAGCCTGGTGGGCTGCCGTCTGTGGGGTCGCACAGAGTCGGACACGACTGAAGTGACTTAGCAGCAGCAGCAGCACATGTAAAGTTAGGAACCCGATAAGCCAGTCTCTCAACCAGGTTTCCTAAGAGCATTTGTAAGCACTGGCTCCACAAAGTCAAGCCTTAATTCCTTAAAACTGGCTGGTCATATTTGAGTATATGCATCACCATTCTCAAAGATGACACTCCAGTCAAAGCCTTGGCTATATAACCAATATTTCCAATTATGTTCTGCTACAAAGAGGACATACCCTTGTTGAACTTATGAAAATCGTTATATTGCCATGAAAATGAAACACTCAATAGGAATTTCTGGATTCTGAGAAATCAGTCAGGGAGAAAAAAAAAGTTTCATTTATTTTGACAAAAATATAATCTACTTGTAAACTGTTGGTAGTTAAGGGAAATGAGAAAGGGGTTACTTATATAGAGAAAATAGAACAATAAAGAAAGAGAAATGTCCCAAAGAAAAGCCATAAGTAAATCATAGCCATTTTTATCAGTTTGAAGAGTGAAAGTGATAGTCACTCAGTTGTGTCCGACTCTTTGCAACACCATGGACTGTAACCCACCAGACTCCTCTGTCCATGGGATTTTCCAGGCAAGAATGCTGGAGTGGGTTGGGTTGCCATTTCCTTCTTCAGGGGATCTTCCCCTCCCAGGAATCGAACCTGGGTCTCCTGCATTTCTGGCAGATTCTTTACCATTTGAACCATCAGGGATTTGGTCTCATATAATTAAGTGTTTTTTTTTTTTCTGCTTGATCTTGGGCTATGAACCCATTTGACTTCTCTAATAGAGTTATAATAATTATTATTCAATTATATGGTTTCAAAGTTATGAAGGTATTTCATCAGAAGGCTATACTCTGAGTACCTGTCATAGTTTTATTGAACAAACAATATTAAACTAGTCTTACTTGCCAAAGATTTATTCAAATTACATAACTTTGAAAAGCATTTGTGTTGGTTGGTTGTTATATTTCTTGGGATTTTAGTAATATTTAACCTATATAATGGAAAAGGCGATGGCACCCCACTCCAGTACTCTTGCCTGGAAAACCCTTGGACGGAGGAACCTGGTAGGTTGCAGTCCATGGGGTCGCAAAGAGTTGGACACAGCTGAGTGACTTCACTTTCACTTTTCACTTTTGTGCATTGGAGAAGGAAATGGCAATCCACTCCATTGTTCTTGCCTTTCTATTGTAAAATTTTAGCCATGAGTCAGGTAAACACAATAATATAAAACTCACTAATGAAATATAAAAAAAAAATGCAATGCAATACAATAAAAGCTTGGTTGTCATCTTTGTGCCCATTCCTATTTTTATCAGACTTTTGTTTCTGGCAGGTGAAACAAGTTAAGGTTACCTACTCAGTGATAAAACTTTTTATCAATATTTGTGGAGGGGGCCTTAATATTTTCTTTTGTCCTGATATGTAGTCACTTTAGGTATTCTTGAATCCCCTGAAAGCTCCTGGTAGAGACAGGCACCTAAAATCCAAGTTACTGTAGGGAGCTGAGTGTGAAGGGGAAGGTCTGGCTGGGTGAATGGAAGCGTGTAGAAGGTAGAAGCTTGAAGGTGGACATAGCAAAGGATTCAGGGCAGCTGGAGGGATGGTCAAAGGTGATAAAAGCAGGAAGGAGGAGCAGAGCAATGAATAAGGAGAGGTCTTAGAGGAGTCAGTTTGGGGAACACATTGAAATTTCAAGATATCCTTAGTAAAATCTCTCCAACAGAAAAGGAAGCAGGCGAAGTCTGTGCCTTAATGGCAGAGCATAGAGTTCTCAGAGGTCTGTGTAAAGGGTGGTTTCAGTCTAGAAGAAGCTCGCATGTTCTTAAATAACTATACTTTGCAAATAAAGGAGCTTGGGACCCACTCTAACCCAGCCTTCAGACTATAGTCAGATTCTTAAGAATTAAAATTTAACTTTGCTGTTCTTTAACAGGCTGTCATCCAGACAACTGTCTAAGGAGTTGGAGTGACCAGTTAATTTCTGATTAATCAGTCATGATCAAAGACAGAGGTTTCAAAGAATGCACACTTGGAGTTCTGGGTGGGAGACCCAGGGGTCCACTATGAATCTGATCCTGTCTGAATCACAGTACTCTTGGAACACTTATCAAAATGGTAAGGAAGTCTTCAAGACTTTTGAAATAGAGGCATTACAGTATGGTAGAGAGACCAGGCTCGCTTCTGACTATAGCAAAGACAAGTAGTGATTTATAGCCAAGGAACAGGGGGAGAGATTGGTGGATAGAAAATTATTAAGAGGAGGCATCAAAGGCAGGGAAATTCTTGCTAAACTGACCCAATGGGATTTTGCTAAAGGCAGGCCAAGAACTTAAACATTAGATGTTGAGGATGAAGAACTTGGTTGTATAACAAGTGTATCAGATATCAAAGGTAAGGGGGCTCTCACTAAACTGACTTAGCAGGATTCCTGTTAAGAGGGGTCTTAGTTTCTTCACCTGTTTAATGGGGCTAAAATCTATAAAGACTTCAGAGGAATGTTGTGGGAATTAAGCAAAATAATGTTAAAGAATAATTTAGCACAATACCTCACATATAGTGAGTATTCCATAGCCCTTAATCATTGTCATTAACATCCTCCTCATGACAAGTGAGCAGTATGCTAGTGGGGCTTGGTAGGTGTTCCTCAGATGATTGTCAGTCTGAAAATGATTACTGGCCCATGTTGAAATAAGCACCCAGATTGAGAAAAAACATTTAAATAATTTTATAGCAATTTACCAGAGTAATTTTATGCCCGTTGAATCTGATGATAAAAAGAGCTTTTGTTATATATGCTTTTTTACTTTAATTTTTCTAGAAATCCATCATTACTGTATTTTATAAAAATTACTGACTATAGTGGATTTGAAAGGGAAAACAAAGGAATAATGTTTCTTTTCTATGAATGCTTTGAGGATTGTTGGTCTAGACTTGAGATAGAAATTAGGGACCTGTTTGCATACTAATTTCTGATTGGCTAAGAATGTGATGGTCTGTGTTTAAAAGCCACAATAACAGATGAAATCTAGCCTTTCCATGTCCACTATAGGTTTCTCTTCTCTCTTTACAGTGGTTATCTACAATGTCTCTGTATACCCAGGGTAGACTATAAGCAGCATTCCTTAACTTTTAAAATTAATTCACTTATTCATAAACTTAAGAGTTTGCTGTACATGCATGCAATCATAATGATAGCAGTAATAATCACAGACTATTTGGTGAGGTAGTACATATAGGGTATGTTTTGATTTTGACCTGTCTCATGCTATAGAGTATTTGCAAACTTAAACTTGCTTGTACATTTGTGGCAAAGAAATGGTAGCTTTCCTTATCTTAAGCAGGTGAATGAACATAATTGAGAAATGACTTAACCTCTACCTACACAATCATTGAAAATGAAATTGAGTCAATCTACTGTTGCTGATTTAGAGCACGAACTCTGAGTTTGCCTATTCCCCGCTTCACCAACCAGTAGTTATGGCATCCTGTATGCACAGTCTTGGACTTCCCAGGTGGCTCAGTGGGTAGAGAATCTGCCTGCAATGCAGGAGATGCAGCTTTGATCCCTCAGTCAGGAAGATCCCCTGGAGGAGGGCATGGCAACCCAGTCCAGTATCCTTGCCTGCAGAATCCTCATGGACAGAGGAGTCTGGTGGGCTGTAGTCCATACGGTCACAAAAAGTTGGACACAACTGAAGTGAATGAGCACGCATGCACAGTCTTAGTAACTTGTTCATGGATATAAGCAATCAGAACTGCATATTGGTTAAATTTCTATTATAAAATAATATTTTAAGAAATCTAAGGAGAGGATATTCTGAGTTATACCAATTCAGGATTTAAGTTTATGATATATAAAATATTCTGCCCTGCTTCTTTTCTCCTGAATGATTGATGTCACTTGTAATTTAGAAGGGAAACAAAGGTAAAATGCTTTTTTGGTGTACAATAAACTATAATTTTCCTTATACTAAATTATCTCCTTTCAAGAAAGGCTTTTTCTTTCTTCCTACCAGGAGCTCATGCTTTTTCCTAGGTGGTATTTTAATGTTTTTACAGTCTGCATTTTCTTAACAGATCTTTTCTATAACCAACTTAAAAACACCTTTTGATCTCAGATTCATAATTATCCATGGAATTTTCTTTGTCCCCTTTTCACAGCACAGCAGTTTCTTACAGGGAACAGTAAAGAACAGTATATTAATAGAAAGACCCAAAGTCCTTGATGAATTTAGTGTGATCATGCGCATTTTATAAAGCTTTTGTGTTTGACTGTCCTTTCTTGCCACATGGAAGCAAGGCTGGTCATATTGATTTCACTAGTGGCTTTATGTATCACCTCATTATCACATGAGATAATGTCTATGAAATCAATTTAGACATGCATTAAATGTATGCAAAATGCAGACTATTAGTATTACATCATCAAAGAGACCCTGCAAGGTACCTTTCTGTGTTTCTTGTAAGAAATATATAAATCAGTGCTGAGCAAGCGGTATGCTTGGATGACCTTGTGCTCTGTAAGCAATGCATTAGTGTTAAGAGTCTGTTCAAAGGTTGGATCTTTGCTTTATTTACACTTTTACAACCTAGAAACTTCTGTCCCACACACTGTAATGTGGAACCTCTTTTAAAATAAACCCTCCCCCTCCCCCACACTCTCCACCTATCTGGGGAAGTGAGTATAACATTCTTATTTATTATAAAAGCCAGCTTAAATAAAGGGGAAAAAACATTTAGGGATCTATGATTATTGACATTTTCCTTCCATTTGCCCAGGGAGTGCCAGTTCTTATCTTCTCAGGAGTATTGGTGATTCAACTTGGAGTAAAATTATTGTTTCAGAGAGCCACTTATTTGAGGACAGAAGGAAACATTTGTGGGTGTAGAAAATAGAATTCTGTGGAAGTTTCTTTGAAATGCAGATCATCCTTTCTAATTTGGTCTCAAATGCATTTTCATTGTTTCTTGTTCTAGACCCCAGGGAACATAGTGCTGAAAAAATCCCATGCCCATTTGCTGTCCATGTGATAGTTGAAGGATATATTTGTTAAATAAGATACATAAGAAGGTGATGATGCAGTGTAGGAAAAAATCGAGCAAAGCAGAGGGCACAGAATATGGCACTGGGGCATTGGAAGGAGGGTCACAATTTTAAGTTAGAAAAGAGTAGCCTTTGAACATGGAGAGCTGAGGAATGTGTAGAAAGAATAGTCTATCCCTGGGCAGTTTAGAAGTGAATGCTCTGAGTTGGGAGTGTGCCTCGTGTCTCCCATGAATGGGCAGAAGCCCAGTGGGCTGAAGCAGAGGGACTGAGGGGAGAGCAAAAGATATAAATGGGTAGAAGGAAAGCAAATTGTGTAGGGAAATATAGGCAGAGATTTGCAGGAGGTTGATTGGGGAGGAATCTCAGTAACAAAATGTTAGGAAGTGAGGGAAGTAGAATTGAGCAAAGGGAAATGTTAAGCCAGGATGTAATTGCAGCAGAAATTCTGCAAGTTCTAGAGGAGCTCCAGAACTAGGTTAATCCTTTAGAGTTGCCCCAGACTGTGATGAGGAGCCTGGACCCTTGAACTCCTGAATTAACTAGTCATTAGATGAGAGCTGCCTCTGGGAAGAGAGTCCAATCAGGCGGGAGGCCATTTCCTTTGCCCAAGGGTGATTGCTACAAAAAGACTCACGTGTACAATATTAGCAGCCCATATTCCCAGAAGCTGGGAAAATAAGCATCCTTTTCCTGTAGCTCTTCTGAATGATACCCAATGGCATTTACCTCAGTGAGGTATTGGGGATTTTCAAGCCAAGTGCTGAAATTAGCTTACTTGTTGCCTAAGCATCATCTGGCTTAAAACTTAACATTCAAAAACTATGATCATGGCATCCTGTCCCATCACTTCATGGCACAAAGATGGGGAAACAATGGAAACAGTAACAGACTGTATTCTCTTGGGCTCCAAAATCTGCAGATAGTGACTGCAGCCATGCAATTAAAAGACACTTGCTCCTTGGAAGAAAAGCTATGACCAACCTAGACAGCATATTAAAAAGCAGAGACATTACTTTGCCCAGAAAGGTACAGTCTAGTCAAAGCTATGGTTTTTCCAGTAGTCATGTATGCACATGAGAGTTGGACTATAACGAAAGTTGAGCACCAAAGAATTGATGCTTTTGAACTGTGGTATTGGAGAAGACTCTCGAGAGTCCCTTGGACTGCAAGGAGATCAAACCAGTCGACAGTAAAGGAAATCGGTCCTGAATATTCATTGGAAGGACTGATACTAAAACTGAAGCTCCAATACTTTGGCAACCTGATGAGAAGACCCGACTCATTGGAAAAGACCCTGATGCTGAGAAAGATTGAAATCAAGAAGAGAAGGGGACGACAGAGAATGAGATAGCTGGATGGCACTACTGACTCAATGAACATGAGTTTGAGCTAGGTCTGGAAGATGATGAAGGAAAGGGAAGCCTGGCATGCTGCAGCCGTAGGGTCGCAAAGAGTCAGACACGACCGAGCGACTGAAATGAACTGAACTGAAGCATCCTTCTGGGTTGATATCAAGAATAGAAATAGAGACCTTCAGTGATTATTTCAGAAATCAAGGCAAGAGATATGATGGTTTGGATGAATATACTAGTGGAAAATGTCATGGAATGAGGAGCCTGCAGGGCTTCAGTCCATGGGATCCCCAAATATCCTACAGGACTGAGTGACTGAATGCATGCGCGCACACACACATGTAATAAAAGTGATAAGAAATATTAAGAATCTGGTTGCACTTTGATGTAGAGACAGTAGGATTTGAAGACAGAGCAAGTGAACAAAACTGTCATGCATGATTCCGACAAAGGACGGAGTTACAATTCTTTGCAAAGACGATAGGAGCAGCCCACTTTAGATGGAAGTTCAGGAATCCTGTTTGGTACACCAAGAATAGAATATTTAAGTGGAGATGTAAAGAAATCAACCCTATATGTGCATTTGAAAAACTGGTCAGGATGGTCATATTTATTTGCAACAAATGAAGCCTTCTTGCTGCTAACCTGGAGAAAGTGAGAGCTTTATTTATCAATGATTTAAAAATCTTCAGCAATTTCCCATTAAGTGCTTCAATTTCAAATATTTTAGTTTAGACATTCTTAATAATTTGAGTATTCATATAATTTTAGTGAATTACTTCAAATAAAAGGAAAAGTATATGGCAACCCACTTCAGTGTTCTTGCCTGGAGAATCCCAGGGACGGTGGAGCCTGGTGCGCTGCCGTCTATGGGATCGCACAGGGTCGGACACGACTGAAGTGACTTAGCAGCAGCAGCAGCATACAGGATATTACAGATACCTATGTCTACCACATAATTACAACAAATCTTTTATTTTGCCTTTTTACATTTAAATTGAACTTTTGTTCTTATTCTTGCTCTCTCTACACAGTTATACTTGCTTCTGCCTTTGTATGTTCTCCCAATATCATTTCTTTTTTAATTTAGAGGTAGTCACTATTTGGATTTGTTTATCATCCTCATAAATATTTTTTATCACTTAAAGATATATGTGCAACTACAAACTATATGTATCCATTTTAAATGTGTATTGTACAAAATATATAGTATAGTAATATAGTTTCTATGCTGCTATATTTTATATGAATAATATCACAATATATTTTCAATCTACAACTCTGTTTAGTCAATGTAACTTTTTTGAGATTTATGTTGGCCAATAGGTAATGATATAGGTGTAGGTATAGATACAGCTCTAAGTTATTTGCACCGATGCTTATGGTAGTCCATTATATGGCTTTACCACAATATAGTTATTCATTCACCTATAATAGATACTTGGGCTGTTTCTATCTTTTCACTATAGCAAACAATGATATAATAAAGTATTATTTTCTATATTTCCCTGAATATTCTTTAGAAATTTTCAGGAGTGTGTACTTAAGAGAGGACTTACTTAATAGAAGGTAGTTACATATCTTCTACTGTATACATTATTGCCACAATGCTTTTAAATAATAGGCCAAATTGTACTCCCCTCAATAGGGTATGAAAATTCCAGTTCCTCTGTATTTTTGCCAGCACTTGGCATGCTGCTGCTAAGTCGCTTCAGTCGTGTCCGACTCTGTGCGACCCCACGGATGGCAGCCCATTGGGCTCCGCCATCCCTGGGATTCTCCAGGCAAGAACACTGGAGTGGGTTGCCATTTCCTTCTCCAGTGCATGAAAGTGAAAAGTGAAAGTGAAGTTGCTCAGTCGTGTCTGACTCAGCGACCCCATGGACTGCAGCCCACCAGGCTCCTCCGCCCATGGGAGTTTCCAGGCAAGAGTAGTGGAGTGGGATGCCATTGCCTTCTCCAAGCACTTGGCATACTTAGACTTAAAAAAAAAAGTCAAAGAGCTTATGGTCATGATGTATTATATTTTATTGCTTATGTTTTTATTTCACAGGCCTCTAGTCAAATTGAGCACATGTTAATTTTTCATTGGCTATTTTTCTTTTTTTCTTCTGTGGATTGTCTATTCAGATCTTTATTCATTGTATTTATTTATTATTGATTCATGGGTGTGAGGGAGATAGATGTATATAATTTGAAATCCGAACTGTCATTTTAGTTCATTTCTAATATTATAATAATGTGGTTTCAGGCCTTTTGCTTATTATATAAAGGTTTAGCTTTACATCTTCTTAGTTAATGCATCACTCTGCTCTTACAGTTTGTACTTTTTCTCATAGTAATATATTCTCAATATTTTGGTTATCAAATAATAGTGATCTTGTACTTTATTTTGAAAATTTGGTTTAAAGTTTACTTTTTACCCTTAGATGTTTAATATCTGGAAATAATATGGAAATTATTTTTTTGAACTATTTAAAGTATGATAAGTATGAATAATTATTTCAATATTATTCATTAAATAATATAATATCAAGTTTTAATATATTTGTAGTCTTTTTTTTTCTGTGATTGCTAGCTGAATTATTAGTCAATCTATTTCTATGTAACACTGTTTTATTTTGATTAAAATTATGTGGTGAGTTTTGATATATATTAGGGCAAATTTCCTCCCTCCACTCTGATTCTTCAAAGTTGCCTTATTATTTTTAGTTTTGTGGTGCTAGATAATTAGCCAGATAAATAATTAGATAAGTAGCAAAATAGATAAGCTAATCAAATTCCTTTAATTGCCCTGATTGGATTTTAATATAGTTTCCATTGATTTGATTCAATAATTTAATTTGGAAATCATTGGTAACTTTAACATTTTGCTATTTTCTCTATAAAGACTTGTGCATATTTTGTTAGTTTATTTCTGGGTTCCTTATTTTTGTTGTGTTTGGTTTTAATTTGAATGTGACTTTTTTTAATCAAAAGCCATAGTATGGCCCTAGGCAGCAATTAATATCCACACTTTAAAAATCTTTATTACATTATGATTCATTTCAGTTCAGTTGCTCATTTGTGTCTGACTCTTTGAGACCCCATGGACTGTATCACGCCAGGCGTCTCTGTCCACCAACTCCCAGAGCTTGCTCAAACTCATGTCCATTATGTCAGTGATGCCATCCAATCATCTCATTCCCTGTCATCCCTATTTCCTCCTGCCCTCAATCTTTCCCAGCATCACAGTCTTTTCCAATGAGTCAATTCATCTCATTATGTGGCCAAAGTGTTGGAGCTTCAGTTTCAGCATCAACCCCTCCAATGAATATCCGGGACTGGTTTCCATTAGGATTGACTGGTTTGATCTCCTTGCAGTCCAAGAGACCCTCAAGAATCTTTTCCAACACCATAATTCAAAAGTATCAATTCTTTGGTGCTCAGCCTTCTTTATGGTCCAACTGTCACATCCATACATGACTATTGGAAAAACCATAGCTTTGACTAGACGGACCTTTCTGGGCAAAGTAATGTCTCTGCTTTCTCATATGCTGTCTAGGTTTGTCATAACTTTTCTTCCAAGGAGCAAGCAGCTTTTAATTTTGTGGGCTGCAGTCACCATCTGCAGTGGTTTTGGAGTCCAAGAAAATAAAATCTGTCATGTTTCCATTGTTTCCCCATGTCTGTGCCATGAAGTGATGGGACTGGATGCCATGATCTTCATTTTTCGAATGCTGATTTTTAAGCCAGCATAATACAACATTATGATTAGATGTATACAGGTCTTTCCTTTAGTAGATTATAAACTCTTTGGGTGCCATACATGTCATGTCTTCAATAAATGTCAGATGGTTTAGAGGAATGACTGAATGACTGCATTTCAATTACTCTTGCTTAAGTCCTTTGTGGTCCATTTCTCTCTGTTGTTACCTGTTCTGTCAAATTAAGTTGGTGAAAAACTAAAGCTCTTAGAGTCTGTGATGGGCTGTAGATTCTTTTGCCTCTCAGTGTGGACTGGACTGGCTGATCTAGAGAGTGGTAGTATAAGGATCTTCGGAGAAGGCAATGGCACCCCACTCCAGTACTCTTGCCTGGAAAATCCCATGGACAGAGGAGCCTGGTAGGATGCAGTCCATGAGGTCACTAAGAGTCGGACACGACTGATCAAATTCACTTTGACTTTTCACTTTCATGCATTGGAGAAGGAAATGGCAACCCACTCCAGTATTCTTGCCTGGAGAATCCCAGGGATGGGGGAACCCGGTGGGCTGCCGTCTATGGTGTTGCACAGAGTCGGACACGACTGAAGTGACTTAGCAGCAGCAGCAGCAGCAGTATAAGAATCTCTTCCACAATACTTAGGATTTACTGCTTGAACCTGACTCAGGTCTCCAGTTCTGAGGCAGTAATAGTAACTGCTGCTTTGATGGATTCTTTATCGTGACTTATCCTTTCCTGAGATGAAAATATTTAGAGATTACCACACTGCATCAAGGGCAAGCTGTTGAAATGGAAATGGTCTGAAACTGAACATGGAAACACTAAATCTTTAGATGTTTCTCCAAATCTCTTCCACAAGTGGATTATTTCCAGATTTTTTCTGCACTCTCTCTGTGACAAGTAACCTGTGGGGTGGTCTGTCTTCTTGTCAGGTGGAGTGTTTGACACATGAATTCTCCTTCCAGAGCAAGGAAAACATTAACAAATAGAAGAAAAATACAATAGTAAAAAGAGATTTGAATCTGCAATTTAAATAAATTTGCAAATAGTGGTATTGATTTATACTGGATGCCCTTTCAAGGTTGGGCAAAGACCTAAAGCTTGAGGGCTTTTGATTTTTATGGTGTTTTGCGTTATGGATAAAATATTCTTTGGAGTACTAGCAATAATGCACTAAGTTTGTAAAGAAACTACTTAAAAAAACCTTTTTTTTTCCTTCTTTTTTTTCCTCTGTAAGAGCCTTTCATTTTTATCTCAGTGTCCCCTGTCTCGGGAAGGTCAAGTTTCCACCCTCATGTTTATAGTCTATATCTTTGGTCTGAGTGTTTTTCACTAATCCTGTCTCTAATGAATTTGATTAGTATATTTCTCATTTTATTCTTCCATTTCACTGCAAGAGACAATTAAAAGTGCTCTCATGCAGATAAGGAAAGGCAGTCATAGTATAGACATTCTCTCCCCCAAAGTAAGTGTTCTCTTTTCTCACCAACCTATAAGGGAAACATATTAAGGTGGTTGTGGCACGTAAGCCTGAAGCTAAGAATGGCTCTGTTTTCTTTAAATAGTCCCATATACTTTACCCTAGGGCTTCCCATGGAGAAGTCAATGGCACCCCACTCCAGTACTCTTGCCTGGGAAATCTCATGGATGGAGGAGCCTGGTGGGCTGCAGTCCATGGGGTTGCTAAGGGCTGGACATGACTGAGCGACTTCACTTTCACTTTTCACTTTCATGCATTGGAGAAGGAAATGGAAACCCACTCCAGTGTTCTTGCCTGGAGAATCCCAGGGTCGGGGGAGCCTGGTGGGCTGCCGTCTATGGGGTCGCACAGAGTCAGACACGACTGAAGCGACTTAGCAGCACCAGCAGGGCTTCCCAGGGGGCTCAGTGGTAAAGAATCCACCTGCCTATGTCGGAGATGCGGGTTAAATCCCTGGGTCAGGAAGATCACCTGGAGAAGAGAAGGGCAACCCACTCCAGTAAAATTCTTGCCTGGGAAATCCCACGGACAGAGGGAACCTGGTGGGCTACAGTTCATGGAGTCACAAAAAAAAAAGTCGGATGCGACCTAGCGACTAAACAACAAATAACCCATAGAGAAGGATCAGTTTCTTGTGGTAATGGAAATAATTCTCAACAACAGTGATAAAGACCCTACTATCAACACTATAAAAAGAATTACAGTTAGCATTGAACACATCCATTCTAGGAACTATATTATCTCATTATCTACTATACTACATTAACTACATTCTCACTAAATGCAACTTTTTTTTAGATAAATATTGTTCTCATTATTTTACAGATGAGAAGACTGAGAAACAAAAAAGTAAAATCGCCTTTCTAATGTCTCACAGTTAGAAATAGCTGATGTGCTTCTGACTTTCAAACCAGTACTTCTAATTACTGTACTTTCCCCTTGTAGCTCAGTCGGTAAAGAATGTACCTGCAATGCAGGAGACCCAGGTTTGATTCCTGGGTCAGGAAGATCTCCTGGAGAAGGAAATGGCAACCCACTTCAGTATTCTTGCCTGGAGAATCGCCTGGACAGAGGAGCCTGGCAGGCTGCAGTCCAGGGTCACAAGAGTCGGACACGACTTAGTGACTAAACCACCACCACCAGCTTCCTCATTAAAATAGTGGTAAGACTGTAGAAAAGGAACACAAAGGATATTACTATATATTTGTCCTTATGGGTGACATGACATGAAATATCATAGAAATAAGTTTTTTTTTCCTATACATTTAGGACAACTGGACTCGTTTTAACTTTTATTTCTTTGCAGAACTTAAGATTTAATTACATGTTAAGCACAAGTTAAACGATATGTAGAAGTTTTAATGGTCGGAATGCAATTTCTCATCGAGAATGTCCCAAAGTCTACTTTGAAAAAAAAAGATAGTCTCTGTGTTAATCATTTGCAACTTTTTTGACCAGTGTGCCTTCTTTTGAATACCTTCCCTCTCTTTCTTCTTTCCTTCATTCCATCCATGCATCCATTCTTCATGACTAGAGCTATTGGACGTATACCTACCAAATGATGGTTGTTCTTGTTATGAACCCTGTTCCCTAAAGGGGTGCCATTCTACTCTTAATCTACTATAGGCAAATTCATCCTGGTTACTGAAGTACTGTCTTTGTCTCCTATGTTGGCTATTTACAAATCTTTTCATGTTTACTAATTGCAAAGGTTTTAATTTGCTGAGCTGGCTTGGCTGTATACTGAGCTAGAGGCTCACCCAGGCTCTTTCTGAGGGCTTAAAATAAAGCACACTGCCAAAAGCAGCCATGCAAGAAGGGATCAGTGTGTCAGGAGTGCAGGAACCATCCACTAAGACCTTCCTCTTTCTATCTATCTCTTCTTTTCCTTTCCGTGGGATGATTGTTTACTGTAGCTGAGAAAGATGTTCTAGGCTGAAAAAACTTGATTTAATGTAAAGGTTTAGCACAAATCTTCCCTTTGGTAGGATTAGTTACACTTGTAACATTGGCAGAAAAATCACTCTGAAATAACTATACTACAGGTAAAAGGGCTCAGAAAAGGGGTGGGAAGCTAAATATTTCAACCAAGTGTCTGAAAAGGATACCTTCAGTTTTAATTCATGTTTAGAAGCATCTTCAAAGCAAGGAAATACTTTTAGTGTTTCCAGATATGAAGTGGTGGTGAACTCAAGTTACAAACTGAATCACTGGGACATTGATAACTCAGAATGATTTTCTGTTATTTAATTGGTTTCAGTTGCTTCACTAAGGGCCATTATAAGGAATTAATAGAACCATCACATCCAGTGTTCAATATTCAGAGACATAATGAATACTGAAATGGATGTATATGCTGCTTTGTTATTAGACTGTCTATGACTTACTAATAGTTTAAGTTCTTAATTTCTAAAGTCCAGTTACAAGGAGACCAGCCTGTCTTTTTATTTTTTATATTTTTGGGGTTTCCAAAATATATCTACTTTATATTTTTTCCTATTTTATTTTTTTATTGAAGGATAATTGCTTTACAGAATTTTGTTGTTTTCTGTCAAATTCAACATGAATCAGCCATAGGTATACATATATGCCCTCCCTTTTGGACCTTACTCCCATTTCCTGTCCCATCCTACCCCTCTAGAATGACACAAAGCACCTGTTTGAGTTTCCTGAGCCATGCAGTAAATTCCCATTGGCTATCTACTTTACATATGGTAATGTAAGTTTCCATGTTACTCATTCCATACAACTCACCTTCTCCTCCCCCTCCCATGTCCATAAATCTATTCACTATGTCTGTTTCTCCATTGTTGCCCTGTAAATAAGTTCTTCAGTACCATTTTTCTAGATTCTGTATATATGCGTTAAAATATGATATTTATCTTTCTCTTTCTGACTCACTTCACTCCGTATAATAGGTTCTAAGTTCATTCACCTCATCAGAACTGACTCAGATGTGTTCCTTTTTATGGCTGAGTGATATTCCATAGTGTATATAAACCACAACTTCTTGATCCATTCATCTGCCGATGGACATCTATGTTGCTTCCTTGTTCTAGCTATTGTAAATAGTGCTGCAATGAACAATGGGATACGTGTCTTCTTCAATTTTGGTTTCCTCAAGGTATATGCCTAGGAGTGGGATTGCTGGGTCATATGGTGGTTTTATTTCTAGTTTTTTAAGGAATCTTCATACCATCTTCCATAGTGGCTGTATCAATTTACATTCCCTCCAACAGTGCAAGAGTGTTCCCTTTTCTCCACATCCTCTCCAGCATTTATTGTTTGTAGACTTCTTGGTGATGGCCATTCTGACTGGTGTGAGGCGATATCTCACTATAGCTTTGATATACATTTTTCTAATAATGAGCTATGTTGAGCATCTTTTCATGTGTTTGTTAGCCATCTGTATGTCTTCTTTGGAAAAATGTCTGTTTAGGCTTTTTTCCCACTTTTTGATTGGGTTATTTGTTTTTCTGGTATTGAGTTGTATGAGCTGCTTGTACATTTTGGAAATTAAGCCTTTGTCAGTTGTTTCATTTGCTATTATTTTCTCCCATTTTGAGGGTTGTCTTTTCACTTTTCTTATAGTTTCCTTTGCTGTGAAAAATCTTTTAAGCTTCATTAGGTCCCACTTGTTTACTTTGGGTTTTATTTCCATTACTCTAGGAGGTGAGTCATAGAGGATTTGCTTTGATTTATGTCATCGAGTGTTCTGCCTATGTTTTCCTCTAAGAGTTTAATAGTTTCTGGTCTAACATTTAGGTCTTTAATGTATTTTGAGTTTATCTTTGTGTATGGTGTTAGAAAGTGTTCTAATTTCATTCTTTTAAATATAGTTGTCCAGTTTTCCCAGCACCATTTATTGAAGAGGCTGTCTTTGTCCCATTTTATATTCTTGCTTCCTTTGTCAAAAATAAGGTACCCAGAGGTGCATGGGTTAATTTCTGGGTTTTCTATCTTGTTCCATTGGTCTATATTTCTGTTTCTGTACAAGTACCATACTGTCTTGATGACTGTGACTTTGTAATATAATCTAAAGTCGTGAAAGTTGATTCCTCCAGAAAGAAAGTTGATTCTTTCTCAAGACTGCTTTGGCTATTTGGGGTCTTTTGTGTTTCCATATGAACTGTGAATTATTTTGTTCTAGTTCTGTGAAAAATGCCCTTGCTAATTTGATAGGAATTGCATTGAATCTGTAGATTGCATTTGATAGCTAGCATAGCCATTTTTATAATATTGAATCTGCTCACCCAGGAACGTGGAGTATCTCTCCATCTGTTTATGTCAGCTTTGATTTATCTCATTAGTGTCTTACAACTTTCTGTGAACAGTTCTTTTGTCTTCTAAGGTAAGTTTATTCCTAGACATTTAATTCTTTTGATTGAAATGGTGAATGGGGTTGATTCCTTAATTTCTCTTTCTAATTTTTCATTGTTAGTATATAGAAATGCAAGTGATTTCTATGTATTGATTTTGTATCTTCCAACTTTGCTAAATTCACTGATTAGTTCTAGTAATTTTCTGATACTATCTTTAGGGTTTTTCAGTGTACAGTATCAAGTCATCTGCAAACAGTGAGAGCTTCACTACTTCTTTTACAATCTGGGTTCTTTTTATTGCTTTTCCTTCTCTGATTGCTGTAGCTAGGAATTCCAGAACTATGCTGAATAATAGTGGTGAAAGTGGACACCCTTGTCTTATTCCTGATCTTAGGGGGAATGCTTTTAGTTTTTCACCATTGAGAATAATGTTTGCTGTAGGCTTATCATATACGGCCTTTGCTATGTTGAGGTAGGTTCCTTCTATGCCCATTTTTTGAAGAGTTTTAATCATAAATGGGTGCTGAATTTTGTCAAAGGCTTTTTCTGCAGATAATGATATGATCATATGGTTTTTATCTTTCAGTTTGTTAGTATGGTATATTACTTTGATTTGCATATATGGAAGAATCCTTGCATTCCTGGAATAAACTCAATTTGATCATGTTATTTGAGCTTTTTGATGTGTTGCTGAATTCTGTTCGCTAAAATTTTGTTGAGGATTTTTGCATTGATGTTCATCAGTGATATTGGCCTCTAGTTTTATTTTTTAGTGTTGTCTTTGTCTGGTTTTGGTATCAGGGTGATGGTGGCCTTATAGAATGAGTTTGGAAATATTCCTTCCTCTGCAGTTTTTTAAAAGAATTTTAGAAGAATGGGCATTAGCTCTTCTCCAAATGTTTGATAGAATTCTCCTGTGAAGCCATCTGGTCCTGGGGTTTTGTTTTTAGGAAGATTTTTGGTCACAGTCTCAATTTCAGTGCTTGTAATTGGGTTGTTCATAATTTCTATTTCTTCCTCATTCAGTCTTGGAAGATTGAACATTTTTAAGAATCTGTCCATTTCTTCCAGATTATCCATATGATTGCCATATAGTTGTTCATAATAGTCTCTTATAATCCTTTGTATTTCTGCATTGTCTGTTGTAACCTCTCCTTTTTCATTTCTAATTTTGTTGATTTGATTCTTTTCTTTTTTTTTCTTAATGAGTCTGGCTAAAGGCTTGTCAATTTTGTTTATCTTCTCAAAGAATCAGCTTTTAGTTTTATTAATATTTACTATTGTTTCTTTCATTTCTTTTTCATTTATTTCTGCTCAGATCTTTATGATTTCTTTCCTCCTACTAATTTTGGATTTTTTTTTTTGTTCTTTTCCCAGTTGTTTTAGGTATAAATTAGGTTGTGTCTTCAGTGTTTTTCTTATTTCTTGAGATACGATTGTATTGCTATAAACTTTCCTCTTAGGACTGCTTTTGCTGCATGCTATAGGTTTTGAGTTGTAGTATTTTCATTGTCATTTGTTTCTAGAAGTTTTTTATTTCTCTTTTGATTTCTTCAGTAACCTGTTGATTATTTAAAATGTATTTTTAAATCTCTATGTGTTTGTGTTTCTTACAGCTTTTTTATTGTAATTGATACCTAGTCTCATAGCGTTGTGGTTGGAGCAGATGCTTGATATTTTTTCACTTTTCTTAGATTTACTGAGGTTTCATTTGTGACCCAAGATGTGGTCTATCCTGGAGAATGTTCCATGTGCACTTGAGAAGAAGGTGTATTCTTCTGCATTTGGATTGAATGCCCTGAAGTAATCAATGAGATCCATCTTATCTAATATATCATTTAAGACCTGTCTTTCCTTATTAATTTTCTGTTTTGATGATCTGTCCATTGATGTAAGTGGGGTGTTAAAGTCTCCTGCTATTATTGTGTTACTGTCAATTTCTCCTTTTATGTCTGTTAGTGTTTGTCTTGTGTATTAAGGTGCTCCTATGTTGGTGCATAGATATTTACAATTGTTATGTTTTCCTCTTGGATTGATCTCTTGATCATTATGTAGTATCCTTCCTTATCTCTTATAATCTTTATTTTAAGGTCTGTTTTGTCTGATATGAGGATTGCTACTCCAGCTTTCTTTTGCTTCACATTTGCATGGAATATATTTTTCTATCCTCTCACTTCTAGTCTTTATGTGTCTTGAGGTCTAAAGTGGGTTTCTTATAGACAGCATATATATGGGTCTTGTTTTTGTATCTATTCAGCCAGTCTGTCTTTTGGTTGGAGCATTTAATCCAAGATTTAAGGGCCTAGATCTGATAGATAGAGTGCCTGAAGAACTATGGAATGAGGTTCGTGACATTGTACGGGAGACAGGAATCAAGACCATCCCCATGGAAAAGAAATGCAAAAAAGCAAAATGGCTGTCTGGGGAGGCCTTACAAATAGCTGTGAAAAGAAGAGAGGCGAAAAGCAAAGGAGAAAAGGAAAGATATAAGCACCTGAATGCAGAGTTCCAAAGAATAGCAAGAAGAGATAAGAAAGCCTTCTTCAGTGATCAATGCAAAGAAATAGAGGAAAACAACAGAATGGGAAAGACTAGAGATCTCTTCAAGAAAATTAGAGATACCAAGGGAACATTTCATGCAAGGATGGGCTCGATAAAGGACAGAAATGGTATGGACCTAACAGAAGCAGAAGATATTAAGAAGAGGTGGCAAGAATACACAGAAGAACTGTACAAAAAAGATCTTCACGACCCAGATAATCATGATGATGTGATCACTCATCTAGAGCCAGACATCTTGGAATGTGAAGTCAAGTGGGCTTTTCTTTGGAAGGAATGATGCTAAAGCTGAAACTCCAGTACTTTGGCCACCTCATGCGAAGAGTTGACTCATTGGAAAAGACTCTGATGCTGGGAGGGATTGGGGGCAGGAGGAGAAGGGGACGACCGAGGATGATATGGCTGGATGGCATCACGGACTCGATGAATGTGAGTCTGAGTGAACTCCGAGAAATGGTGATGAACAGGGAGGCCTGGCGTGCTGCGATTCATGGGGTCGCAAAGAGTCGGACACGACTGAGCGACTGAACTGAACTGAACTGAAAGTAATTATTGATGTATATGTTCCTATTCGGAGAAGGCGATGGCACCCCACTCCAGTACTCTTGCCTGGAAAATCCTATGAACGAAGGAGCCTGGTAGGCTGCAGTCCATGGGGTCGCTAAGAGTCGGATATGACTGAGCGACTTCCCTTTCACGTTTCACTTTCATGCATTGGAGAAGGAAATGGCAACCCACTCCAGTGTTCTTGCCTGGAGAATCCCAGGGACGGGGGAGCCTGGTGGGCTGCCGTCTATGGGGTCGCACAGAGTTGGACACGACTGAAGCGACTCAGCAGCAGCAGCAGCATGTTCCTATTGCCATTTTCTTAATTGTTTGGGGTTGATTTTGTAGATCTTTTTTCTTCTCTTGTATTTCTTGACTATATAAGTCCCTTTAATATTTGTTGTAAAGCTGCTTTGGTGGTACTGAATTCTCTTAACTTTTGCTTGTCTGAAAACTTTTTATTTCTCCGTCAATTTTGAATGATATCCTTGCCTGGGACTGTAATCTTGGTTGTATATTTTTCCCTTTCAACACTTTAAATATATCCCGCTATTCCTTTCTGGCCTGAAGAGTTTCTGCTGAAAGATCAGCTGTTAAGCATATGAGGTTTCCCTTGTATGTTACTTGTTGCTTCTCCCTTGCTGCTTTTAATATTCTTTCTTTGTGTTTAGTCTTTGTTATTTTGATTAGCATATGTCTTGGCATGTTTCTCCTTCGGTTTATCCTGTATGGGATTCTTTGCACCTCTTGGACTTGATTGACTATTTCCTTTTCTGAGTTGTGGAAATTTTCAACTATAATCTCTTCAAAAATTTTCTCATACACTTTCTTTTTCTCTTCTTCTTCTTCTGGGACCCCTATAATTCAAATCTTGGTGCGTCTGATAATGTCCCAGAGGTCTCTGAGACTTCCTCAGTTCTTGTCATTCTTTTTACTTTATTCTGCTCTTCAAAGTTATTTCCACCATTTTATCTTCCAGCTCACCGATTCGTTCTTCTGCTTCAGATATTCTGCTATTGTTTCCTTATAGAGTACTTTTAATTTTAGTACTTGTGTTGTT
The DNA here is from genome assembly GCA_006410635.1 of Cephalophus harveyi. NCBI lineage: Eukaryota > Metazoa > Chordata > Mammalia > Artiodactyla > Bovidae > Cephalophus > Cephalophus harveyi. The sequence goes on along the minus strand of SJYT01019925.1, from coordinate 66,375 downwards.
TTTCTCTGTATGTTTTTTCTTTAATTCTTCTAGGTCTTTATTAATTGATTCTTGCATTTTCTCCATTTTGTCTTCAAGGTTAAAGATCATCTTTACTATCATTATTCTGAATTCTTTTTCAGGTAGTTTGCCTATTTCCTTTTAATTTATTTGGACTTCTGTGTTTCTAGTTTGTTCCTTCATTTGTGTAGTATTTCTCTGCCTTTTCATTATTTTTTAAAAAGTCATTGTATTTGAGGTCTCTTCTTCCCAGGCTTCAAGGTTGAATTCTTTCTTCCTTTAGGTTTCTGCCCTCCTAAGGTTGGTGCAGTGGTTTGTGTAAGCTTGTTATAGGGTGAGATTTGTGCTGATTTTTTGTTTGTTTGTTTGTTTTTCTCTGATGGGCAAGGCTGAATGAGGTGGTAATCCTGTCTGCTGATGATTGGGTTTATATTTTTGTTTTGTTTGTTGTTTAGATGAGGCTTCCTGCACAGGGTACTACTAGTGGTTGGGTGATGCTGGGTCTTGAATTCAAGTGGTTTCCTTTGTGTGAGTTCTCACTATTTGATTTTCTCTAGGGTTAGTTCTCTGGTAGTCTAGGGTCTTGGAGTCAATGCTTCTACTCCGAAGGCCCAGGGCTTGATCTCAACAAGAGGCTGAGAACATTTTGTCAAAAATATCTTAACTTTGCTAGATCTCTATACTCTGTCCTCCAGCGAGTACTTTCCCATCCAAAAGCAGTATTCAGACAACCAGAGGACACTCCACTGTCTTTGCTGATCTTCTCTGAGGCTGCAGGCACTGCTGAGTCTTTGAAAACTTCCTGATTGCCAAGCTCAGGACTCCCAGGGAAAAGGAGATGATCAGTGATGCCTGCAACTGTTTGCAGGGAGTCTGACCTCCCTGGTAGATAGCCACAGCTCTCCAGTCCCTTCTGCCAGCCAGTCCTCAGGGACAAAACTCCAGCCTTCTTTCTAAATCAAGCAAGGATTTACAATGCTGGCTAATACGTCCCAAGTTTATACCACATTCTCATTCTGTATCTTTGTTTGCTCAAAGACTATTCTTGACATCACATTCTCTGTTTATTAGAATGGGCTTCTCTGGTGGCTCAGATGGTAAAGAATCCTTCTGCAGTGCAGGAGACCTGGGTTCGGTCCCTGGATTGGGAAGATCCCCTGGAGAAAGGAACAGCTAACCACTCCAGTGTTCTGGCCTGGAGAATTCCATGGACTGAGGAGTCTGGGAGGCTACAGTTCATGAGGTTGCAAAGAGTTGGACATAATTGAGTTACTTTTACCTTACTTCATTTCTTAGAAATATTTCATAAAGGATGAAGAATCACCATTTCATTTTCAGGGTCCTATTTTATTAAGTATATGATTTAAACAAAAGATAAGAATTTTGAAAGCCTCAATAATTAAAGAATAAAATTATTGTCTCCAATAATTGCTTTCAGAATTTTAAAGAAATTGAGAATTTTTAAAGAGTTGAAAATTTTTAAGAAATTGGTTTCCACAATGCCAGGAATGAAAAATGACATGACATAAAGGATTGTAACAATCTCTACATTCTTTTCAACATCTCATTATAAAAATATCCTTGCCCCATTGAAAATGAATTCTAAAACTGTTGCTTCTATAACTATTATTGACTATCCCTGCCAAAAAAAGTCTACCATTAATTTTCAAATTTACATTGATTTTCCCTGGATTTGAGTTATGATGTGGCTTTAAGATCTTAGGTCAGGAAGGATGTGCCACTATGCTCAGTCACTTCAGTCATGTCCTACTCTTTGCGGCCCTGTGGACTATAGCCCACTGTGGGGCCTTTTTAATTGGAAAGGCAAAGACTTCCTAACCCTTTCTCTCCTTTTGTACCTTTCCTCCCCTTCCCTTTCAATCCTTGGGTGAGAAGAAGTTTGCATGACCACCAAAGTCTATTATTTTCCCTTTCACCCAGTTCTTGATCTTCTTAGGCTTATAGATCATTAATTCCTAATTCAATAACAAAAGAATTGCAATGAGCATTATTGAGAACCTGTTTTAACATCTTATCTTCCTTCTGGAAAAGTCCCTGATGCTAGGATAGATTGAAGGCAGAAGGAGAAAGGGACGACAGAGGGCTAGATGGTTGAATGGCATCATCGACACAATGGACATGAGTTTGAGCAAACTCCAGGAGATAGTGAAGGACAGGGAAGCCTGGTGTGATGCAGTCCATGAGGTGGCAAAGAGTCAGACATGAGTTAGTGACTGAACAATTCCTTCTACAGAAGTTTCCTGATATTTACCTAGATTTTTTTCCCTCTCAGATATCTTTCATTTTCTTATGGAATGCTTAACAGAACTCATAGATATTTAGAACTCATTAATGCAGTGCTTATTTGACAAAAACAGTAAGAAAATCTTAGCTATAGAAGACATTAGTTTTTATCAAGATTGCTTTTGCATTTTCAGAAACATCATCAGTTATTTCATCTTTGCAGCATTTGCAGTGTTTAGCTATAAAAAAAATCCTCTTTTACTTGCTGTAAACAGTTCTTCAGAAGACCAGTGAATTTTTAAATATATATCTGTATTACAATACAGACACACACCACAAAACAAATACATACATTTGTATTATGGCTCATGTTAATCTTTAATGTACTTCTTATAAAAAAAATAATAGCCCAAATGAATTTTTATAGTTAATGTCACCGAGCATTAAAGTATTCAATTATTTACAGTTTTGTAGACTGTTAAAGAGATCAACATCTGTTCATTTTTAATTATTCTGCAAAAAGTTTATTAAATTTGAAAGAAGTGACCAGTTTGGCATACATCATGCAGTCTATTTCAGCCTCATTACCTGGATTATTAGATTTCAAGCAAAGAATATTTAAATACCTATTTTTTATCTAATTGCTAAAGAAAAGTCTGATACATTTAAATTGCTGGCACCCTGGAAAAAAATAAGATAAATTGAGAAATAACTGAATGATTGATTCATCTCCTCCAGGAGGAAAAAATAAAACATAAATGTGTCAAATCCAGTTATAGAGAATTGATGTTTTATGTAACTCCTTTTGAAGTAGAAATTAAATTTCCTTAAAAGGTTATATTAAGAAGGAGATGGGATGGAACCATGAACCAACACACCATTACTCTAATAAATCTGGGAGAAAATACGTTTTGAAAACTTTTCTGAAGTGTGGTATTAAATTGATTTATTCAGTTCTAAGCAGTAATTATGGAATGTGCTTATCTAGAAACCTTCTGCTTCTATTGATCCTCATGTCTTCTGATGAAAAGCTCATAATTTATTACATTCTTGAAGTTTAGAATTGTTGGAATTATTTATGATCCATGGTCCTAGCTGCTGGGAACTAAGGCAGTTGGAGTGATAATTTTACATTGCAGCATGCTAGCTATTTACCTGAGTCAAATGGTTGACTAATGGATCCAGGCAGCATGTACATAGAAAATACAGATTTCTTGCAGGACTTTGAGGAATCATTTTCCTGTCTGTAATCTAAGGAATCTTCAAGAATGCTAGACTTTTATGATCTACATTTCCCCGAGGTACTTTGTCATTAAGAAAGGATAGCCATTATTGTACTGGTTCACTTAAAATTGTATTCCATACCATGTCCTCAACTTATGGTCCTCTGAAAGCACAGTATTATAGGCTGCTGTTCCAACAGGTCCTAGGCAGGCATATCTCTAAGCATTATAATGAAGAGGTCATACCAGTATTACATTTCCTTAGTCAGATTCATATCTTCAGTGGCCATACTCTTTAATCTAGATTAACCATTGTTGTTCATTATGGAATTAATATTGCATTTGCAACCATCCCAAATCTGTTTCTTCTTTACCATTACTTTTTCTGATGGTGGCACCCAAGTGTAATCGGATACACTTGCCTAGTATCTGAATCTTTGCAACCCCATGGACTATACAGTCAATGGAATTCTCCAGGCCAGAATACTGGAGTGGGTAGCCTTTCCTTTCTCCAGGGGATCTTTCCAACCCAAGGATCAAACCCAGGTCTCTCACATAGCAGGTAGATTCCCTGCCAGCTGAGCTACAAGGGAAGCCCATCCTAGTACTAAGCCATAATATCTTCTTTGACTTTCTGTTCCTTTATCTCTTCTATCCAGTCAGTCACAAGGTCCTGTCAAGTCTTACTCCACATTTGTCCTCCATCTGTTCTTTCCTTTCTATTCCCATGGTTACTGTCAGTTTTAGAATATCATTGCATCTCATTTAGACAATAGCAATCTTCTCCTAGTCTTCCTGCTTCCAGTCTCTTCCTCAGTCAGTCCTTCTTACTGCCAAATTAATCTTCCTAGAGCACAGTTCTAATTATGTCATTCTCTAGCTCAAACACTATTAATGGCTCCCCTTTTGACTCATGGAAATCACCAGATGGTCAACACCAAAATCAGATTGATTATATTCTTTGCAGCAAGATGGAGAAGCTCTATACAGTCAGCAAAAACAAGACTGGGTACTGACTTTGCTCAGACCATGAACTCCTTTTTGCTAAATTCAGACTTAAATTGACAAAAGTAGGGAAAACCACTAGACCATTCAGTTCAGTTCAGTTCAGTTGACTCTTCATGTCTGACTCTTTGTGACCCCATGAATTGCACCACGCCAGGCCTCCCTGTCCATCACCAACTCCTAGAGTTCACTCAAACTCATGTCCATCAAGTCGGTGATGCCATCCAACGATCTCATCCTCTGTCATCCCCTTCTCCTCCTGCCCCCAATCCCTCCCAGCATCAGAGTCTTTTCCAATGAGTCAACTCTTCCCATGAAGTGGCCAAAGTACTGGAGTTTCAGCTTTAGCATCATTCCTTCCAAAGAACAGCCAGGATTGATCTCCTTTAGGATGGACTGGTTGGATCTCCTTGCCATCCAAGGGACTCTCAAGAGTCTTCTCCAACACCACAGTTCAAAAGCATCAATTCTTTGGCACTCAGCCTTCTTCACAGTCCAACTCACATTCAGTAGTCACATATGGATGTGAGAGTTGGACTGTGAAGAAAGCTGAGTGCTGAAGAATTGATGCCTTTGAACTGTGGTGTTAGAGAAGACTCTTGAGAGTCCCTTGGACTGCAAGGAGATCCAACCAGTCCATCTTAAAGGAAATCAGTCCTGAGTGTTCTTTGGAAGGAATGATGCTAAAGCTGAAACTCCAGTACTTTGGCCACTTCATGGGAAGAGTTGACTCACTGGAAAAGACTCTGATGCTGGGAGGGGTTGGGGGCAGGAGGAGAAGGCGACGACAGAGGATGAGATCACCTGATGGCATCACCGACCTGATGGACGTGAGTTTGAGTGAACTCTAGGAGTTGATGATGGACAGGGAGGCCTAGCGTGCTGCAATTCACGGGGTCGCAAAGAGTCAGATACAGCTGAGCGACTGAACTTAACTGAACTTTGACTCATAAATTAAATTTGAAGATTCCCTATTGGCTGTAATGATTCTGAATAATTTGAATACACCAACCTCACCTCACAGAGTCCAAAACATGAACTCTATATTTTACCAACCAGTTCAGTAGTTTCCAGATTTTGGGATTTCATGGATTTTTTAAATTTTCATTGTTATTATTAAAAAAGGAAAGACATTACTTTACAAACAAAGGTCTGTCTAGTCAAGCTATGGTGTTTCCAGTAGTCATGTATGGATGTGACTGTTGGACTATAAAGAAAGCTGAGTGCCGAAGAATTGATGCTTTTGAACTGTGGTGTTGGAGAAGACTCTTAAGAGTCCTTTCGACAGCAAGGAGATTCAACCAGTCCATCTTCAAGGAGAGCAATACTGGATGTTCATTGGAAGGACTGAAGCTGAAGCTGAAACTCCAATACGTTGGCCACCTCATGCAAAGAGCTGTCTCATTGGAAAAGACGCTGATGCTGAGAAAGATTGAAGGTGTGAGGAAAACGGGATGGCAGAGGATTATATGGTTGGATGGCATCACCAATGTGATGGACATGAGTTTGAGTAAGCTCCGGGAGTTGGTGATGGACAGGGAAGTCTGGAGTGATGCAGTCCACGGAGTCATAAAGAGTCAGACATGACTGAGAGACTGCACTGACTGATTTTGATTATTTGACGCTGTTTAAATGCCCTTACTCTATATTATAAAATTAATATATACCATGAAAGCATATAAGAATGCCATTTTCAGTAATTTGGTCAACATTATTTCATAAAAGAAAGACTTTTAACTAAAAAAATATCAAAGTTGACAAATTTGTAATAGCTAATTGACTTTGATCAACTTGACTTATAAAACACTAACAATTGTGTACTTACTTCCCTTATTGTATCAACAACCTGTAAAGAATTCCCATACTGATATGAAAACTCCAGAATCAATCTATTCCCCAAACACACACTGTGACTTCCCTCCTCAGTTGCTGTTCTTCTGTATGTTGATAGTGCTTTGAGGATAGGGATTGAATCTCATCCTTTTGTGGATTACCAAAGCCATGCACTTGAAGAACCTGTAAAACTTCCCAAGCATATCTGGCTGATTCATACAAGGTTAAATTTACTGAAGAAATAGACTCATGCATCATTCGTAAGGGTGTTTTACTATAAATAATTCTCTGGTTATTCAGTGTTAAGTAAGTGGGGATCAAATTGCATCCTTCACTAGGTTATGAATGAGAAACCAGAACTTGATGGATAGGAAATTCCTATTCCAAGTGCCCACTGAATGCCATGAACTTGATTATTTTGAGAAACAAGTGATTTTATACTACTCAGATGGAGATTTATAGTTAACATATGTTTTGCCAAACAATGAGGACATATATTCAGAATAGAAGATAATATTAGAAATGAGCTCTGTCTCAGAAAAACACAATTGTTATAGAGGGGCTGCAAACTTTTTCTATAATGGTAAATAGTCTAGGTAGATAGTAAATAGTAGGTAGTAAATGGAATAGTAAATGGTAGATAGTAAATAGTCTAGGTTTCTTGAGCCTTACACTCTTTGTTACAGCTACTCAGCTTGACTTGGCTGTAATAGGATGAGAACACCCATGGATGATATGTGTATGAATATGCCTGGCTGTATTCCAGCAGTGCTTTATTTAGGTACACTGACACTTGAATTTTCCATCATGTTTCAGTTCAGTTCTGTTCAATCACTCAGTCGTGTCTGACTCTTTGCAACCACATGAATCACAGCATGCCAGGCCTCCCTGTCCATCACCAACTCCCAGAGTTCACTCAAACTCATGTCCATCAAGTTGGTGATGCCATCCAGCCATCTTATCCTCTGTCATCCCCTTCTCCTCCTGCCCCCAATCCCTCCCAGCATCAGGGTCTTTTCCAATGAGTCAACTCTTCCCATGAGGTGGCCAAAGTACTGGAGTTTCAGCTTCAGTGTCAGTCCTTCCAATGAACACCCAGGACTGATCTCCTTTAGGATGGACTGGTTGGATCTCCTTGCAGTCCAAGGGACTCTCAAGAGTCTTCTCCAACACCACAGTTCAAAAGCATCAATTCTTCGGTGTTCAGCCTTCTTCACAGTCCACTCTCACATCCATACATGACCACAGGAAAAACCATAGCCTTGACTAGATGGACGTTTGTTGGCAAAATAATATATCTGCTTTTTAATATGAGATATAGGTTGGTCATAACTTTCCTTCCAAGGAGTAAGCGTCTTTTAATTTCATGGCTGCAGTCACCATCTGCAGTGATTTTGGAGCCCCAAAAAATAAAGTCTGACACTGTTTCCACTGTTTCCCCATCTATTTCCCATGAAGTGATGGAACCAAATGCCATGATCTTCATTTTCTGAATGTTGAGCTTTAAGCTAACTTTTTCATGCCCCTCTTTCACTTTCATCAAGAGGCTTTTTAGTTCCTCTTCACTTTCTGCCATAAGGGTGGTGTCATCTGCATATCTGAGGTTATTGACATTTCTCCCGGCAATCTTGATTCCAGCTTGTGCTTCTTCCAGCCCAGCGTTTCTCATGATGTACTCTGCATATAAGTTAAATAAGCAGGGTGACAATATACAGCCTTGACGTATGCCTTTTCCTATTTGGAACCAGTCTATTGTTCCATGTCCAGTTCTAACTGTTGCTTCCTGACCTGCATATAGGTTTCTCAAGAGGCAGGTCAGGTGGTCTGGTATTCCCATCTCTTTCAGAATTTTCCACAGTTTATTGTGATCCATACAGTCAAAGGCTTTGGCACAGTCAATAAAGCAGAAATAGATGTTTTTCTGGAACTCTCTTGCTTTTTCCATGATCCAGCGGATGTTAGCAATTTGATCTCTGGTTCCTCTCCCTTGTCTAAAACCAGCTTGTTTTACATGTTGTTAAATACTATTCTTCTTTTGAATGCTTTACAACTATTTAAAATTTAAAAGCCATCCTTAGCTCACAGGTCATGAAAAAATAGTCTCCAGGAATTCCCTGGTGGCTCAGATGGTAAAGAATCCACCTGAAATGTGGTAGAGCTGCGTTCGATCTCTGGGTTTGGAAGATCCCTTGGAGAAGGGCATGGCAACCAACTCCAGTATTCTTGCCTGGAGAATCCCCATGGACAGTGGAGCCTGGAGGGCTGCAGTCATGGGACTATAAAGACTTGGACATGACTGAGTGGCTAAGCACCACACAGCATCAAGTCAGATAGGTCCCTTGGGTCATAGTTTGGTTAGACTATTTACAGATGTAGCACTAGCTCAGATAGCTAATCACAAAGATGTCAATAATAAGAGCTTAAATAGTCATGTTACTTTCAGTATTATCAACTTTAAACAAGGGAGATATTTTTAGATGCAGATTTTCTATCTGCAGCTATTTCTGAAATGGCCCTTAAATATTAAAACACCATTCAGGAACCATCTACAGGGTGGATTTGGGAAGAGGATTTTTTGGTAGACTAGAAAATTAGTCAGAGACCTGGGAAGTCTAACTTAGGTTGCAGGGGAAGACCACCTTTTAAATTATTGTTCAGGTTTGTTTGATTTTATAAAGACTCCCAAGTGGTTTATAGTCTCTCTCCAAAAGGGATATACTGTATCTAGATTTTAAAGATTCACTTCAGGAAGGACATGGACAGGAATTTCTATTATGTTTTCTCAGGAATAAATTGGTAGTATCATTTTTCCTATTTGAAGCTTTCCATACTTATTTTAAGATACATTTTTAGGCAGTACCTTGGTATTTTTATGCCTTTCTCCTGACAGTGTTTTCCTTGGGGTCTTCTGTCTTTGGTGAGAAGATCTAATTTAGCTTTAAAATATTAATTTTAGTCCTGGTGAAAGAATAAGTTCTATCTTTCTTTCTTTATAATTTATTTTTTATTGAAGGATTATTGCTTTACAGAATTTTGTTTTCAGTCAAACCTCAATATGAATCAGTCATAGGTATATATATATATCCCTTCCATTTTGAACCTTCCTCCCATCTCCTGTCCCATCCCACCCCCTAGAATGATACAGAGCCACTGTTTGAGTTTCCTGAGCCATACAGCAAATTCCCATTGGCTATCTATTTTGCATATGGTAATGTAGGTTTCCATGTTACTCTTTCTGTACATCTCACCCTCACTTTCTCTCTCCCCATGTCCATACATCTATTCTCTATGTCTATTTCTCCATTGCTGTCCTGTAAGTAAATTCTTCAGGACTATTTTTCTAGATTTGGTATATATGTGTTAGAATATAATATTTATCTTTCTCTTTCTGACTCACTTCACTCTGTATAATAGGTTCTAGGTTCATCCACCTCATCTGAACTGACTCAAATACATTCCTTTTTTATGGCTGAGTTATACTCCAATGTGTATATGTACCACAACTTCTTGATCCATTCATTTGTCGATGGACATCTAGGTTACTCCCATGTTCTAGCTATTATAAATAGTACTGCAATGAACAATGGTATATGTGTCTTTTTCAATTTTGGTTTCCTCAGGGTGTATGCCTAGGAGTGGGATTGCTGGGTCACATGGTGGTTTTATTCCTAGTTTTTTTAAGAATCTCCATACTGTCTTCCATAGTGGCTGTATTAATTTACATTCCCACCAACAGTGCAAGGGCATTCCCCGTTCTCCACACCCTCTCCAGCATTTACTCTTTTGAGACTTTTTGATGATGGCCATTTTGACCAGTGTGACATGATATCTCATTGTAGTTTTGATTTGCATTTCTCTAATAATGAGTAATGTTGAGCATCTTTTCATATATTTGTTAGCCATCTGTATGTCTTCTTTGGATAAATGTCTGTTTAGGTCTTTTTTTTCCCTGTGGTGAAAAAATAAATTCTTATGTCTTAAGGATATCTATAAAAATATATGCACAAAATGTGAACATCATTACTTTCCTATAGAGTTCAGATCTCCCTAATTCCGATTCCTTGGAGGTGAAAAGAACCATTCTCTTTGGTTTTAGATTATTGCTTAGGTTAGCAATTCTCTATCATTAAATGTTTAATGTCCTGGACTATTAAAAACCTTTTGTGAGCTACTTCCTTCATATTTTAGAATATACATATTTCATATAAAAAGCAATAGGAAAAGAAGCTACCTGCTTTATATTTTCTAAAAGTATCATTTTTTCCCCATGATACTTTCCCTTCCATCACAGTCCTTCTCTAAATCTTTCTATCTAAACTCCTACATATGGAGCAGTCATTCTTGGATTTCTGTCCTTTTAATTATTATCTAAAATTCAGTTTCTTGAAGTACTCCCTAATGTGATACAGAAAGGAAAAGATTCAAATATAGGCAGACACAAAAGTATCACTTTACCCAAGTGTTCTAGCTTCAACTACTTATACTTAAATGCATAAATATAGCTTTACCCTTTGGAAACTATACTTTAAAACTTGTGTTTTAGGAGATGTATGATATGGAAAACAAGCATTTATTAAGCATATGATAATAGCCCAGTATGGATGGGTCATGGTGGAAAGTTCAGACAAAACGTGGTCCACTGGAGAAGGGAATGGTAAGCTACTTCAGTATTCTTCCCATGAGAACCCCATGAACAGTATGAAAAGGCAAAAATATAGGACACTGAAAGATGAAATCCTCAGGTCAGTAAGTACCCCATATGATGCTGGATATCAGTGGAGAAATAACTCCAGAAAAAATGAAGAGATGGAGCCAAAGCAAAAATAATACCCAGTTGTAGATGTGACTGGTGATGAAAGTAAAGTCCGATACTTTCAAGAGCAATATTACATAGGAACCTAGAATGAAGAACCTGGTCCATGAATCAAGGCAAATTGGAAGTAGTCAAAAAAGAAATGGCAAGAGTCAACATCGACATTTTCAGAATCAGTGAACTAAAATGGACCGTAATGGGTAAATTTAACTCAGATGACCATTATGTCTACTACTGTGGGCAAGAATCGCTTAGAAGAAATGTAGCCATCATAGTCAACAAAAGTGCCCAAAATGCAGTATTTGGATGCAGTCTCAAAAACGACAGAATGATCTCTATTTGTTTCTAAGGCAAACCATTCAATATCACAATAATCCATGTCTATGCCCTGAAAAGTAATTCTGAAGAAGGTGAAGTTTAATGGTTCTATGAAGACCTACAAGCCCTTCTAGAATTAACATCCAAAAAGATGTCCTTTTCATTATAGGAGACTGAAATGCAAAGGTAGGAAGTTAAGAAATACCTGGAGTAACAGGAAAATTTGTCCTTGGGGTACAAAATGAAGCAGGGCAAAGGATAATAGAGTTTTGCCAAGAGAACACACTGGTCGTAGCAAACACCCTCTTCCAACAGCACAGGAGGACTCTACACATGGACATCACCAGATGGTCAACACCGAAATCAGATTGATTATATTTTTTGCAGCCAAAAATGGAGAAGCTCTATACAGTCAGCAAAAATGACCAGGAGCTGACTGTGGTTCAGATCATGAAATATTTATTGCCAAATTCAGACTTAAATTGAAAGAAGTAGGAAAACCATTAGACTGTTCAGGTATGACCTAAATCAAACCCCTTACAATTACACAGTGGAAGTGATAAATAGATTCAAGGGATTAGATCTGATAGACAGAGTGCCTGATGAACTATGGACAGAGGTTCATGACATTGTACAGGAAACAGGGATCAAGACCATGCTCAAGAAAAAGAAATGCAAAAAGGCAAAATGGTTGTCTGAGGAGGTCTTAAAAATAGCTGTGAAAAGAAGAGAAGCAAAAAAAAAAATAATAATAAAAAAAAAATTAAAAAAAGAGAAGCAAAAGGCAAATGAGAAAAGGAAGGATATACCCATTTGAATGGAGAATTCCAAGGAATAGCAAGGAGAGATAAGAAAGCCTTCCTCAGTGACTAATGCAAAGAAATAGAGGAAACTAATATAATAGGAAAGACTAGCCATCTCTTCAGGAAAGTTAGAGATACCAAGGGAACATTTCATGCAAAGATGGGCACAATAAAGGACAGAAATGGTATGGGCCTAACAGAAGCAGAAGATATTAAGAGGTGGCAAGAATACACAGAAGAACTATACAAAAAAGATCTTCATGACCCAGATAATCATGATGGTGTGATCATTCACCTAGAGCCAGATATCCTGGAGTGCAAAGTCCAGTGGGCCTTAGGAAGCATCACTACCAACAAAGCTAGTGGAGGTGATGGAATTCCAGTAGAGCTATTTCAAATCCTAACAGATGATGCTGTGAAAGTGCTGCACTAATACACCAGCAAATTTGAAAAACTCAGCAGTGGCCACAAGGCTGGAAAGGTCAGTTTTCATTCCAATTCCAAAGAAAGGCAATGACAAAGAATGCTCCAACTACCACACAATTGCACTCATCTCACACACTAGCAAAGTTATGCTCAAAATTCTCCAAGATAGGCTTCAACAGTATGTGAACCATGAAGTTTCAGAAGTTCAAGCTGGGTTTAGAAAAGGCAGAGGAACTAGAGATCAACATCAATTTCCAACATCTGCTGGATCATTGAAAAAATGAGAAAGTTCCAGAAAAACATCTACTTCTGCTTTATTGACTATGCCAAAGCCTTCGACTGTGTGTATCACAACAAACTGTGGAAAATTCCTAAAAGCGATGGGAATACCAGACCACCTGACCTGCCTCCTGAGAAATCTGTTTGCAGTTCAAGAAGCAGCAGTTAGAACTGGACATGGATAAACAGACTGTTTCCAAATTGGGAAAGGAGTACATCAAGGCTGTATATTGTCACCCTGCTTATTTAACTTATATGCAGAGTACATCAGGAGAAATGCTGGACTGGATGAAGCACAAGCTGGAATCAAGGATTGTGGGAGAAATATCAATAATCTCAGATATGCAGATGACACCACCCTTATGGAAGAAAGCAAAGAGGAACTAAAGAGCCTCTTGATGACAGTGAAGGAAAGTGAAAAACTTGGCTTAAAACTCAACATTCTGAAAGCTAAGATCATGGCATCTGGTCCCATCACTTCGTGGCAAATAGATGGCAAAACAATGGAAACAGTGAGAGAGTTTATCTTTTGGGCTCCATGATCACTGCAGCTGTGAAATGAAAAGATGCTTGCTCCTTGGGGGAAAAAAAGTTATGACCAACGTAGAGACCATATTAAAAAGCAGAGACATTACTTTGCCAAAAAAGATCCATCTAGTCAAAGCTATGATTTTTCCAGTAGTCATGTATGGATGTGAGAGTTGGACTATAAAGAAAGCTGAACACCAAAGAATTGATGCTTTTGAACTGTGGTGTTGGAGAAGACTCTTTAGAGTCACTTGAACAGCAGGAAGATCCAACCAGTCCATCCTAAAGGAAATTAGTCCCAAATATTCATTGGAAGGACTGATGCTGAAGCTGAAACTCCAAATACTTTGGCCACCTGATGTGAGGAACTGACTCATTTGAAAAGTCCCTGATGTTGGAAAAGACTGAAGGCAGGAGAAGAAGGGGACAACAGCAGATGAGATGTTTGGATGGCATCATCAACACAATGGATATGAGTTTGAGTATGCTCTGGGAATTGTGGCCATTTCTACTTTCATAACCTTAAACAGAAACTTTGTAATCATTAAGCAATAACTCCATTTATTTCTCTTCCTGTCTACTTCTAGCTCCTCTAATCTACTTTCTAATCTAATCTACTTTTGAGCTACTGTACTGAGCTGAACTGATAGACCAGTAATTTTGCAGGTTCTGAATAATACAAAGTAAATGGGAGGAAGGTTCTGCTTTTAAAGCATATGTCATGCAGTGATCAGAAGGACAAAATAAAAGGATGTGCCCTGGACTAGAAATGATGGTGTATGAATTCCAAATTCAGTTAGTAGTTTTGTAATCTCAGGTATATTATTTAACATCTCATCACCCCAGCTTCCTCATCTGTAAATTGATTAAAAACTCCAACATGTGTAGTGCATTCTGAGGAAGAAATAAAATGATGGATAAAATGTCTTCATTATAGAGCTCATCACAGAGTAAGTCCTGAAAGATAAACTCCTTTCTTTTCCATTATAATTATTTTTTACCATTATTATTGTCATTAAAAAAAAGCAGGTAACAATAGAATTGCCTAGTCAGGTTTAAAACTTTGGGGGTAAAGTATTTGGGGTAGCTTTTTGGAGGATATGATGTCTAGTTCATGTCCTAATTTATAAGGTTGAAAAAAGTCACTTAAATGACTTAACAAGTCTTTACCTACTGAAATGGAGTTAATGAGTCCTACCTGGAGATATATTATACCCAGCAATATTCATTTCCCTCCTTCCTTTTTATCCTCACAACATTATTATACATGTGGTTCAAACCTGTACAGGTCTGTCCAAACTTTCTGGCTTCATCCTGAAAGTGTTTTCCTTAAGCTTCCTGTAGAGACATTTAGAGAACAGGATTGAAATGGAAATGTCAAAATAAACTGGAAATGAAACTTCTTTTAAAATCAGTAGTCTGTTTTCAAGTTTGGATACTATTCAGAATTTCTAAGTTCTCATGAAGATTAATAGCCTGGGGAGGAGAAGGTGTAACTTCTGATAACAGACAAAATGCAGGTTATCACAGGTCTCATTCACTATTAGTGTGCATATTACCAAAAAGGACATTATGGAAATGTTCACAATGCATATTTTTCCAAATCAGGACAAAATTCTGGACAAGGTAGATAGGATTCTCAGATACCCTGGATGACAAAGATCAGCTTTGTAATTGAGCATCTTTAATTCCTCATTCATATTAGCAAATGTTACTTTGTCTAGTGAAAATGACAGAATACTTCCCACTGGGAGAGGTGAGATGAGTCTAAATGAATCCAATACTTCATATGATTATACCTCATATGACCACTACAAATGAAAGAATTTGATTTGCCAGGAAGCCTATAATAAGCAAGACTATAGGGGTAAAATAGCATAGATTATTCAAACATTTTCTACATTTATGGAGAAAAATCTGTCTTTTATTTCTGCTCAGAGCCACACAGAGAAGCTAATGTTTCCACTTAGTCTATAATGCCCACCAACCCTACTCAAACATGTATTTGCATAGATATAGTTCTCTCTTCTAAAGGCTGATTGTGTTAATAATTCTGACAATGTTTGCTTTTGTTCTCAGCTTTGTCTTTGATTCAAATTTGTTCTCCTGAATTTGATTAGCAATTATTTTGCTACTCTTTTCCTAAGCATCCATCAGTTCAGTTCAGTCGCTCAGTCGTGTCTGACCCTTTGCGACCCCATGAATCGCAGCACGCCAGGCCTCCCTGTCCATCACCAACTCCCGGAGGTCACTCAGACTCACGCTCATCGAGTCAGTCATGCCATCCAGCCATCTCATCCTCTGTCGTCCCCTTCTCCTCCTGCCCCCAATCCCTCCCAGCATCAGGGTCTTTTCCAATGAGTCAACTCCTCGCATGAGGTGGCCAAAGTACTGGAGTTTCAGCTTTAGCATCATTCCTTCCAAAGAAATACCAGGGTTGATCTCCTTCAGAATGGACTGGTTGGATGTCCTTGCAGTCCAAGGGACTCTCAAGAGTCTTTAGTGGTTTTCCCTACTTTCTTCAATTTAAGTCTGAATTTGGCAGTAAGGAGTTCATGATCTGAGCCACAGTCAGCTCCCGGTCTTGTTTTTGCTGAGTGTATAGAGCTTCTCCATCTTTAGCTGCAAAGAATATAATCAATCTGATTTCAGTGTTGACCATCTGGTGATGTCCATGTGTAGAGTCTTCTCTTGTGTTGTTGGAAGAGGGTGTTTGCTATGACCAGTGTATTTTCTTGGCAAAACTCTATTAGTCTTTGCCCTGTTTCATTCCGCATTCCAAGGCCAAATTTGCCTGTTACTCCAGGTGTTTCTTGGCTTCCTACTTTTGCATTCCAGTTCCCTATAATGAAAAGGACATCTTTTTGGGGTGTTAGTTCTAAAAGGTCTTATAGGTCTTCATAGAACCATTCAACTTCAGCTTCTTCAGTGTTACTGGTTGGGGCATAGGCTTGTATTATGGTCATATTGAATGGTTTGCCTTGGAAACGAACAGAGATCATTCTGTCATTTTTGAGATTGCATCCAAATACTGTATTTCGGACTCTTTTGTTGACCATGGTGGCTACTCCATTTCTTCTGAGGGATCCCTGTCTGCAGTAGTAGATATAATGGTCATCTGAGTTAAATTCACCCATTCCAGTCCATTTTAGTTCACTGATTCCTAGAACATTGACGTTCACTCTTGCCATCTCTTGTTTGACCACTTCTAATTTGCCTTGATTCATGGACCTGACATTCCAGGTTCCTATGCAATATTGCTCATTATAGCATTGGACCTTGCTTCTATCACCAGTCATATCCACAGCTGGGTATTGTTTTTGCTTTGGTTCTATCCCTGCATTCTTTCTGGAGTTATTTCTCTACTGATCTCCAGTAGCATATTGGGCACCTACTGACTGGAAGACAATTTCACTTTTAAGCCTCTGTAACCTCGCTGTAAAACATATGTGGCAAAGATTCCTTTTAAACTAACATCCCATGTTTCTCTTCTGTAATTCTCAAGGCAGCATTGGACACTGGTTTTCTTTTTATACTTGAAGCACCTGCTGGAAAAAATCCAAATTAATTTTATATCAGAAATTGAAGTATTTTTTCTATAAGAGAACAGTCAGTAAAAGGAGATATGTAGCTTTTAAAAATAATAACTGTCAGTTTGTATAATGTGAGGCAATCAAACCTATTTTTGGAGAGCTAATTCTACATTCATTTTGAGATTTAAAATAATAATATATTGTTTTCATTATTAAAGACTTATGAAAAACAAACAAAAAAATACTAATGAGCAAAATTTCACAAATTCTGAATTTTAAAGTAGCTTGGAAAAACTCCCAGGAATTTAGATGAACATATGTTACTGTTGCAGCTCATAGGTCATCTTTTAATGTTTGTAATAACTATTTTTTAGCTCTGCCAATATTGTTATTCTCTTATTGTTCTTCTCCCTTTACCCCTTTTTTGAAAATGAATTTTTTCAGTTTCTGTTTCTCTTATTCTTCTTTCTTCTAGCTTCTATTGCAGCACCCTGGCCATTCCCCAGATGAATTCTCTTTCTCCAAAACGTATCACACACAGAATCTTTTCAGGATTTATTGTCATTTGTATAAAATATCAAGAAGGCTTGCATTTTGTTCTTTTTCCTGGGAGCTTACAAAAATTAAAAGCTGTAACCATTGTTTTCCCGGGTAAAGACTTTCCCTATGTCTTCAGTTATAAGTGTCTCTAGTCTATATTCATGTGCATGTATGTGTGCTCAGGCATCTCCAACTCTGTGTGGCCTCATGGGCTACAGTCCAGGCTCCTCTGTACATGGGATTTCCCAAGCAAGAATACTGGAGTGGGTTGCCATTTCCTTCTCCAATAGGTTTTCTTAGAATCAATTAAACTATTTTGGGGCTATTAGTTCATTTCAGTTCAGTTCAGTCGCTTAGTCGTGTCCGACTCTTTGCGATTCCATGAATCGCAGCACGCCAGGCCTCCTTGTTCATCACCATCTCCCGGGGTTCACTCAGACTCACATTCATCGAGTCCGTGATGCCATCCAGCCATCTCATCCTCTGTCGTCCCCTTCTCCTCCTGCCCCCAATCCCTCCCAGCATCAGAGTCTTCTCCAGTGAGTCAACTCTTCTCATGAGGTGGCCAAAGTACTGGAGTTTCAGCTTTAGCATCATTCCTTCCAAAGAAATCCCAGGGCTGATCTCCTTCAGAATGGACTGGTTGGATCTCCTTGCAGTCCAAGGGACTCTCAAAGAGTCTTCTCCAACACCACAGTTCAAAAGCATCAATTCTTCGGCGCTCAGCCTTCTTCACAGTCCAACTCTCACATCCATACATGACCACAGGAAAAACCATAGCCTTGACTAGACGGACCTTAGTCGGCTATAAGAACCATTAAAAATGCACTGGGGAACACTTCATTGAACTGCTAGAATGTATCAGATCACTTTCTGGATGGACAATGTTACATTTGTTATCAGGTGTCTGCTTGTATTTTTCTGAGGAAGGGGTTGCTATCTTTGTTTTATAAGAAAAGGATAAGGTAATGGAAGTTTGAGCACAGTTTCCATGGTGAAGTCATTAATTAATGGCTGGACTAGGGGAGAGGTATAATTCAGAGCCAGGTATAGAGACTCCAAAGTGCACATATGGTCTATAAGTATCTTTGATCCTAACAAGCCCAAGTATATAAATACAGTTAATTTTAGGAATTTTAAATGTCTGTGGTGATTAAATACTACTCTTTGGCAGACTGAAAATTACCTTTGTGTCTTGCTTCTTAATATGAATAACTTATTTTTTGGCACTGTCAACCAATTAAAGAACTGTCAACCAATTAAAAATTAAAGCATCACAAGAATAGTAGTACAAGTGATCCCCTGAGTATGGTGTTAATGTGATTTTGCAGCCCAGAGTCTGAGGCTTGCAGGTTTATCATAGCATTACTAAACTGCAAGCAAACATTCTTCTCTTGCTCTTTACCTTCTAATAAGATTATTTGATTAATCCAGTTTATCTAAACCACAGAATAACTCTACTTTCCTCCAGATTATGATATGGTCATCTACCATCTACTAGAGAGAAATGAAAACTCTGCCTCTCTATCTGCTGCTGCTAAGTCATTTCAGTTGTGTCTGACTCTGTGTGACCCCACAGATGGCAGCCCACCAGACTTCCCCGTCCCTGGGATTCTCCAGGCAAGAACACTCGAGTGGGTTGCCATTTCCTTCTCCAATGCATGAAAGTGAAAAGTGAAGGGGAAGTCGCTCAGTCGTGTCCAACCCTCAGTGACCCCATGGACTGCAGCCTTCCAGGCTCCTCCGTCCGAGGGATTTTCCAGGCAAGAGTACCGAAGTGGGGTGCCATTGCCTTCTTCGGCCTCTCTCTAGAGACACAGATTTTGTTAAGTTTTACTTTCTGTAATTGCAAAAGAAACACTGTTGTCTTCTTAAAGCAGACATAAAACTGTATTTTTATGTTTGATTTTTCACTTTTTAAAACTTTCTCCCTTAAGCCCTCCAAAAGCAAGAGAAATAATTGCTACACTTGAGTCTATGTAGACACAAAGTGTTTCAGAAAACATATACATGTAAGATATTTTATTACAAATTTTATAAAAAAAAAAAAGGAAGCAGCTTGAGCAGCATTCTAAATAAGGAATTCATTGTTTCTAGGTAAACCAGAATTGAAGAACTGATTGACATATCTTTTGTGGGTTTTAAGATTATGCCCCAGAATGATCTGAGGCACCCCGGTTACCTGGCTTATACCTGAGCTACATCAATTGTCATCTTTACCCAAAAGGTATAGGAAACTTGTTACAGCTGACTCCTGTGAAAAAAGACTCATTCACTGAGCTACATTTTTGCACCTTGTGTTTTGAAGAGAGATGGCATCACTATAATCTTGGGTGGATTGTGTTGTGGCTTCTCCTTCAAATCAGTTAGTGGTTTCTCCTCATACGTAGGTGAAATGGTGGTAAAGTGGCTTTTCTAAGAGCAGAGATCTATAGCTATGTGTACCGTGTATACTCTAAAATAATACTGGCTTGGGTAAATATCATGAAGAGTTGGGAGGGACTTTTTTGCAGAGTTCCCATAATATTAAAGCTGAATGCTGTCTCTGTGCCTTAATAGTGAATTAGATCGCAGAGACAAAGTAGGAAAGAGTAGCAATATTACTTTGCCAGGCCAAGGGTTCACGGTGGTCTCATGTCTTCAAAACTGTGTGTCCCGACCTGGAGTGGGTAGTGAGGAACTTTATAGTAATGGTTCAAAGAAGGCATGATCAGCTTGTGGGCTTCTGCTTGATTGATGGTGAGGTAAGTGGGAATGAGCATTATCAATCTTCTGATTTTAACAGATCTGGGGTCTACATCCTTGTGAGCAGCATACCATTAACACCCTGGTGGGGGTTTTAGCGTCTGCAAAACAACTCAAAGATACTATTGTGTGTCTCCCTTGTGAGGGAACCAGGACCCTGCCCCAAGCCTGCCCTATTGTTTCTTGACTGCTTCTCCCTGTCTTTGCTGCCCTTTTCTTCCCTAATTAGCAACTGCTTGAACCTGACCCTTGGAACTCAAGGATGGTATGGAGGCTGAATGAAGCCTGTTTCCTGCTCACAAGAAAACTGGGGTCCAGAAAGGCTTTTGTGCCTAGAAGCCCCACATGGTCTTGCTTGGTTTCAATGTCTGTGTGAACTGTGAAATTTCTTTAAATTTTCCCAGAAGGTTCACTCCAAAATTATAGACATCTATGAAATAAAAGGGGCTTCCCTGGTGGCTCAGAATGTAAAGAATCTGCCTGCAATGCAGGAAACATAAGGGATGCGGGTTCAACCCCTGGGTCAAGAAGATACCCGGGGGCAGGACAGGGCAACCCACTCCAGTATTCTTGCCTGGAGAATCCCACAGACAGAAGAGCCTGGTGGGCCACATTCCATAAGGTCTCAAAGAGCTGGATATGACTGAAGTGACTTAGCAGGCAGGCATGAAATAAAAGCCATTGTAAATATGAGACTGTGCCTCAGAGGATTTACTAAATTCGCCATTTCTTCCAGTCCTTGCTTTTCACTGAAGTTACTATCTAACATATCAGCTGTCTTCATTTTCTCACCCTTATAGAACTCTTGGCTTGTTCTTCCTACTTCATCCTAAATTGGGAGATTGGTTATTCAGACCCAGATTAGTATGGACTAGAAACCCATAAATGGAGAAGACATGGCAACCCACTCCAGTACTCTTGCCTGGAAAATCCCATGGATGGAGGAGCCTGGCAGGCTGCAGTCCATGGGGTCGCGAAGAGTTGGACATGACTGAGCGACTTCACTTTCACTTTTCACATTCCTGCATTGGAGAAGGAAATGGCAACCTCCTCCATTGTTCTTGCCTGGAGAATCCCAGGGATGGGGCAGCCTGGTGGGCTGCCATCTAAGGAGTCACACAGAGTTGGACATGACTGGAGCAACTTAGCAGCAGCAGCAGAAACCCATAGAAAGGGGAAATAGACCTTTGTAACCTCATCTCATTTACTGACCATAGTACATGTAGGCTGTGGATCAGATAAGTAACACAATTATAAATGTCCCATGGGAAGATTAAGCATATACTCAGAGTCTCAAGTACAATACATATAGTTAGAGAATATATGTTTTTATTTTGTTATGGAAAGTAGTCCCATAAAACTGTAGGCAACTTCAACTCTAGTTAAATAAAAATAAAATGTAGCTCCACCACTAATTCAGGATAGAGGATATTGGCTAACATAAATTATAGGATTACCAAACATCCGTGTGATCTCTTTTTGTGGAAAATAACAATTTTTAATTAATTTTTTTATCAAAAGGAAAAATAATCCTGCCAAAGTCTTCTTAACTGAGAGAAAAATGCTATCCACATTGTAAAGGAGATAATTTCATTATAATGATACTGTCAAAAAATCAGATAAATACTAAATCAGCATTTTATTTTCTGTATACAGAAAGAAGTACTTGGAATTTTAAAACTTGATCTTAGAAGCAAAAGCATTGTACATATGTGTTCTTGAGATCTATCTATTTAGACATGTATATCTACTTAATACTTCTAAAATAGTAGTATTTGTAGATGAGTAAAGTAAGACTCAGAGAAATTAAGCAACATTCTTTGATTCTTACAGTTAAAAAGACAGAGTTAGACTGATATTTTTAAATTAAAATCAAAATTTGAACTCAAGTCTCCACAATTCCAAAAGTCACTTTCCACTGCATCAGTTCAGTTCAGTTGCTCAGTCGTGTCTGACTCTTTGCGACCCCATGAACTGCAGCGTGCTAGGCCTCCCTGTCCATCACCAACTCCTGGAGTTTACCCAAACTCATGTCCTTTGAGTCAGTGATGCCATCTAACCATCTCATCCTGTGTCGTCCCCTTCTCCTCCTGCCTTCAATCTCTCCCAATATCAGGGTCTTTTCAAATGAGTCAGCTCTTCACATCAGGTGGCCAAAATAAGGGAGTTTCAGCTTCAACATCAGTCCTTCCAGTGAACACCCAGTACTGATTTCCTTTAGGATGGAATGTATCATGTCTTCCTAATACAGAAGTTTTGATGAAGAGCCTGTCAGAATTTTCCAGACCATTAAGACTTTTGATGAAAAGGACAATATAGCCAGTCACTTCCAAAAATAATCAAAAATCCATTTTCAGTGAGCCAGCTATAACACTGCCAAAAATAATGGTGTTCTTAACAGAGAAGGAGAGTCCGAAATGGCAAAGAAGTCAAGTATGCTTGGGATCCTCTGACAGGTTGAATAACATCGAACACTTAAGCTATTTTGCCAAAATTGAAATGTAATCAGATTTGCTATCCTTTGAAATTGTGTTCGTAACTACTATCTTTTCATATTATTTTATTTCATGCTATTAAGATGAGTAATAATAGTAATACTAACAGCAAGACAAAGGAAATACTCCATACATCCAAAGAATAATTAATACCCCCAAACCCTCCATGGGCTGGGATAAAGAAAAGATGTAAGCTGGTCAGGAATGATTTGAAATCATTGGATTTGGGGCACAGAAGCAATCTCCACTACATCCCAGGAACAGATGGTAATAATAAAATCAGTCTTCCGAATTGGTTGCATGTAATTTCAGACCAGAAATCATTACTGTTCTGAGGGAAATAGGAAAGATATTTTGTAGGTTTTGTGTATTAGACTTAAAAGTCAGTACTGCAGTTTCTACCTCATTGTTCCACCTCACCAATGTTAATGGGTAATTGAAGTAAAACTGGCTCATTTTTGCTCTCACCATAGGAATATCTTGGTCTCAGCACCGTGATACAAACAAATGGCCACATATCAACTCTAAAATATTTGAAAAAATCATGTACATCTTTACCAAAGATTTTCTTAAGGGGACTTCAAAGGGAAACTGCACAGCACAGCCCAAAACAAAGTGTGCTGAAAATCCTCTCTCCTTAGTTACCTCCCCCAAATTATGTCCATCATGAAACAGTGCCTTATGAGGCACAAGTCTGCTAACTAAAGACCCAATCTGCACATAAGGTTTCACTTACCACGTGCTTTAGAGATGGCAGGCCCACTAATACTTTGAACATTGCATGAACATAGCACCAATTGGAGAAGGAAATGGCATTCCACTCTGTCACTCTTGCCTGAAATATCCCATGGATGGAGAAGCCTGGTACAGGCTACAGTCCATGGGTTGCAAAGAGTCAGACATGACTAAGTGACTTCATTTTCACTTTCAATTGTGAATTAGGCGTGGAAAGATCTTTATCATTGCATTTTTAAAAAGTTTTATGATTGTATAATTATCATAGTTTCCTTTTAATGGAAGTAGACTGCATGGCTACACAATATTTCCCTTATTTGGGGGAGATTCTGTCCCTTATTACCTACCTTGCTTAATGTCCTAACATCTCACAACATGAACTTGATCCCTTGAGACGTGTGTCTATGACTGTGATCCCTAACACTGAAGTACAGGCAATCTTGGTCTGTTAGTGATGTCCTAAGCAAAGAAGAAATTCATATAATTACCTCTGTGGAACCTACTTTCAATCACATTTATATTCTGAAAATACAAATTGAAGGTTGTATCTCTGATTTAAAAAAGAAAAGATGCATAGTTTTAGTTATTTCTGTGTGGACTTGCAGACATTGTACAAGGAAGGTTACAGAAAAGCAATACATGGTAAGTGGCCCTTTTCCCAAAAAGCATTGGCCATTTTCCCAGCACATGGTGCTTTCCCGTCATCCTCTTCTTTTCCTCCTCTTTCTCCTCTTCTCCTTATTTTCTAACTTGACCCAATAATGTCTAGGTTTTCAAGAAAAGATAGTAAAAATGTTTATGAGGTTATTAAGAGAAATGCCACTACCGCTGCTGCATGTATTCTTGAGATGACAGAGGACTCTTGCAGGGCACGCAGCAGTGCTGGAAGCTTCTCAGTTGCTCACATTCCTCTTCACCTTCTCTTCTCTTCAAAATGTTATTTATTTTAGGGTGTGGGTGCGCAGGCATTGTCTTCTGTTTTTGAGTTAACGGAGAGAGAAGAAACTGTAATCCATGAGATAAAGCGCTGAAGAAGACATTTGAGAAGCGCCCACCCTTTTCAAGTAACAGACGAGAGAGCAAAGGTTGAGAGAAGTGAAACAGGTTACTCAGCGTCAAACAACAGAGCAGGGGCTGTCCTTCCATTTACCGTCATCCACGGATACCTACTTGCGCCTGGTACATAGTGTGAAGTGAGTGTGAAGTTGCTCAGTCGTGTCCGACTCTTAGCGACCCCATGGGCTGTAGCCCACCAGGCTCCTCCATCCATGGGATTTTCCAGGCAAGAGTACTGGAGTGGCGTGCCATTTCCTTCTCCAGGGGATCTTCCCAACCCAGGGATCGAACCCGGGTCTCCCGCATTCCAGGCCGATGCTTTAACCTCTGAGCCACCAGGGAAGCCCTAAGACACACTTTATAAAAGTTCACCTAGTAAACAAACTGATGAATGAATTTGTTAATTAATGGCATGGCTGGTAACAGTACTCAGACTCTCTAATTCCTCTATTTTTCCCTGTTCCAGCTCACATCAACAAATTTCACTTGGGTTGGGATCCCCTTTGAATCCCTCTTGCCTATGAAGGGAATGGTCATTAGGGTAAGACGACAGACAATTCAAAGTCAAACAGTTTACAATTTTGGGTGGAATGATTGAATGTGAGTCACAGCTGTAGGAAAACTGCTCAAGACAAATGAAATGATTTGAAATTAGAAGACTTGCTAGACTTGAAACTGGGGTGAAGAGTTAAGAAAATGGTGAATCTCTTATAATGTGAAAAACCATGATAGACATTTATACTTCAGAAATATACTCAAATCAAAGACCAACTTCAGATGTGTAGTGAACATGTGTGTGAGCTTCACTTAGTTTTACAGAGACACATGCCTAAGGTAGTATTTAAAAACAGATCATAAGTGAAATAATGTCTAGAATTTGACATTAATTATTATTAATAATTAATAATTATCATTAATTAAACAATAATATTAAATATTAGACAATAATGAGATAATTATTAGTAGATAATAATCATAAGCACCTCGGGGGAGCCTGGTGGACTACCGTCTATGGGGTCGCACAGAGTCGGACACGACTGAAGTGACTTGGCAGCAGCAGCAGCATACAGGAACAATGTATTAAATTTTTATAAATTAGTACGCTTAAAATACATGCTGCTGCTAAGTTGCTTCAGTCGTGTCAACTCTGTGCGACACCATAGACAGCAGCCCATCAGGCTCCCCCGTCCCTGGGATTCTCCAGGCAAGAACATTGGAGTGGGTTGCCATTTCCTTCTCCAATGCATGAAAGTGAAAAGTGAAAGTGAAGTCACTCAGTCGTATCTGACTCTTAGCGACCTCATGGCCTGCAGCCCACCAGGCTCCTCCACCCATGGGATTTTCCAGGCAAGAGTACTGAAGTGGGTTGCCATTGCCTTCTCCTAAAATACATGAGCATATTTTAAAATACTAGAAATGCTACCCTCTATATAAAACTACTGTTACCAGTTTCATTTACACATGTCTACTTTTTCCTGTGTCATTATATGGATCTGTATTTTTACTTTCGAAAAGTTAAACTGAAAAAATATCAAATTCCTTTTTCCCCTCCCTTGTTTAGGGTCCTTCCTATCTTCCAATTTCACTGGTACATGAACTTGTTGTTTTGATAACAATCAACTGGTGTGAAAATACTAATGAAGTAATTATTCTCATCCTGAGAAAGGCAGAGTTATTCTGAACTCAGTCATGTTTTTATAAGAAAAAATATATATTCTGAATTTAAATGTGTGTGTGTGTAACTGTTTCATTTTTTTAATTTCAAATTAAACATTTCCAATGAAGTAGATATTGAAACATTTTTGCAAGTTCAACGTATGAAAAAGGGAGGTCAGGATTAAGCGTGAAAGAGAGTTTAGAATTAAACATTTCCCCCTAGATCATCTATAAAGTGAAAAATTTAGAGCTGAATGTGATAGAATATTTATGACACAAATTTAGATTCCTTATTTCTAAACTGCTCAGCAATTTGGTCACAAGCAGCTTTCAAGTAAGGAAATAAATTCACTAATGAGTGATAGCAGACTTTCAGTCAGGTCCATTGAGGACTTTTTTTTTTTTTTTTTTGCCTTTGGAGCAAAAGAGGAAAAATGGACATCTACTATCTTTAGGAGACCATGTTGAATATTTCAGAGCTGGACTGTCTAATATAATAGCTACTAAGCACATGGACCTATTAATAGTTACTTTTAAATTGTTTAATAATAAGTGTAATAAATGCTCAATTGCACTAGTGATTTTTCAAGTGCTCAATAAGCCACCAATGGCCAGTGGGCATCATATAGGAAAGTGCAGATTTAAAATATTTCCTCAGTCCAGAAATTCTATGGACAGAAAACTCTATTGAAGAACATAAATATTCTCCATAGTACAGTTGGAGGGAAAAGATATGTGAGTGTGTGCTAAGCTGCTTCAGACTCTTTGCGACCCTATATATGGACTGTAGCCCACCAGGCTTTTCACCAGGATTCATGGGATCCTCCAGGCAAGAATACTGAAGTGGATTGCCTTGCCCTCCTCTGGGGGATCTTCCTGACCCAGAGATCAAACCTGTATCTCTTAGGGCTCCTACATTGGCAGACAGGGTCTTTACCACTAGCGTCACCTAGGAAACCCAAAGATACAGACTATTTTAAATGCCAAAGGCATGAGAATCATTTTAGCTAAGGTGATGTCAATCCATGGAAATCTGTAATTAAAGTTCAGATCTCATAGACCAGATCACACTTGAAGTGGGCATCAAAGAAAATTTTGATTTGGAATAGTAGAGAATAAGGTGAAGGTTTTCAGAGTGTGGATCCAAGGACAAAAAGGAGGGGCTCACACTAAATATAAGAATTTGACATTTTCTTGTCTGTGCTTATATCATGAATTACTTTTTCAATCTATGATATCTTTCTACAGATTTTTTAAGTCACATAGACATTTCCTGGTCATTAGTAAAATTAGCCTAATTTTTATTAATTGTCTTAACTGGACAAGCATAGATTCATTAAGTTGCAAAACACTGAAAATAAATAATAATTTTAAGGTGCCTGTATTAAACCCATTGACTTTTAAAAGTCACCTTTTCTATCAGGACATCTCTCTTTGCATATGTTGAGTATCCACAACAACAGTAATCAAAAACAGCAATGTAGGAACGCATTTGAATCAGTTCTAATGAGGTGGATGAATCTAGAACCTATTATATAGAGGAAAGTGAGTCAGAAAGATAAATACCATATTCTTACATATATATACAGAATCTAGAAAAAATGGTACTGAAGAATTTATTTACAGGGCAACAGTGGAGAAACAGACATAGAGAATAGACTTATGGACATGGGGAGAGGGGACAAGAGGGTGAGATGTATGGAAAGAGTAACATGGAAACTTGCATTACCATAAGTAAAATAGATAGTCATTGGGAATTTGCTGTATGGCTCAGGAAACTCAACCTAGGTGAGAAGGGGAGGAAGATGTGAGGGAGGTTCAAAAGCGAGGGGATATATGTATACCTATGGCTGATTCATGTTGAGGTTTGACAGAAAACAGAAAATTTTATAATGTAATTATCCTTTAATAAAAAATGAATTAAAAAAAACAGCAATGTAAAAATCAGTAGTTTACTTTTTATTTTTTATAAAAATAAATACAAATAAATTTAGCAAAGTAAGGATTAGTAAAGTGTACCTTTTAATTTTTTTTATAAAAATAGATACAAGTAAATTAATTTAGTATTTTCTTCCTTTATCCCAGGTTGAAAACTACTTCTAGAGAGATACAATTGGAGTCCTTGGCCCCACGTATAACTCAGGTAATCATTTGCTGCAGTAAAATGGTGCATGTCATCTATACCGTAGTAAGATTTAATTCCTTTTCGTGATATCAAGAAAACCTGACGTTGAATTGACTTTCCTAAGAGCTCAGAGAAGCAAATGAAACATTGTATGAAATTACTGCATGTGAAACCTTTCTTTCAAGAGAACCAATTGCTATAATTGAAACATCTCACAATATTTGATTTGCTTTTGCCCTATAACCAAATGTTTCAATTAAACTGATTTGTCTTTGCTAGACTGGAGATCATTTCCAGTGCTTTGTCTAAATTACCACAGACTTCAGCCTGGAATCTCAAACTCAGACTTCAGAGGAAACTGCCCAAGCTCTGGGCAGCTTGTGGACCAAATATAACAGAGATCTTTATCATTCCTATACAGGAGTGCTCATTAGTGACTTATACACATTTTTTTTTCTTTATACTTGAAACAGAAATTCTTCCACAGAGAGCTGATCAGCAGCTAAAGCCCCAAACGAAATTCCAAAGCAGTTTTTCTGTTTAAAGAATTGTCTGGTTTCACACATAGTAATGGAAGATGAAAATACTCTTTTTGCTTGCGTTTTGGAGCTATTCAAAATATTGAGATATTGTTATCTGCAAAGAAGTTGAAGTTCAGCACTCTCTTTCAGACCCCTTAACTGTGCTTCCGCTAAAGAATTAATGAGGACTAAGTTCTAAAATATTTGTCCAATTATTCTGAGATTTGGAATTTTATCCATTATATAAATTAAAATTTAATCACCTGGCAATATTATGGACTATGGGGCATCCTAAATTGTGCCTAAATGTGAAGGAATAGTCCACTTCCCAGGAGCAGTCCTAATTTGGGTATGTGGCATATCAACGGCATAAACAGACCTCAGTAGAACGCGGTGGTCTGCATATTGACTGGTACTCACTACAGTCTGGCACCATGAATCACAGACTTAAAATTCAAAGATTGTGAAAATATAATCTGTTCCCCTAGATGACAATCTTAGGCCAGTGGAGGAGAAAGGACTTTGGTTCAAGGTTGCAAAACTGTTCTCAAAGGGAGTCAAGACTAGAATCAAGATCTTAAGGACTTCCATCTTGGATGTCTTTGAAATTTGTTTCTCTCTCTTTTTCTTCTCCTCTCTCCTTCTCTTCTGTGAAATGTCAGAAAGGATTTTGAAGGTTTTATACATTTTGATTCTTTGCGTTTGGGAGCCTAACCCTCATCTCCAGTGCTCCAAAACCTACCAAGCAAAGGTCAATCTTGTGACTGAAGTTTATAAAGACTCTGCCTGAGCAAGAAGCTTTTGTCTTTAGTAAGTAAAGATTGTATAGAAGAGCAGCCCTTAGATCTTCAGAGCTAGGTTCAATACTCCCAGGACAATTTGTTGTCTTTTTTTTAAAAAGTCTAGACAGAATCTCTAATCTGGACTCTTTCCTATTAAACAATAATTTTGCTCTACTATGGGTACTTGACCAATTTTTCCGTGATTCCAGAGAATATTTCATAATTATCATTACCACACAGGAATTATCATTAGGAGGAGGAGAAACATAGAGATTAAAGATTGTTGGGCATAAATTTCTGTTGACCAAACACAATAAAAAGGCAGTTAGTTCCTAACTGTGATGAGTGACCAAAATCTAAGCAAATAGGAAAAGCTATTACTGAAAATAAAATATACTCACATCATAGAAGGCTCATTTTCTTATTTTTATTTTTTTCATATGATTTCTGCATCATCATTAGTTGATCCATAGAGTGTGATTTCATGCCTGGCCATCTACATAAGTTAAATCACCAACATTAAGCAAAGGATCTATAACTGAAGGTTGTCAAATATAACAGGAAAAACTATTAGCTAATATGACTTTCGGAGAAGGCAATGGCAAGCCACTCCAGTGCTCTTGCCTAGAAAATCCCATGGATGGAGGAGCCTGGTAGGCTGCAGTCCATGGGGTCGCTGGGAGTCAGACGCGACTGAGCGACTTCACTTTCACTTTTCGCTTTCACACAATGGAGAAGGAAATGGCAACCCACTCCAGTGTTCTTGCCTGGAGAATCCCAGGGACGGGGGAGCCTGTTGGGCTGCTGTCTATGGGGTCACACAGAGTCGGACACGACTGAAGTGACTGAGCAGCAATATGACTTTTGGTCATGCTAAAAAATCACATGAGGTTATTTTAAAAGGTAACTCTAATTTCTATATTGAGATTGTTCTTCAAGAGAATCCACCCCCATCACCCTTTTTTAGTCCTGTTTGGAATAGCTTCAACATTAATAGAAATTTCATCAAGCCCATCAAATTCAAGCTGTATCAGGGTTTTATAGATCTGATTACAGCCCCAAATGTTTGCTTTTATTTGTTCTCTAAAATGCTTGCTTTTATTTGTTCTTTAAAAGCAAAAATAACTAGTTGGCTTCATAAGGGACCCTTGTTTCTTAAATTATGATATTGCAGCAGGGATTAGCATGTTTAATCTTCCTTGCAAACCAAGTACTCTTTTAGTGAAGAAAATCTCTATGCAAAATTCTGGAGAGACAAAGCAGTAATGATTATTAGTTTGTTGTTTTGGTTGAAGAGATGTTCATGGAAGGAAAACTCAGCTGCTAGAGTTTTTAGCATTCACCTTTTCCAAAATTGTGAGACAATCTAAGGAATTCTGATAACTTTAACAAAGTACAAAATTGGTAGGTAGCTGAAAGACAAATTATGTAATTTTCTACAAAGCTTTTCTGATATTTTTACATTAATTTTTAAGTTAAAGTATAGTTGAATTACAATATTACATTCATTTCTTGTATCAGTTCAGTTCAGTTCAGTTGCTCAGTCGTGTCTGACTCTTTGCAGCCCCATGAACTGCAGCACGACAGGCCTCCCTGTCCGTCACCAACTCCCAGAGTTCACCCAAACCCATGTCTTTTGAGTCAGTAATGCCATCCAACCATCTCATCCTCTGTCATCCCCTTCTCCTCCTGCCCTCAATCTTTCCCAGCATCAGGGTCTTTTCAAATGAGTCAGCTCTTCGCATCAGGTGGCCAAAGTATTGGAGTTTCAGCTTCAACATCAGTCCCTCCAAAGAACACCCAGGACTGATCTCCTTTAGGATGGACTGGTTGGACCTCCTTGCAGTCCAAGAGACTCTCAAGAGTCTTCTCCAACACCACAGCTCAAAAGCATCAATTCTTTGGTGCTCAGCTTTCTTTATAGTCCAACCCTCACATCCATACATGACCAGTGGAAAAACTATAGCCTTGAATAAATGGACCTTTGTTAGCAAAGTAATGTCTCCGCTTTTTAATATGCTGTCTAGGTTGGTCATAACTTTCCTTCCAAGGAGTAAGTGTCTTTTAATTTCATGGCTGCAATCACCATCTGCAGTGATTTTGGAGCCCCCAAAAATAAGGTTAGCCACTGTTTCCACTGTTTCCCCATCTATTTCCCATGAAGTGATGGGACCAGATGCTATGATCTTAGTTTTCTGAAGGTTGAGCTTTAAGCCAACTTTTTCACTCTCCTCCTTCACTTTCATCAAGAGGCTCTTTAGTTCTTCTTCACTTTCTGCCATAATTCAATATTTTTATAGATTATGCTCCATTAAAATTTATTACAAAATAATTGCTATAATTCCCTGTGCTACACATTATATCCTTATTGCTTATCTATTTTATAGCTGATAGTTTGTATCTCTTTGTTCCATACCATTATTTTCCTTTTCCCCTCTCCATCTCTCCTTTGGTAACTACTAGTTTGTTTTCTATGTCTGTGAGTGTGGTTCTGTTTTGCATATTTATTCATTTGTATTATATTTTAGGCTCATCTATAAGTGATATCATGTAGTACTTATCCTTTTTGTCTAAATTATTTCACTAAGCATAATAGTTTCTAGATCCATCCACTTTCTGCAAGTGGCAGAATTTCATTCTTTTTTATGGCTAAGCAATATACCATATGTTTTTTCTTTATCCATTTGTCTGTTGATGGCTACTTAGGTTGCTTCCATGTCTTAACTATGATAAGTAGTGCTATTATGAACATTTGAGTGCATGTATCTTTTTGAGTTAGTGTTTTTGTTGTTTCTGTATATATAGCCAGGAGTAAAATTGCTGGATTATATGGTACTTCTCATTTTAGTTTTTTTGAGGAAACTCCATACTGTTTTCCATAGTGGCTGGACTAATTTACATTCACACAAAAGTGTAGAAGAGTTCACTTTTTATCATACCTTCTCCAACATTTGTTGTTTATAGACTTTTTGATGATAGCCATTCTGACATGCGTGAGGTCATATATTATTGTTGTTTTGGTTTATACTTCCCTAAAAATTAGTGATATTGAGCTTTGTTTCATGTACCTGTTGGACATCTGTATGTCTTCTTTGAGAAAATATCTATACAGGTCTTCTGCCCATTTTTTGATTATTTGGTTTTTTGGTTCTAATTTGTAAATATTGTAACTCATTACTACATTTGTGAAAATGGTTATGGAGAATAAAACAAGGAAACAAAGTTCTAGAACCATAGTGCATGGATAAATGAATTAACCCTCACATAGACACAGTATTCTTCCATCTGTTGTCTCATCTGATATTCTATGATGAAAAGCCAGTTATACCTATTACCATTTTGCAGATTGGAAACTAAGGTCCTGACAGAACCAGCATGACTCAGAATATACTCAGGCTTCAGCCTGATCCTAGGCTAGCATTAGGTTTGGTACATTGCTGGAGCTATTATGAACTAAGAGGTAGAATTTGAGATGTTTGGGGAGAGGGGCTCTGGTTTTAAGGAAATATGCACTCTAGGAGAGGATACTGGGTTAAGTTAGCTTGCTTGAAAAACAGTAGTAGGAACAGGTTCATTGGCCACTGAAAAGAACCAACTATCTACCACATAGATATGCAAATATCCACACAGTCTCTAGCACTGATGAGATCTTGTTGTTGATGTTCAATTCAGTTGCTAAGTCATGTACAACTCTTTGAGATCTTGTAGACAGGAGCACACCAGGCTTCTGTGTCCTTCATTATCTCCTGGAGTTTGCTCAAATTCATGTCCATTGAGTTGGTGATGCCATCCAACCATCTCATCCTCTGTCACCCCCTTCTCCTCCTGCCCTCACTCTTTCCCAGAATCAGGGTCTTTTCCAATGAATCGGCTCTTTGCATCAGGTAGTCAAAGTATTGCAGTTTCAGCTTCAGTACCAGTTCTTCCAATGAATATTCAGGGTTGATTTCCTTTAGGATTGACTGGTTTGATCTCCTTGCTGACAAAGGAACTCCTAAGAGTCTTCTCCAGCACCACAGTTTGAAAGCACCAATTCTTTGGTGCTCAGCGTTGTTTGGGATTTTAGTGAATGCCAGATAGAAATCAAAGAATAATCAGGAGGTTAAAAGCAAACAACCCTGATGAATTCAGAGACTTCAACCACAGTTAATTTGAAATGATCACTTACCTTTCCACCACAGAGGAATTCATAGCATTAGGTTTGGTATATTCTTGGGACTATTATGAACCAACAGGTAGAATTTGAGACGTTTGGGCTGCAGGCTTCTGGTTTTAAAGAAGTATGCACTCTAGGAGATTTTTTTTTTTTTTTTTTTTTTGATTCTGGCTGACAGCACTGGGAGATTTACTGGGACTTTGGTGAGGAAGGGGGGATTAATTTAAAACATTTTCAAGGAGTCTCAGAGGTTACAAGAGAGATTTCTAGATCTCTGCAGGTTAATTATATGTGAAATAAAACAGTAGAATAAGTCCAAAGGCATTTCTAACTACTCACCCTGTGAGATATCAGTCTGGACTTTAGGAGAATCTTCCATTCTTCTTGGTGTTAGTTTAAGTGTCACTCTTTCTTTCTTAAAAGGTGTGTTGCCAATTACAGCTACTCCCACATGTTATCCTTTGCATTTTATCCTTGCTAAAGCAGAACATAGCAAGGTAGGTAGTCTCTCCCATAATGAACTTGTAAGAATATTGTGATTGTGCAAGAAAAACAAAAAGAAGTATATAGTATATTTTGTATATTTATATAGAAAAGGGTGGAAGAATGTAAGAAAGAAAATTTTTGAATGAATATAAATACATAATGTTGTTGTTTAGTCAGTCGGTCATGTCTGACTCTTTGAGACCCCATGGACTGCAGCACGCCAGGGTTCCCTATCCTCCACCATCTCCCAGAGATTGCTCAAACTCATGGCCATTGAGTTGGTGATGCCATCCAACCATCTCACCACTGCTGTCCCCTTCTCCTCCTGCCTTCAATCCGTCCCAGCATCAGGGTCTTTTCTAATGAGTTGGTTCTTCACATCACGTGGCTAAAATACTTGAGCTTCAGCTTCAGCATCAGTCTTTCCAACGAATATTCAGGGTTGATTTCCTTTAGGATTGACTGTTTTGATCTTCTTGCAGTCCAGGGACTCTCAAGAGTCTTTTCCAATACCACAGTTCAAAAGTATCAATTCTTGGGCACTCAGCAATCTTTGTTGCCTAAACATGGCAACATCTCAAGGGTCATATGGAGCCTAGTGCAGCAAGCAGCTATTGTACTTATACACAAATTTACTCAGCCAAGTTTCATGCTTTACTCTAATTGAAAAGGTTTCCCTGGCAGCTCAGTGGTAAAGAATCCTCCTATAATGCAGGAGACCCTGTTCCATCCCTGGGTTGGGAAGATACCCTGGAGGAGAGCATGGCAACCCACTCCAGTACTCTTGCCTGGAGAATCCCATGGACTGAGGAGCCTGGCAGGCTTCAGTCCATAGTGTTGCAAAGAGTTGAACACGACTGAAGCAACTGAGCGTGCAAAAGGCTGAGCGTTCAAAGGTACCACCTTGTGAACTTAAGTAGTCATGTCTGTTATTCTCTATAACTAGTTTGCATAATGACCCCTAACAATGAAAAGTCAAAAATACCTAGCACAGCGGTTGTGATGGTCTCTAAAACGTATGCATTTTTGTCTCTCTCAGTCTTATTTCACTGGCCCTTCAACCTCCTCTGCTCCAGCCATGTTGATTTCTTTTCACTCCTTGAACGTATCTGCATTTTCCCTGACTCTGGGCCTTTTCCATCTGACGTTCTTTCTTCCTAGAATACCCACCCTCCAGATTTTTTATGTCTGGATTTCTTAACATTCAGATTTCAGTCCATACATCGCTGCCTTATAGAGATTTTCCATAACTAGCTCCATTAAATATCGCCTCCCCCGACAAAAACACCAGCACTCTCTCGTTTCCCAGTTTTATTTTTGTAACATTTACCACTATTTGAAATTCTAAATTTTTCGTTTTCCTACCATTTATCGCCATCTGCTAGAAATTAAACGTTATTTAAATAAACATATTTGTATCTTTTTTAGTGTCATTCAGTTCAGTTCAGTTCAGTTCAGTCGCTCAGTCGTGTCCAACTCTTTGCGATCCCATGAATCGCAGCACGCCAGGCCTCCCTGTTCACCACCATCTCCCGGAGTTCACTCAGACTCACGTCCATCGAGTCCGTGATGCCATCCAGCCATCTCATCCTCATCATCCCCTTCTCCTCCTGCCCCCAATCCCTCCCAGCATCAGAGTCTTTTCCAATGAGTCAACTCTTTGCATGAGGTGGCCAAAGTACTGGAGTTTCAGCTTTAGCATCATTCCTTCCAAAGAAATCCCAGGGCTGATCTCCTTCAGAATGGACTGGCTGGATCTCCTTGCAGTCCAAGGGACTCTCAAGAGTCTTCTCCAACACCATAGTTCAAAAGCATCAGTTCTTCGGTGCTCAGCCTTCTTCACAGTCCAACTCTCACATCCATACATGACCACAGGAAAAACCATAGCCTTGACTAGATGGACCTTAGTTGGCAAAGTAATGTCTCTGCTTTTGAATATACTATCTAGGTTGGTCATAACTTTTCTTCCAAGGAGTAAGCGTCTTCTAATTTCATGGCTACAGTCACCATCTGCAGTGATTTTGGAGCCCCCCCAAAAAATAAAGTCTGACACTGTTACCACTGTTTCCCCCTCTATTTCCCATGAAGTGATGGGACCGGATGCCATGATCTTTGTTTTCTGAATGTTGAGCTTTAAGCCAACTTTTTCGCTCTCCTCTTTCACTTTCATCAAGAGGGTTTTTAGTTCCTCTTCACTTTCTGCCATAAGGGTGGTGTCATCTGCATATCTGAGGTTATTGATAATTCTCCAGAATTCAAAACAGTGCCTGGTACCTAGTAAGTGATAAAAGTTTGAATGATTACAAGTCTAACAAAATATACATTTATTGCTATGAATGATCTAAATTAGGAATTTCTGCCAGATACTCAGGAAATTGTTTCATCAGCCAGGCGTTATGCTTTCTCTGAGGGCTCTTCCTTTATTCTATACCTTTGGATCCAATAATTGAACATATCTAGGTTTTGTAAAAAGTTGAACTTGGTAGGGTGCAGTTATAAAAGCAATGTTTTTTTGTCCTCTCCTTTTCCCACTAGTCTTGCCTACAGATCCCCTCTTCTTCAGTATCTGGATTAATCTCAGTCAGGCCTCTTGGCTTTCTCAGTCAATTTTAGACAGTAAAAAGGATCTTTGTTCATGTTCAAGCATTTATGATGTAACATAACAACTCTAAAATCTTTCAAAGTTAAAACTTTTTCTCTTGCTATGCTCCAGTGTGGTTCACAATTGGGAGACTGCTGTAGGAACAGGGATCTTGACTGGCTTCTTTCCTTTTTTTCTTCACCACCTCTGCTATTAGCTGGCTTCTGATTCTTCCCTTTCCAGGGTTGAACCTCTGGGAGAAGAGTTTAGTAGGAAAAGGGTAAGATTTCACATGGAAAATATAGATGCCCTGGCACCCTCTAGGCATGGGTTGACTAAAGATGACTCTTCTTCAGGAACATTTTGCAGGGTCTTTACATTTCTTCTAGGCTTCAGTTCTCTCATCCTGAGTAATGCCTCCCCTATGTGAGCCAATTATGACTCATTCTCCACTTATTATATTGGAACTCTTTTATCCCTTTCTGTGGTCTATTTCTGTAAGACTCTGTAAGTAAACCTCATTCCACTTCGTTTTCTGAGGAGCCACATCAAAGTTTTAAAAAATATGCAGATTTTTTTCCCTGTAAAATGTGAGGAGAAAATGCATCTTGACTCTCCACACAGCCCTCCACACTGCAGGGCTCAGAAAGGGATACTCCATAGCTTCCTTCAGTCCATCCTGGGCAGTGTGGAGCTACAGGGGCTGCATGGAGAAGTTGTAGGTTTCTCTATGTGCGGTTGTGTGGTGTGTGTGTGTACATATACGTACATACATACATACACTTCTCTGTAAATACAGAGTAAGTTCTCTGCTGGTGGAGACCATGTTTTTGCTGCCTTTGTATTCTTCTTGTTGTGTGGCTCTGGTGAATAACAATGCATCACTATTCATTTGCTCCCATTCTTCATTCCACTTACCCTTGATCTAGAAGTAAAAGAGCTCAAATTAGATATTGTAGAGGAAACTAAGCCAACATCATGTTTGAAGCATATAGCTGTCTAATCATTACTTGCTTGATTCTCTGAATTTACTCAACTACTTTTATTCTACTTCAACTTGAAAAATCAGACACATGTGGAAGTATTCAATGCCATATCTGTAGTCAACATTTTTTTCAATAGTTTTATTTTTTTCTTGTTATTATTCTCGAAGCCCAGAGGGTAAATTCTAAGATAAAATTATAAGAAAACCTCCTTCCCTTATGTAAATTTTCTTGTAAGGGTCTTTTGGAATATGATCTTTTTCCCCTATTCACAGCTTCACTTACATTTTTTTTTTTTTTAAAGTATATACATTCACAACTTTACTGGGTTATCACTACCTCTTATTCCCACATTTAAAAATGACTTTAAAAAGTATGATATCTAGGAAGATTCTCATGAGTTTTCCCATCAACAGGGTTACTTATTTTTTTGCAGTGTAACAGCTTTGGAATACAAAGACATTTGAAATAGGCATCCTCGATACAAACTGCAGATTACTTTCTCACTACTCTTGGCTGTGTACTCCCAAATCAATAGAAATTCATGGGATCTGAAAATTAAATCTTGTGGTGCCTTCTTTTCATTCTAACTTTATTGATAAGGCTATAATCCTTCTGCACCATTTTAGCAAGTTCAGGTGGAAAAGTATTAAAATTGACATTTGAAAATGAATGTGTTGGGTCGGAGAGGTAGAGATGTTAGGACTTCACAGCCCAATTACCTAGGTCCTGTTTAAATTTCATAGACTACCCTAAGCACATCAGAGATACTGTTGAAATCTTTGCACACGCCCAGTTGGTTCCTTTTGCATTATCCAAATGCAATGGGCATAGACTCATCAAAAAATGTTGAAGTAAAGCTTCGTCTTTTCCAATGAAGGAACTGCTGATCAAGATCATCAATACTCAGAGCTGTCCTACAAAATTGAGACCAGTTTTATAATTATGATCGCTACAGACTCATTTTTGAAGGTTCAATATAGTCCAATTTATTCCAAATTAATAGATTCTGAATTTAAACAGAACCTTTAGAACTCCATATGTTCTTTTGGCTGTAATATACCATGTAGTAAGAAACAAGGTGTTTCTGTAGCTCTTTTCTTTCTTGGTAAATCACCCATCCATGCACTGTCAGATGGACGATGATTTATCAGTCAGTCTCAGGAAGAGAGTACCATTAGAACCATTTGGAAAGAACCATTTTTTCCTGTCTTTGTTTGTCTTTGTCATCATTAGAGATTTGAAATTCTCTGTTTTATCCCTGCATAGATTTTTTTTTCTCATTCGAAATACATATGTCCTCCAATTTTATTCAGTTCCATGCTTGTCTTCATTCCCCCCACCCCAAGCTCTCAAATCACACCAAGTCTAATAATCCGTCATCATGAAAATTCCCCATCTCTTTAATTTATCAGTTATTGGTCTGTCTCTGCTTGTTGTGGATAGGTTGATGCTTCTCTCCGGAATTCATTGCTTCACCTGCAGCTCCTGAAGTCACTATTGTTTTTTGCACTCCCACAGTCCTTACACAAGTTCCAGAAATTAGACTGGGACTCAGATAACATCTGGATTATTGTCATTTCCAGACCTTTCTCCCTCAAACAGGGGTGTTTGAGGAACACCCCTGTTCCTTTGTGACTTGACATCACATTTAACTACCTACTACCCCTTCTTACTATGCTCATCTACCAACCTACTAGTTTAAGCACCAAGCACCCTGTTTTTCTTTTGAGCCCTGGGCTCTCAGATTTTACCACTCTGCCTCAGCCATCCAGTTCTAAATTCATTGCTTAGTAATTATCAGTTATAGTTATGTCATCTCTTCCAAATCTGTTTCAAATCCTCTTACTGCTGTGTCTCACTTTTTATGCTCATGTATTACATTCCATCCATGGCCACAGCTTGACTCCTTTTGCAATTCTAATCCATTTACCCTATCACTTCCTCTCTTACACTGCTTAGGTTTCATGGTTCATTATTTTAGTTCCTTGCTTTTAATTCCTATTGAACCTATTCCCACCAACAATCTCACAATCTCTCTCTCCAATGGCTCTTAAACCCAGCTTTCTCCCTACTCTATTCCTGCTCCCTTAAAGCAGTGTCTAAAGAAATCACACAATCTTATTGGTAGGATTCAATTTAAATTTGCAATAACAATTTTAAATTAAGGAGTCAAAACCTCTCAGAAGTGCCCAGTACCCTTCTATGTTTTCCTGGTCGAATCACTTTCACTTTTTCCAGAATGTTTCACTTTTTTTTTTCTTCAAACTTCATATCCTCTACCAGATCGCCTCACTCTCAGTGAAAAATTCATGGAAAATGAGAAATGTTATTTTCCACCGACAAATCTACCAATGTGTGTAAAACTACGCTCACACTCTTAGCGTTCTTCCACATTGCTGTGTATGGCAGAGCTCTGCTTCTGACACTAACCAGACCTTACGCTCAAGCTCTGAGTCCCTTGGTTTCTTGTTTACTCAAGGACTGCGACCTGCTATTCCTCTTCTTTCTTGCATCATCACTTTTTTCATGTCTATCAGAGCTTTGCGAATCAGTATACAGTTGTGCCATGAAATTTGGAATCTAA
Source organism: Cephalophus harveyi (assembly GCA_006410635.1). NCBI lineage: Eukaryota > Metazoa > Chordata > Mammalia > Artiodactyla > Bovidae > Cephalophus > Cephalophus harveyi. The sequence goes on along the minus strand of SJYT01019925.1, from coordinate 25,922 downwards.
ATGAGTAAGTAAATAAATAAGGAAAATCAGCTCTCTAGGCTTGATAAGTCCCTTCAGTTGGAATCTCATATCTCCATGAAACATTATAACAGAAAATTGGGGGAGAATTTTGCTTATCATTTCCAACCCCTATCTCCCATTCTCTCTCTCCTCAACTCTTCATTTTCATTGCTACTACTTTACTGAAAACATTCTTGTCATATCAGCAAATCTATCCTTGCTGAATCCAATGGTTAATTCTCAGTTCACAATGGAATCAATCTCAAAACAGCATTTTTATGCAGATGATCACTGGCTCTTAATAAAATTCCTTTTCCCCACCAATCACTTAGCTTCCAATATAGCATGCTCTCTGTTTTTAGATGGTGATGATAACTGCACAACCTTTTGACTATGGTTAAACTCATTGATTCACACATTTTAAAAAGACTTTAATGGCATAAGAATTGTAGATTTAAAAAATGAGAAAACTACTGCAATTGGAGAAAAAACAAGACAGCATTCTATGAACAATGCTGCTGTGAATATTTGTGTACCAGTGTTTGTGTGAACATATTTTTATTTCTCTTGAATATGTGTGTAGAATTGGAATTGATGGGTCAGATGGTAATTCTGTATTTACCTTTCTGAGGAATTGCCAAACTGTTTCCCACAGTAGCATTTTACATTCCCACCAGCAAAATATAAGAATTGCAATTTTTAAAATATATCTTTGTCAGTATTTGTTATTTTGAGGAATTTTTTCTTTTTGTTTATAGTCATCAAAGTGGTAGCTTATTGTAGTTTGATTAGCATTTCCCTTAACTAATGATGTTGAGCACTTTTTCATGTTTTTTCTTGTTGATCATTTGTGTATCTTCTTTGGAGAAGGTCTATGCAAGTACTTTGACCATTTTTTAATTGGGATAGTTTTAAAATACTGGCTTTTTAAGTTGAATTGTTATATTTATTTTTGTTTTTATTCTTGCATTCTACATATATTTTGGGTACTGGATACTTTTGAGGTATATTGTTTGAAAAAATATTTCTCCCATTCTATAAATTCCTTTCATTTACTTAATAATATTCTTAGAAAGCACACACATATTTTTTTCTTTTTCAGTTCAGTTCAGTCGCTCAGTCGTGTCTGACTCTGCAACCCCATGGACTGCATCATGCCAGGCCTCCCTGTCTATCACCAACTCTCAGAGTTTACCCAAACTCATGTCCATTGAGTCAGTGATGCCATCCAACCATCTTATCCTCTGTCGTCCCCTTCTCCTCCTGCCTTCAATCTTTCCCAGCATCAGGGTCTTTTCAAATGAGTCAGCTCTTCGCATCAGGTGGCCAAAGTATTAGAGTTTCAGCTTCAACATCAGTCCTTCCAATGTACACCCAGGACTGATCTCCTTTAGGATGGACTAATTGGATCTCCTTGCAGTCCAAGGGACTCTCAAGATCTCCTCCAACACCACAGTTCAAAAGCATTAATTCTTTGGCACTCAGCTTTCTTTACAGTCCAACTCTCACATCTATACATGACTACTGGAAAATCCATAGCCTAGACTAGATGGACCTTTGTTGGCAGACTAATTTTTTTTTCTTTTTAATGAAGTCTAATTTATCTGTTTTCACTTTTGTTGTTTTGCTTTATCTGTTGCCTAAACCAAAATCATAAAGATTTACAACAGTATTTTATCCTAGCAGTGGTATAACTTATCACTTAAGTTTAGAGCTTTGATTCATTTAGAGTTAATTTTTAAATTTGATATGAAGTAGAAGTCCAAGTTTATTATTTTGCCAATGGATATCCACTTATCCCTGCGTCATTTGTTGAAAAGACACTTCTTTCCCTATTAAATGGCCTTTATGCTCTTGTTGAAAATCAATTGACCATCAACATATGGGTTAATTTGTAGACTCTTATTTCCATATCATTGATTGGTGTATCTGCCCTTATGCCAGTATCATACTGTCTTGGTTACTGTAGCCTTGAAATAAGTTGCAGTTGGAAAGTATGAGTCCACCAAATTTGTTCTTTTATACAATTGTTTTTGCTATTTTGGATTTTCTTGTTCTCTACATGAATTTCAGGATCATCTTGTCCATTTCTAAAAAAAGGTAATTTTGATTTTGATAGGAATTGTCTTCGACTGTAGTTCAGTTTGGAGAGTATCAGCACCTTAACAATATTAAGTCTTCCAATCTGTAAAATGATATATTTCTATATAACTTAGATCTTTTAAATTTCTTTTAATATGTTGTAGCTATCAAATGCATGTCCTCTACTTCTTTTGTTGAATTTATTCCTAAGAATTTTATTTTTAATGCTGCAGCCATGTCTCAGAGATATTGCAGGTCCAAGTCCAGATAAGTGCAATGATGTATTGCAATAAAGTGAATCACATAATTGAAAATAAAATTCTCAGGGAATAAAAAAAATGTTACATTTACACTACACCGTAGTGTAGTAAATGTGCAATAACATCTAAAAATTACCTACTTAATAAAAAATACATTTTTGCTAAAGACTGCTAACCATCATCTGAGTCTTTAACAAGCACTTTTTGCTTGTGGAAGGTCTTTCCTCAATGTTGATGGATGCTGACTGATTATGGTAGTGGTTACTGAAAGTTAGGGTGGCTGTAGCATTTCTTAAAATAAGACAACAATGGCATTTGCTGCATCAGTTGAGTCTTCTTTCATGATCAACTTCTCTGTAGCATGCCATGCTATTCTATAGCATTTTTACCCAGAGTAGAATGTCTTTCTAAATTGGAGTCAATCCCCTCAAAACCTTATGCTGCTTTATCAAACTAAGTTATGTACTAAAGTTTTTTGTGGTTATTTCAGCAATTTCACAGCGTCTTCACCAGGAGTAGATTCCATCTCAATAAACCATTCTCTTTTGCTCACCCATCAGCAGTGGCTCTTCATTCTTTAAGATTTTTATCATGAGATTGCAGCAATTCAGTCCCATATTCAGTTTCCATTTATAACACCAGTTCTCTTGCTATCTCCATCACATGTGTAGCTGCTTCCTCCTCTGCAATTTTGAGACCCCTCAGAGTCATCCCTGAATGTTGGAATCAATTTCTTTCAAACTTTTGTTAATGTTAATATCTGGACCTCATCCTGTGAGTCACACATTTCTACCTTGCATCTAGAATGGTGAATCATTTCTTGAAGGTTTTCAATGGAGTTTTCCCAAATCCATCTGAGGAAACACTGTCTGTGGTGGCTATAGCCCTACAAAATGTTTCATAAAGAATAAGATTTGTAAACCATGGTCATGGGCTGCAGAATGGATGTTGTGTTAGCAGATATGAAAAAAAAAAGAACATACTAATCTTGTCGTACAGCTCCATCTGAGTGCTTGGGTGACCGGGTGCATTGGGTGACCAAGGGCAGCATTGTTTTTTAAAGAAATCTTTTTTTTTCTGAGCAGCACTTCTCAACAATGGGTTTAGAGCATTCAATAAGCCATGTCATAAACAAATAGGCTGCCATACAGGCTTTGTTGTTCCATTTATAGACTACAAGGCAAGTCAGTTTAGCATGATTCTTAAGGGCTGTAGGATTTTCAGAATGGTAAATGAGCATTGGCCTCAACTGCAAGTCACCAACTATATTAGTTCCTAACCGTCCTGAATCAGCCTGTTCTTTGAAGCTCTGAAGGTAGACATTGTTCTTTCTAGCTATGAAAGTCCTATATGGCATCTTCTAATAGAAGGCAGTTTCATCTGCATTAAGAATCTCTTGTTTAATGTAGCCACTTTCATTAATTCTGTTAGCTAGATCTTCCAGGTGGCTTGCTGTAGCTTCTACATTAGCACCTGCTGCTTCACCTTGCACTTTTATGTATGCAAATTACTTTTTTTTTAAAATCTCATGAACTGGGAATTCCCTGGCGGTCCAGTGGTTGGGACTATGTGATTCTATTGTTGGGCGTTGAGTGCAGGTTTGCTCCCTGGTTGGGGAAATAGGATCTTGCAGGTGATGTGGCCCACAAACAAACAAACAAAAATCTCATGAACCAATATCTGTTAGCTTTAAACTGCTTTTCTGTGTTTCCTCACCTCTCTCAACCTTCACTGAATTGAAGACAGTCAAGTCCTTGCTCTGGATTAGACTTTGGCATAAGGGAATGTTGTGACTGGTTTGATCTTCTGTCCAGACCACTGAAGCTGTCTCCATATTAGTAATAAGGCTGTTTCACTTGATTTGTGTGTTCACTGGAGTGGCACTTTTAATTTCCTTCAAGAATATTTTTTTGCATTTACAATATGACTAACTGGCACAAGAGGCCTAGATTTCAGCCTGTGTCTGCTTTCAGGGTGCCTTCCTCACTAGGCTTAATTATTTCTAGTTTATGATTTATAGTGAGAGACCTATGACTCTTCCTTCCCTTTGAACACTCTGAGGCCATTGTTGGGTTACTTTGTGCACATGTACTCAGTTGTGTCTGACTCTTTAAGACTCCATGGACTGTGACCTGCCAGTCTCCTCTGTTCATGAACTTTCCAGGCAATAATCCTGGAGTGGGTTGCCATTTCCTACTCCAGGGGATCTTCCTGACCCAGGGATCAAACACTGGCACACGGGTTCTTTACCACTGTGTCACTTGGGATTTCTAGTTTATGATTTACAGTGAGAGACTTGTGACTCTTTCTTTCACTTGAAATCTTTGAGGCCATTGTTGGGTTATTAGTTGGCCTAGTTTCAATGTTTCTGTGTTACAGGTAATAGGGACTCCTAAGGAAAGGGAGAGCAATGAGGGACCTGCCAATTGATGTAACAATCAGAACATACACACAGTTATCTGTTAAATTTACCAACATATATGGGATCAGTTTGTGGTGCCTTAAAACAATTACAACAGTACCATCAAAGATCACTGATCACAGATCATCATGATAAATATAATAGTTAAAAGGTCTGAAATATTGTGAGAATTAGCAAAATGTGACAAAGATACACAAAGTGAATAAATGTTGTAAGAAACACGGTGCCTATAGACTTACTGGATCTTCAAAAAAAAAAAAAATCCAAAACATAATATTTGTTAGTTGCAGTAAAGCAAAGCAGACTAAATGAGGTATGCTTGTCTTAGAATAAAGTGTAGTGAAATTTCTTAGTTTTATGTTTAGAGTTTTAATCTACTAGTGTATTGATTTTATTTCTATATCTAACATATAAACTTGCTAATCTTATTAGCGATAACAATTTCTTTTGTGTGTGGATTCTGGAGCATTTTTTATATAAAACATTATATCTGCTATGGATAGAGATAGTTTTAGTTCTTTCATTTCTCTCCATATGCCACTAATGCCTCACTACAATGTTGAATAGAAATGGTGAGGGCTGACATTTTTGTCTTAAAGGTAAAGCTGTCAATCTTTTACCACTAAATATGATGTCAGCTATGGATTTTTTTCATAGCCGTTCTTTATCATGTTGAGGAAGTTCTCTCCTATTTCTAATGTATTGAATATAGTTATAATGAAAGATTGTAGATTTTTGTGAAATGGTTTTTTCTATGTTATTGAGAGGACTATCAGCTTTTCTCCTTTATTAGATTAACATGGCATATTGCATTGATTAATCTCCATATATTGAACACACCTTACATTGTCAGGATAAATCCTACTTGATCATACTATATTATCATTTTATGTATAGCTGGATCTATTTTACAAGTACTTGTTGTAGATTTTTGCATCTATTTACATAAGGGACTGTGTTAGTCCAAGTTCTTCAGAAACTTGGAGAATAAATATATATGCAGATATAGATATATATATATACCCCCATCTCTCTCTCTCTATATATATATATATATATATACACATACACACACACACATATATGCATATACATATGTATATATACCCATATGTTTATAGTGTGTATATATACATATATATCTCCTATTATATATTTTTATATCTATATATATCCTATGGTATGTGTGTATGTGCATCTTATATCTTATATTCTATTGTGATAGTGCATGTATGAGAGAGAGAAAGAGATTGATGTAAGGCTTTGGCTCACATGATTGTGGAGGTTGGCAAATCCAAACACTGCAGGGTAGGCCAGCAGGCTGGAGTCCCAGAGAAGAGTTGATATTTCAGTCTGAAGGCAGTCTGCTGGCAGAATATCCTCTTTTCAGGGGAGAATTTCAACTGATTAAATAGACATCCACATTATGGAGTGCAATTTGCTTTACCCAAAGAGTGCAGATTTAAATGGTTTATCTCATCTAAAAAGTACTTTGTCAAAAACACTGAGATAATATTTGGCTCAAAATCTAGGTAACATAGCCAAGTTGACACATGGAATTAATTATTATAGGGATATTGATCTGCTTTATTTCCTTGTGCTATCTTTGCCTGGAATTTACATCAGAGTAATACTTGTCCTAAGGGAATCAGTTAAGAAGGATCCCTGTTTTGCTTTGTGGAAGAGTTTGTGAATTATTGGCATTAATTATTTTATAAGTATTTGGTAGAGTTTGCCAATGATGCTATCTGGGTTTTTCAGAACAGAAAAGTTTTGTTTACTAACTCAAGCACTTTGTTAAAGGTCTGTTCAAATTTTCTATTTCCTTTGAGGTCATTTTAGTAGTTTGAATCTTTCTAAAGCTGTGTCCATCTCATCTTGATTATTTATACATTTTAAGTGTACAGATAGTTTATTTTTGGTAAATTTATATCATTGTACAATGATCATTTCAATCTAGTTTTTGAACATTTTCATCACAAGAGTTACTTCTTATTAGAGGTCAGTTCCCTACCCACTCCTAGACCCCAAAACAATTAATATACTTTATGTTTCTATAATTATGGCTTTTTTTAAAAAAAAAAAAGTCTTCATATAAGTGGAATTGTGCACTTTAATGTCTATTGTGTCTGGCTTCTTTCACTTAACATACCATTTTTGAAGATACAGTCGAGTTGCTTGTTAAAAGAGTTCTTCATTGCTATTTCCATTGAATTGCTATATTAAATTTTAGTTACTTATCCTTTAGTTGAAAAACATTTTCTTTTTTAAAGGTTTTGGGAATTATGAATAATGGTGCCGTAAGCATTTGTGCCAACATATCTCGTTCTATCTTTGAAACGAAGCATATAGAGTAGAATTGCTGGGTCATATATTGTCAGAAGTATATGTTATTTTTTTCCCCAAGAACTGTCAAATTGTTTTCCAAAATAGCAGTATATTTCCACTTGCAGTTTAAGAGTTTTACTTTCACCATACTCTCACTGACAGTACTATCATTCCCTTTGAAATGCAAATTAAAACCACAATGAGCTAAGATTAAACAGCCACTAGGCTAGTAGTATCTCATTACAAGTTTAATTTATATTTTCCTAATGACTAATGATGTTGAGCTTCTCTTCATGTTCTTATTAACCATTTGCATATCATTTTTGGTAAAATGTCTTATGTGGTGAAATTAAATCCTATATCAATATTTTTAAAATGGAGTTTTTTATTTTCTCATACAGTTTTTTAAAATATAATCTAGATATAAGGCTAAGAGTCAATATATGATCTGCAGAACTGTTCTCCTACTCTATAGCTTATCTTCTCATTTTAAAGTGTTTTTAAAGAGCATATTTTAAAATTTTTAAGTAACTCCAGTTTATCTTTTTTTTTTTTTAATAGACCATGTTTTTGGTGTTATAGCTAGAAACTTACTTCTGAACCCAGTTATGAAAAGTTGTTTTGTGCTTTCTTGTATAATGTTTATGTTTTGGATTAAATTATTCTTTCTTGATCAAGTCTGCTGTTAAATTTCTCTTTTTAATTTGTTAGTCGTCTTATTCTACAGCTGCCAGCTCTCTGTGGTTCTTTTTTAATGGCTGCTCTTTTTGTTAAACTTCTGATTTTGTCCATGCACTATTTTTCTGGTTGTGCTTAGTTGTCTATTAGTATTCTCTTGTAATTCACTAAACTTCTTTAAGATCTTTACTTTGGATTCATTGTTTGGCAAATGTAGGTTTTTCTTTTTCCTTCAGTGTCAAACACTGGAGCATTGTTTCGTTCCTTCATTCTTATCTTCTTTGAAGCCTTGCTTTCTTGTCTCCACGCTTCACTCTAGCCCTTACTGACTTGCTTTGGGAGAGGCAGATCTTCACTAGCTAGTCCATCTAGAGAAACTGATCTCTCAGAACTTTTCTAGGATGTACTTGCTCCACTCTTCTTGTTTTGTCTTGAGGGTGAACTTTTAGGATTGTTTGCCTTCTTCGATCCTGCAAAGCTAGCCTGAACTGGCTGGCACGTAGAAATTGTTTGTTTTTCCTAAGGTTGTATCTTGAAGTATTTAAGGTTGTGCACATTCTCCTAGTTGGGCAGAGTTGAGCGTAGCAGTAGTGTTAGCTGCTCAGTCATGTCCGACTCTTTGTGACCTCATGGACTGTAGCCCTCCAGGCTCCTCTGTCCATGGGATTATCCAGGAAGGATACTGGAGTAGGTTGCCATTCCCTTCTCCAGAGAATCTTCCCAACCCAGAGACAGACCCTGCTTCTCCTCTGTTGCAGGCAGATTCTTTACCATCTGAGCTACAGGCAAGTCTCTAGAATTGAGATGTCCGTTGATATTTATTTGATGTTTTCCACAGGACTCCATGTATGCCATCTGGGAAGGCTGGCGCACACCATCTGCAGATAATCCTTCTCACACAGTCTGTGGAGAGTGATAGGTCAGCAGCATGCAGGGTATGTAGAGTACTAGGAGCACAGGTTGGATAGCTGGGGGTACCTGGTAGTTAAAGAGTCATCTAGGGTTCATAGGCAGGGCTCTTCGTGCAGACTGTGGATCACTGAGTAGGACCTGAGGCTGATGCCATGGTCCGTGTGCTGTTAGCTATGGATCCTCATCTCTTTTCTCTGTTCCTGGCTGTTTCCAGATTATTCAGCTGTGCCAATTACTTCCGTGTTCTGGGTGGAGAAAGTCAGAAAAGGGTCTCCCGGATAGTTCCCTCCAGTTCTGGGCAAGCCAGGAGAATACTTGGCCTTTACTTTCCTCTCTGGGAGAAACTGTGGGGCAAGAGGTTCTCTTCAGGGCCTGAATTCTGCCACCTTAGGAAAGAGATGATATTCATAAAATGAAAGTGTTCTTCTTACCCTCTTCAGCGCAGCTATTCTCAGACTTTTTGCCCTTCTGAGGTACTGGGATTTCTCACCCATAGTCCTGGACTCCTATAAAGTTATTCTTATCCATGGTGGTTGTTAAAAAATCAGTGTCTATTTCAAGGACAGGAGAGCCAAAACCTCCTATTCTGCCATCTTGCTGATGTTCCCTGAAATAATGAGTTTTTAAATCAGGTACTTCCCCGATGGCTCATACGGTAAAGCGTCTGTCTACAATGCGGGAGACCTGGGTTCGATCCCTGCATTGCAAAGGTCCCCTGGAGAAGGAAATGGCAATCTATTCCAGTACTATGGCCTGGAAAATCCCATGGACAGAGGAGCCTGGTAGGCTACAGTCCATGGGGTCACAAAGAGTCGGACATGACTGAGCAACTTCACTTTCACTTTCAATGTAAATTCTAGCTTTCTAGATCCTTTGAATTTTCATACATCGTTTAATTTTTAAAATTTCTAAATAGAACATTCCTGGCATTTTGGTAAGAAATGTACTGACTCTAGAGATCGCAGAGGACAAGATGGTTGGACGGCATCACTGGCTCAGTGGACATAAGTTTGAGGGAGCTCTGGGAGATGGTGAAGGACAGGGAAGCCTGGCGTGCTGCAGTCCATGGGGTAGCAAAGAGTCAGACACAACTAAGCAACTGAACAACATCAGCAACCAGAAATCAGTTTGTGGAAAAGTGATATGCTAACAGTATTGAATCTTCCAAATCATGGGCTTAATATAGATGCCTATAATATAATAAACACCAAAGTTTAGTTTTATGATTATTGCTTTAAGTTAAGCCTAGTGAGAAGACTATGACCCACCAGTCCCTGGGATAAATAGTAAAGGGACACGTACTTCCAGAAGCCTGAATGCGTATCTGACTCTTTGAGACCCCCATGAACTGCAGCCTGCCAGGCTCCTCTGTCCAGGGATTTTCCCCGTGAGAATACTTGGAGGAGTTGCCATTTCCTCCTCCAGGGATCAAACTCACGTCTCCCATATCTGCTGAGTTACAGGAGGATTCTTTACTCCTGAGTCATGGGGAAGCCCGTCCAGAAGCCTGAAGAAGCGAAAGTGCATGTTGCTCAGTTGTGTTTGACTCTTTGCAACCCCATGGACTGTACAGCCCATGGAATTCTCTAGGCCAGAATAATATTGAAGTGGGTAGCCTTTCCCTTCTCCAGGGGATCTTTCCAACCTAGGGATCGAACCCAGTTCTCCCGCATTGCAGGCGGATTCTTTACCAGCTGAGCCAGAAGCCTAGTTCAGGTTTATTCACATTGTTCTCATGATAATCTCAAGTTTCCAAGTATAACAGACACAAGACCTGAGGCACAAGCACGTCTAGAATCTCTACTTATATCACATTTGCTCCATGCATGTTGACTAAGCTACAAGGCCGGAGTCAAGGGATTGAAAGGAAAAGTCAGAGTGAAAATTGAATACAGAAAAGGGAAGAATTTGTGGAAAGGTGGTAACACCTCATAATGAAGGAAATGACCATGTAATATGCCTAGACAAATGGGGCCTGAGGCAGCCTTGCAAACTTTTCCAGGGCCTCAGCAGGGCCAAGAAGGATCAGGAAGATCCCTTTGTACCTATAAATGGCACAAAGTTAATAGAAAAATTGGTTAATATAAAGGGGCTTTGTGGACGGACACAAAGGATGACTTAACAATGACAAGGTGAACTAACAGCTTGATGAGACCTCGTGACTTGGTATTCAGAGTCAATCTAGAGGGAAAGGCTGTGAAGGGCAGATAAAATGAAATAGATTGAGTATTCCTAGTTTGGAAGAAATGGGGCTTGAAACAGAAATTTAGGTGCAATACAGAAAATTGAAGGAATGTTCTGTTTTTTGCAGTTCTTAATTTGTGGTCTAAGATTCATTCTGCTAGTTTGAGTTTTCTCTGTTTTTCATCCAGTTTGTTCCCTAGTAAACAATGATCACAGTAGAGTTTGGCCAGGGAAAAGGCTGGTTTTACGTGGTGAGGATCAACACCCTGCTTTTTAAAAAAAACTTTTTTACTTATTTGAAGGAGTTACTTTTCCAAAATGTCACTGTCTTTGGCAATACAGTTTTAGAGCTTTTGCCATGTCCAGCAGCTAAGCAGCAACTTAACTGAGTCCTTGATGAACTGCACCTAATTGAGAACATTATGGGCCCTGTTGACCAGGACTGTGTTATAACTTAGTGAACCCTTTGGAATAATATTCTACCAATTTTATCTTTTAATAATTTTGTTTATTATTCACTTGTTTTCCTCTTGTAGCCCATTCTAAACTTCTTTTGTTCTCTTTCTTTTACTTCTTTTCTTTTTTTTTTTCTAACCCATATTTTGTAACGACACAGATAACTTTAGGGATAAAAGCTATGAAGTCCAAATTGAATGATCAGATTTAACACTGCTTAAAAAATCGTCCTTCATATTACATGGCAAAGACATTTTCATATTAATAGTATTCCTTCATTTGAGATATAAAAATTTAACTGACATTTAAGTTGCTTCCAAGATTTTGCCAATATAGAATGAATAATGATGTAGTGAATATCTATTTCTCTTTTATCTATGTATCTATTTTAATGTATGTCACTGATTATTTACTGGGTAGGTAAGGACAATTAACAATCTTGTTTAATAAGCACTGTTAAATTGCTTACTATTCTTGAAAATGTCTTTGTAATGGGGGTAGAGGTACTCTTTAGTACTGAAACCTCTTTTAGGCTTAAAGAAATAGAAGTGCATAGTTGAGGCAGGCTATAAAGATGTTCCTGTTAGGAGCTCCTATGACGTATAGCCTGGGCACTGGGAGGAAAAACCTGAAACTCTTGGGCTAATTCTATAGTTAGATGCACAATCAGAATCACAAGGTAATACACATATCAGGAGAAAAGATCATCCCCATATATACAAGCAAGCAATTTCAAGATACAGGAATCATGAAAACACTACTAGAAGATAATGAATTGGGAACAATATCTGCAGGGTATGAATGGAAAAATTCAGATGAGGGGTAGGCCATTGTTTGCCATGGGAAAAATCCCATCTCCTGCTGCCCCTTAAAATCTAGGGCAATGGATCTCAAACCTTAATATATATCATATTGACCTGGATGTGGTGGCCTGGGTGGGGAGGTTGCTTCCAGGACTCCTTCCTGAGATTCTGATTTAGCATAGCTGAATTGGGATCTACGTGATCCTAGGGGAACTGGTCCTTTAGGGGCATTCATTCAAATAGACTGATCCCTGTAATCCCTCCACAGACACTCAAGAGTTCAGTCCAGATCCTTTCAAATATATGTTTGAGGGGCTTTGAACTGTCACTGATGGCTTGGGTGTGAAGAGGTGAATAAGGCATCTGCATCTTTCCTCCTAAGGAATTTATCCCAGTGGGCAGCTGTTATCCTACCTACTTCTAAAACCTCGTCTGACCGTGAGCAGTTGCTGAGCAGAGCTCAGCTTTTGCTCATCATTTTGCTTCTCTTTCTATGCCCCCTCATCCCCCTCCCTCCTTTGTACCCTCAGCAAGGACATTCATTAAATGACACTCTGTAGCCCAGCTGATAAAGCCCGAGTTCTCGGAGCTGAAAGCTGCCTCCCTTCTCTGAGAACATGTTCTGAGACACTGTACACGGACAAGCAGCATTAGCATCTGATCTGCTTTATCCTGCAGCAGCAGAGCCCTGGTGCTCTAAGGCAGAAAGCTATTCTGCAGTGCAACACAGGAAGATAGGGAGCTTCTCCATGCTCAGCTTGTTCCTAGATCTATGCATAAGCTTTGTTTCTGGTAGTGTTGTCTGTGACAAATGCCTCCCTAGAAGCAGACAGTAGGGCTTTACTGAAGCCCAGCTCACATCCTTAAGATTTTGATAAACATGTACCTTTTAGGTATCCGCTGAAAGAAAAACTTTTTATAACAGAGCTAGCAATGGAATCCATTGCCAGTTTCAAACTTTCTTGGAAAGTGCCAAAATATATGTGTAATATTATGCAGATTTGGTGTTTTCTTATGTCATGGTTCTTTGACAAGCCACAAGAAGGAAAAGGGAAAGTATTTCTTCTGCTTGCCTGTGAGGTGAATGATGAGATTCTTAGGTTAGCTAATTGCAAAACAGCCAGAGAAGCACAGAGCAGGATGAAACCCTGGCTAGAGCTCACTTGGATACAGTCATATCTCTGCCAAATGGAACAGCTGGATTTAATCTTGTCCAAGCAGGACCCTTGGAGGATGAAGTGTGCGGTACAGTAGTAGCCTTTCTTGTGAATACTGAAATTTAAAGCAATCGAAATTTTGAGTCAGCAAAAGCTCTTAGGAGTGTCCCCACACTTGATCACGTTGTCTGATTACACACACTGTCTAACCTCTGCCTGCCCTTGTTGTCTTCAGCTCTGCCTCTCACCAGTACCATGGCTGCTTCCTAGTCTGAGTTGGCATGAGAGTCTTTTAGCCTGTTCTCTTTAGAAAAGAAACTGAGGCCTTGACATTAGAAAAAAAATGCTAACAATGGAGAAAAGCATTAACAGAACGTACAAACAGAACTGAAACACATTCCCGAAGATGTTCTACTAATCCCACAATCAGCATCTCTCAGACTCAAGAGAAATCAAGGTATAGACTTCCATGCCATTTTTGAGTTTCCAGTTATAGTATCAAGTTATTATCCAATGAGAAAAGTTAATGCAAATTGGGATATTTTTAACAAACTGACACTTTCTAAAAATTTTCAGCGGCTGCATATATAACCTCTTACACTGTTAAGACCAAAAGTCTGACTTTTTGAACTAGGCTCAGCACAAGTCTCCTTGCCTCCTGTCTTGCTGTGTTTGTACCTAATGGCTGATACAGACTCTCATCAGCCTGGGCTCTCTTAGCTTGTCAAATATCTCAGCATCTTACTTCACACCACAGTGCAGGAGTTACCCGCATTAGGACTGAGTCAGTATTCCCACCCAGAAAGGAGGCAGGTTGAAAGCATCCAGACCCCTTAGACTCTTGTTTTTCAGGCTGAGGATACAGGAGAGTGATCTCTGTCTTCAAATAAGATCCACATTATCCACCCCTGCTCCTCCCCATCCACAGAGAGGCAAATCACTGAAGTCACAGCAGTAGGGAGCCTTCAGCATTTTAACACCAGAGCCTTGTTTGACAAATCCCTGCATACCCTGCAGAGCAAGTCACTCCCTCACCAGCGGTCTCTACCCCCAGCAGAGTGCACCAGGACTCCTGCATCACCCCAGGCTACAGGGGGGCTGACAGTCAGTCTTTGAAGTGCCGCCTGCAAAAGGCACCGTATCGCAACCCTGATACAGAAATTCAGTGTTTTTGTATACTTCCTCTGATTCATCCATAGAGCAGCATGCCAGACAGAAGGATTTCATCATAAAAAAACTGCCTTTTCCTAACAGTGACAGTTTGTTCGACCTTGTGTCAGGCTCAATTACTTGAGTTACCCAAAATGGATGTATACACACACATAAACACACGTGCAAAACCCAGATTGTTTCATGTAAAATGATTTAAGCCTTTTCTTATCAAAACTCTTCACACGGACACTAAGTGGGCATGTGATACCAACTCACTCCTTGTCACTGTCAAGCATTGTTAGGCTGTAGAAAGGTTAGGGGTTGCAATATCAAAGGGGGACTTTGCTATCGCAACTCTCACAGGCAACTTCTTCAGCTGCATCTTCTATAGGTAGCTAGTTACCTCTGACATAGTATAGTTCGGTTGTTTCTAGGTAAATAGAGGAGATAGAGGTTTTAATGTAGAAAGGAAACATGGGTTGATGATTGAGGATTATGGCTAACTCATCCAGTATGTAAACTTAACAAAGCTTAGTTGATCGGAGTGTTAACCATGTATGTAAAAAGTATTTCCATGTTATATTCATTCAATACACATTGGATCCCTTAATTTGTTTTCATTTAACTTAATTTTCAGTGACATACATTGTTTATTTTTCTATGGTCTTCTCAGAATCCATCATGGAATCATCAGAGATCTGTTTATAGTTACTCATCATTCTTCCAACAGGTACTTGTGAGACATCTATAACATACTACATTCTAGGAGATGTGGAGACAAATGAAAACAGGAAGACCTGAGTCCTAAAGAGGGGTTTAAATTCTAGAAGGACTTCACTTAAATGTTATATGTTTGTATTAAAAACCTGGTATCATCCTGGAATCTTGACTTTGCCACATGTTAGCTATAAGAACATGGGAAAATTTCTTAACGTACATAAACCCTCAGGATTTTTTTTTAATTATAGAGAGGGATGATAATAGTGTTCACTCAGTGAAACAGGTTACATGAAAATATTGCAAAGCATAATGTTTAGAAAGAACTTAATATATAAGGAGTGTCACAAAAGTTTGGCTGTGTTTAATAATTGCAATATTGTAAACATATGCATGTAGGTATATACATAATAGTCTTTTATCATTTGACTTTTAAAATTACATGTATGATAGAATCATGGATATGAAAGAGTATGAATTTCTTGAAAATAGAGAGGCCACCTTCATTGTATTTAGATCTTGAAATGTTCTTTAAAGGCTTCAGAATAGGTGAATCTTAAATGTTTGTTGATTTTATATACTGATTCATGGATTAAATCAGAATTTCTTCCAAAAGCCTGAGTAATATTTCTAAAGAAGCTGGAGATTGTAAGAACTCAAAGATAGAGGTGAGTTTGATGCCTTTAGACCCAAGAACTGTTATTAGAAGTCTACTCGTTTGCGGTTTGACCTGAGGCAAGCACCTAAAGATCAATGCCTTCATCTGGAAAATTGCATTAATACTGCTTTCCCACAAAAGTCTTGTTTTTAAGATTGAATATAATTATATGTATGAAAATGTTAATGCCGTGCAAAGTAAACATGCAAGACTTGGTTGTTCTTACTATAAATCTGGGCATGACCCATCAATGTCAAGTAAATCATACACACAAATATGTCAAGGCCTTGTGAGTGCTGGCTGTTATGTAACTGAAGAGAACTTGGAGATAGAGTTGAGAAGATTAACATGCAAGAATGTAAGGTGGGGTGTGAAGAAAGTTCTTTCCTTCCTTTGAGGTTTTAAAAATAATGTGGGGACCATTTTTGGCTTGACGGGCAGACTCTTGTGTCAGAAAGAGAACAGTTGCTGGCATCTGTTCATCTTCTATTTGTACTGGGCAGTATGTGAAGTTCCTTAAATGGATTTTGCCACTTAAAACATATGGCCAGTTTAAGGTAGATATTGTTATTATCAATAACCTCAGATATGCAGATGACACCACCCTTATGGCAGAAAGTGAAGAGGAACTCAAAAGCCTCTTGATGAAAGTAAAAGAGGAGAGTGAAAAAGTTGGCTTAAAGCTCAACATTCAGAAAACGAAGATCATGGCATCCGGTCCCATCACTTCATGGGAAATAGATGGGGAAACAGTGTCAGACTTTATTTTTTTGGGCTCCAAAATCACTGCAGATGGTGACTGCAGCCATGAAATTAAAAGACGCTTACTCCTTGGAAGAAAAGTTATGACCAACCTAGATAGCATATTCAAAAGCAGAGATGTTACTATGCCGACTAAGGTCTGTCTAGTCAAGGCTATGGTTTTTCCAATAGTCATGTATGGATGTGAGGGTTGGACTGTGAAGAAGGCTGAGCACCAAAGAGTTGATGCTTTTGAAGTGTGGTGTTGGAGAAGACTCTTGAGAGTCCCTTGGACTGCAGGGAGATCCAACCAGTCCTTTCTGAAGGAGATCAACCCTGGGATTTCTTTGGAAGGAATGATACTAAAGCTGAAGCTCCAGTACTTTGGCCACCTCATGAGAAGAGTTGACTCATTGGAAAAGACTCTGATGCTGGGAGGGATTGGGGGCAGGAGGAGAAGGGGATGACCGAGGATGAGATGGCTGGATGGCATTACTGACTCGATGAACGTGAATCTGAGTGAACTCTGGGAGTTGGTGATGGACAGGGAGGCCTGGCGTGCTGCGATTCATGGGGTCGCAAAGAGTTGGACACGACTGAACGACTGAACTGAACTGAACTGAACTGAACTGTTATTATACCCCTTTTACAGATGCTTTATTCTGCTCAAAGTCTTTCAACTAACTAAGGCTTATGAGGAGGACTTGAACCTAGGTTCAATCTGACCCTAGGTTAGAAGGAGCCAAACGGAGAAGGCAATGGCACCCCACTCCAGTACTCTTGCCTGGAAAATCCCATGGATGGAGGAGCCTGGTGGGCTGCAGTCCATGGGGTCACTAAGCTTCGGACACGACTGAACGACTTCACTTTCACTTTTCACTTTCATGCACTGGAGAAGGAAATGGTGACCCACTCCAGTGTTCTTGCCTGGAGAATCCCAGGGATGGGGGAGCCTGGTGGGCTGCCGTCTATGGGGTCGCATAGAGTCAGACATGACTGAAGCGACTTAGCAGCAGTCCTTCTAACCATTATATTATGCTCTATTTACCAAAACAGGAGATATAGTCCTGATATCTGTTTTTAAGGTTATGACCCTTAAATCTATCCTATCTGTAATTTATGATATTCAGAAAAAGTATAGCCAAGTTCAAAGCAGTAAAATTTCTGCTTGTTTTTGAACTTCTAAACATTTAAAGAATAATAAACATAGCTTGAGATTTATGACCAAGAGATAGTAACTGACGTATTTGAACCTACAGTTCCTTATTTCTATGTATCTTATTTGATGGATGATGACCTGGAAAAGAGAAACATAAGGCAGTTTGTTATTCATTCTTTTGAGGAGGTGGAATACAACTGTTTCTGCTCTCTCTCAGGCATGCACTTAACAGTAACCTTTAATGTAAATTAAAAGTTTTTTTTTTTTTTTTAATGGACATGGTGAAGGAGTACAAAGAAAGAAAAAAAGAAGAAATGCAAAACATGCTCATACCTTTAAAAGAAGATTTTGTACAAAACAGTTTCATATGCCACTGTATTTTTAATCTTCTTGATAGCAACACTTATACTGGAAGCAGAAGACTAAATGTTTGTGGGGTTATTGCAAACATTTTATCAGAGATGAAAAGCATGAAAAAACTGAGCATGATTTAAAAATAGAGTTTTGTAAAATCTATCTAGTAACACTGATGCCAAGTGGTTTTGCAAAATTTTATTCATGGCATAGACTTTGAAGGAACAATTACATTTTTAGACCTATTCACAAGTTAGAGTATGAATTAGGAAAGACAGAAACGTATTGTGTTTGTGCCGTGAGAAAGATGCTCACAATTGTCTTCAAGTGTGTTAGGAAATAGGCTTATACTCTGTTATTTAATAAACTAAGCTTATTGATATTTCTCAGAAATCACGTGTAAATGTTTGGCCATGTTTGACCACAGGAGCTTAGTATTGTCAATATATGAAAAGCATTCAAAGTTAAGTACGATTTGAAGCAATAGTATTCCCAGCATTTTTCCTAGCTATGTTTTGTTAACTATTCCTTTCCAAATTTTGGACAGATCCCATGGGTTTTCTGTCATGTAATCATTTAATCCAGATAATTTTTTTTTTTTTTTTTTTTTTTTTAACATCACAGCCCCCTCCCCTGTCATTTCTTTTTTCCTTGGCTCAGGAACTTGCTCTGAGGATAAGATTGGTCAGTGTCTTACTTATCCCCCATCTTGAATTTCAGTCCTCACTTTAGTATTACAAATTTCAGCATTATGTGTATTTGCAGAAAACTTTTGGGGGGTTGGTTCTAGAGACAAAGAAATAAATCTGTCCTTTACTCTTAAAACACTCATAGTCTGTGGGAAAGAAAGACATTAAAACAATGCCATTTTAATGCCATGTGGTATCAGTCACAGTGAAGGGACAAATAAAGGGAAAACTATTGGATCATAGATGTCAGCTGGCCCCAGAGTGGATTTCAGGGAAGATACCATAGAGAAGAAGTTGGAGTTGTGTTTTGAAATTGACTCAGAGGATCAGATAAAGAAACAGCATTCTGGAAAGCAGGGTTAAGATACAGACAAAAAGGAAAGATGTAGTCTGATATTTCAGAGAATGCAAGTAGGTATTACGTAAAATAAATGAAAGCCAAAGCTAGTAAAGTATAAACTAAAAACAGTTATTTAGTTTAGGGACCTAGTCTCTAATGTGAACATTCCATTACCATTGGTTTCTCTTTGTGATATAGTGAACATGGCTGAATCCAATTGCTACAGTATCAATCTAGTATGAGAACTTTGGGAAATTCAGAAAGAAAGAACCATAGCAAAGGTGTTCTTAAAGGAACTTGAAAATATATTGAGGTGATATGTATCTACTCACTCTCTTGTACTATGTATTGTTGCCAACTATGTGTAAGCTACATGTTGGCAACTTAAAGAGTAATGGCATAGTTGCTCTTTTCCAGAAACTTGCTGATGTAAACAATGTGGACAGTGCCTTAAGAAAGGGATAGAAAGCAAGGGTTTCAGAAGAAGGAGTCATTATTTCCAAGTAAAACATCAAGCAGGGCTTCCCTGGTGCCTCAGTGGTAAAGAATCCTCCCTCAATGCAGGAGACCCAGATTTCAACCCAAGGTAGGGAAGATCCCGTGGAGAAGGGAATGACAACCCACTCCAGTATTCTTGCTGCAGAATTCCATGGACAGAGGAGTTTGGTGGGCTACAGTTTCTGAGGTCCCAAAGAGTTGAACAGGAGTGAGCAACTAACGAAACTTCATGCAGATAGCTTCCTTTTAGCTTTAACAAATGGAACTTGACTAAGGCTTCGAAAGGTGAGTACAATGTTGATATAAAAATAAGTATAATGTTGGTAGCTTATGGGTGACAAGAGCTTATGGAAAGCATGTAGGTAAAAAAAAAAAAAAATACACAAGACTGGAAATGGTCACTTTTCATTCCAATCCCAAAGAAAGGCAATGCCAAAGAATGCTCAAACTACTGCATAATTGCACTCATCTCTCATGCTAGCAAAGTGATGCTCAAAATTCTCCAAGCCAGTCTTCAACAGTATGTGAACCATGAACTTCCAGATGTTCAAGCTGGATTTAGAAAAAGCAGAGGAACCAGAGATCAAACTGTCAACATCCACTGGATCATCGAAAAAGCAAGAGAGTTCAAGAGAAACATCTACTTTTGCTTTATTGACTACGTCAAAGCCTTTGACTATGTGAATCAAAACAAACTGTGGAAAACTCTTCAAGAGATGGGAATACCAGACCACCTGACCTGCCTCTTGAGAAATCTGTATGCATGTCAAGAAGCAATAGTAAGAATTGGACCTGGGACACAGACTGGTTCCAAATCGGGAAAGGAGTACATCAAGGCTGTATATTATCACCATGCTTATTTAACTTATATGCAGAGTACATCATGCAAAATGCCAGACTGGATGAAGCACAAGCTGGAATCAAGATGGCCTGGAGAAAACCAATAACCTCAGATATGTAGATGACAGCACTCTTATGGCAGAAAGCAAAGAAGAACTAAAGAGCCTCTTGGTGAAAGGGAAAGAGGAGAGTGAAAAAGCTGGCTTAAAACTCAACATTAAAAACAGAAGAACATAGCATCCAATCCCATTACTTCATGGCAAATAGATGGGAAACAATGGAAACAGCGAGAGACTTTATATTTTGGGGCTCCAAAATCACTGCAGATGGTGACTGCAACCATGAAATTAAAAGGCGTTTATTCCTTGGAAGGAAAGCTATGATCAACATAGACAACATATTAAAAACCAGAGAGATTACTTTACCAACGAAAGTCTGTCTAATCAAGCTATGGTTTTTCCAGTAGTCATGTATGGATGTGAGTTGGACTGTAAAGAAAGCTGAGCACTGAAGAATTGATGCTTTTCAACTGTGGTGTTGGAGAAGACTCTTGAGAGTCCCTTGGACTGCAAGGATATCCAACCAGTCCATCCTAAAGGAAATCAGTCCTGAATATTCATTGGAAGGATTGATGCTGAAGCTGAAACTCCAATACTTCGGCCACCTGATGCAAATAACCAACTCATTTGAAAAGACCCTGATGCTGGGAACGATTGAAGGTGGGAGGAGAAGGGGATGACAGAGGATGAGATGGTTGTATGGCATCACTGACTCAATGGGCATGAGTTTGAGTAAACTCCAGAAGTTGGTGATGGACAGGAAGGCCTGTCATGCTGCAGTCTATGGGGTCGCAAAGAGTCAGACATGACTGAGCGACTAAACTGAACTGAACTGATCACAAGGGTTCTTCTTCCCCATGCCCTGTAAGAATGATATAGAGGAAAGAACGTTGAGTAAAGTGCACAAAGAACCTGAGTTCTGGTTCTGTTTCTCCTATTAGCTAGACATACAATCATTATAAGTCAGTTCAGTGTCAAAGCTTAGAACAAATAGAGAACTACAGAATGGTAGAGCCAAGAGATGTTTATAAAGAAGCTTATTTTATAAGATCAGATCACATATATGTGTGTATACAGTTTATATAATAAACATAGTAAGCACTTTATCTATAATTGCTCTTATTATCAATATTATACAAAATTCTTTGCTAGAAGATTCTTGCTGCCTTCACTTTTCATTCATCCCTAATGGACTAGTGCTTAACTGGCAGTGGTCAACCTTGAAACCACGTACAGATCCCTGGGGGTGGGAATCAATCGTGACAGCAGCTAATTGTGGTGCTTGAACATGGAGAATCTTAATTGAAATAAATCAATAATATCAAGGAATGGGATAAAGGCCCAAATGGAGAGGTTTAAAATGGAAAATAACAAGAGCTAAATTGCACTTTAAAACTTTCGATCTAGTCATCATCCCTTAGAGCAGAGAGTGTTTTATTAAAGAAAAGTAACCAAGCAACTATCGTACAGAAAGAAAACCATGTTTCAGGAGTTGCTGTTGGTGTTGAAAGTACTCCGCTAACATTAAGCCCAATTAGTGATGGGATATGCTCTTCAGTCACTTTAGCCAAGAGGAAGTAAAAAGAAGCTATTGAGTGCTGAGAATATGAGAGGAGGGGGAGAAATCAGCTTCAAGGTCAACTGCTAGTAATGAACAAATTCAGTTTTGTTTCTCAATTCTTTGCCTTTTATTTGCTGCCTGCCCTTTCTCTTTACCCTGAGCTCACAGTAACTTCCAGCTCTCCCAGTCACAAATCTCCAGATTGCTGCAAAATAGAAATCACTCATGAATCTTGGTACATAGCAAACAATAGGGACAACATCAAATACAGAGAAAAAAAATGGTTTGGGCAGGGTATCTCAAAAATGAACAAGCAATTGTATTCTAAATTTTGAAAATCAGCATTTACTTACTCAAATAACTCTTGTCATTTGGGTATCTGCTTCTAGGGTAGCATCAAGGTCAACAATCAATAAACTCATTAGGACTTACAAGTGTCTTTGATTAATATTCCTTGTATAAATTCCCTGAGAAATGTACTTTATCTTCTAGCTTAATGAAGACAAGGCTGAGTTATTTAGGTGTGTGTTAGTGAGGCTTGTTTGCATATAATTAACTAGATTCTTTGTGTTTATAGCAAGCAGTAAAAAACTTTATACCAATAGATGTTCTTTTCACCAAGTTGTATTTGGTTAAACAAATTCTTTTGTTCTATGAGAAACTCTTCAATGGAAAGGGCTTATTTTACTATGAGTTAATCAGACATACCCTTGTAAAAATTGGCTGGAGTCTTTCTTGAGAGCAAATTTCATATTTTTTCCTTTTAAAATGAATAAAGTTTTTAAAAGAAGTTTTAGGTCCACAGTAAAACTGAGAAAAAATTATAAAATTGTCATATACCTCCTGTTCCCACACAGCATAATTTCCATTACTGTCAACATTCCACATCAAATTTTTGTTATACACTTGCTATAAGCTGTGATTCTACACTGATATTTATTATCACCCTAAGTAGTTTAAATTGGAGTTCACTCACAGTGCTGTACATTGTGAGCATGTGTGTGTACGTTCAGTCACTTCAGTCGTGTCTGACTCTGTGCAACCCCATGGACTGTAGCCTGCCTGGTTCCTCTGTCCATGGGATTCTCCAGGCAAGAATGCTGGAGTGGATTGCCATGCCCTCCTCCAAGGAATCTTCTCAACCTAGGGATCAAACCCATATCTCATGTCTCCTACACTGGCAGGCAGGTTCTTATCACTAGAGGTTGGACAAATGTATAATGTCATATATCCACCATGGTAGATCATATAGAATAGTTTAACTGCCTTAAAATATATTTTACTCTGAGGGAATGATGCTGAGGCTGAAACTCCAGTACTTTGGCCACCTCATGCAAAGAGTTGACTCATTGGAAAAGACTCTGATGCTGGGAGGGATTTGGGGGCAGGAGGAGAAGGGGACGACAGAGGATGAGTTGGCTGAATGGCATCACTGACTCGATGGGCATGAGTCTGAGTGAACTCCGGGAGTTGGTGATGGACAGGGAGCCCTGGCGTGCTGCGATTCATGGGGTCGCAAAGAGTCAGACACAACTGAGCGACTGAACTGAACTGATTCATCCCTCTCTCTCCCCTAACTCTCAGCAATCACTAATTATTTTTCTGTATCCACAGTCTTACAGTTTCTAATATGTCACATAATTGTAATCTTACAGTAATTTTCAGATTGACTTCTTCTACTTAGTAATAAGCATTTAAGCTTTCTTTATTCTTTTCAAGCTTTTAGCACTGAATACTCAATTGCCTAGATGTCCACCCATTTATTTATTCTGTTTGGGATCCATTTTCATGCATTGGACAAGGAAACGGCACCCCACTCCAGTGTTCTTGCCTGGAGAATCCCAAGAACAGAGGAGCCTAGTGGGCTGCCGTCTATGGGTCGCACGGAGTCATACATGACTGAAGTGACTTAGCAGCAGCAGCAGCAGCAGGGATCCATTTATTATCCATATATTTAAAGTTTGGTTGCTTCCATAATTTTGAACAGTCATGAATAGAACTGCTATAAATTGCTGTATCATATTATGAGTATGTTCAACTTTTTAAGCAAGAGCCAAACTCTTTCCAAAGGGCTATCCTATTTTTATTTCCACAAGCAATGAATGAGGGTTCCCATTGCTCCACATCCTTGCCAGTATTTGAGGTTGTCAGTGTTTTACAGTTTAGTATTTTAATACATTGTGTGTGGTAGTGTATCTTGTTATTTTAATTTGCAATTCTCTAGTGATACATGATTTTGAATATATTTCTATATGCTTTTTGCTATCTATATATCTTCCTTGACGAGGTTTCTGATCAGGTCTATTGTTCATTTTTAAAAAGTATGCATTTTTTTTTATTTTTGAATTATAGGAATTCTTTGTTAACTTTGGATAATAATTCCTGATCAGTTCTATCTTTGCCAATAATTTTCACCTAACGTGTGATTTCTCTTAGTCTCTTAGCATTGTCTTTAACAAAGCAGAAGTTTTTAATTTCAGTGAAGTACAGCTAATCAAATTTTCTTTCATATCTTATGCCTTTGCTGGTATATATAGTCATTGTCATACACAGGTCACGTAGGTATACGCCTATGTTGTCTTCTAGGAGCTGTGTAGTTTTGTGTTTTCTATTTAGGTCTGTGATCCATTTTTAGTTAAGGGCATAAGATATGAGTCAAATTTCACCTTGCTTGCAAACATATGTTCAGTTGTTCCTATTGTGTTACCTTTGTTCCTTTGTTAAAGATCAGTTGACTGTAAGTACATAGGGGTATTTCTGGGATCTCTAGTTTGTTACGTTGATCTATTTGTCTGTTCTTTCAGTAATATTGCACTGTCTTAATTACTGTAGCTTTATAATAACTCTTGAAGTTGAACAGTGTTGGTCCTTGGATTTTGTCCTTCCTCAATATTGAGGTAGCTGTCCTAGATCTTTGGTCTATGTAAGCTTTCTTAAAATGCAATTTATTTATTCATTGGGCTATGCTGTTTCTCTGTTGCTGTACAGGCTTTTCTGTAGTTGTGACAAACAGGGGCTACTAGCTGGTTCCCATGCTTCTCTTCGTGGTGGCTTCTCTTGTTGTGGAGCATAGGCTCTAGAGCATTCAGGCTTAAGCAGTTGCAGCACTTGGGCTCAGTGGCTGTGGCTCCCGGGCCCTGGAGCGCAGGTTCAGCTCTCCCAAGGCTTATGGAATCATCCCGAACCAGGGATTGACTCTTGTCTCCTGAATCTGGCAGGTGGATTCTTCACCACTGAGAGACCAGGGAAGCCCCTCTGTGTGAACTTTGGACTCTGGGTTTTTTTTTTTTTTTGATTTGTGCAAAATCAATTAGGGATGCATTGAATCTATAGATTAAGCTGGGAAGGAATGGAAATTCTTGGAGTGTTGACGCAATAGCCAAGAATTGTGTGCTTTCCTGGAACACAGAATGCTTTTAACTTCAAGTGTTATCTCAAAAATAAGTTTGAATATTGCATAATCTAATAGCAAAAAGAGATAAGAAAGCCTTCTTCAGCAATCAATGCAAAGAAATAGAGGAAAAGAACAGAATGGGAAAGACTAAAGATCTCTTCAAGAAAATTAGAGATACCAAGGGAACATTTCATGCAAGGATGGGCTCAATAAAGGACAGAAATGGTATGGACCTAACAGAAGCAGAAGATATTAAGAAGAGGTGGCAAGAATACACGGAAGAACTGTACAAAACAGATCTTCACGACCCAGATAATCATGATGATGTGATCACTAATCTAGAGCCAGACATCTTGGAATGTGAAGTCAAGTGGGCCTTAGAAAGCATCACTACGAACAAAGCTAGTGGAGGTGATGGAATTCCAGTTGAGCTGTTTCAAATCCTGAAAGATGATGCTGTGAAAGTGCTGCACTCAAT
>SJYT01019920.1:78192-91879 GCA_006410635.1 Cephalophus harveyi | reverse complement strand
TATAAAAACAGGCAGTAGGCCACATTTGGCCTAGAGGCCACAGTCTAGTGACCCTGATCTAGTACATTCTCCTCATTTTGTCTACAGATCCCAAACAGACTAAACTCTAACAACTTGGTAGAAGTGATAGGGTCCTATTCACAGAGTGAAAGATAATGGTTTGCTAGTTTTTGTTAGACTCCCATGGATTGATTATAATTGTCACTTAAGGAAGGCATTGATAAAGATTGCTCTTGCTATAATACAGGCATGTTGTATTTACAAATTAAGGGGAAATACACTCACATTAGCCTTTCCTGAGTGGTATTGCTGGGTTTCGTGAAGACAAACTATGGTTTGCTAGTTTTTGTTAGACTCCCATGGATTGATTATAATTGTCACTTAAGGAAGGCATTGATAAAGATTGCTCTTGCTATAATACAGGCATGTTGTATTTACAAATTAAGGGGAAATACACTCACATTAGCCTTTCCTGAGTGGTATTGCTGGGTTTCGTGAAGACAAACATTGATAAAAACAAAAATGTGCTTAAAACTTGACAAAAGAAATATAAACAGGACACCGAGTAGCAAACATGCTATCTTCTCTTCCCTGTGTCTCCTGCTGGGCTTCAGCTTTGCCATATGCAGTAGAGTTGTATGAGAACCTTAGACATGTTAGAGTATACCCTACAGCAAAATACCTCATATAAATGTACATTCAGACGTAGAAGTAGTATTGTACTCTTAGACGTGTCACAATCAAGTTGGCGATATGGAAGGATTTATAAGTTGGTGGGGGCTCTCTGCTTTGCTGAGGAGTCTGAGGATGGACAAAGCAGGGGCTTCCCTGGTGGCTCAGATGGCAAAGCATCTGCCTACAATGCAGAAGACCTGGGTTCAATCCCTGGGTCGGGAAGATCCCCTGGAGAAGGAAATGGCAACCCACTCCAGTACTCTTGCCTGGAAAATTCCATGGATGGAGGAGCGTGGTAGACTACAGTCCATGGGGTTGCAAAGAGTTGGACATGACTGAGCAACTTCACTTTCTTTCTTTCATAAAATCAGCTGTGAGTCTTTCAAGTATCTGCTGAAGTTTATTAAAAGTCTTGACTACGTGAGAGGCTGATGTCAGGAGCCCTCCCCAATATTGCTTTGGGGTCCCCATGGTACATCCAGGGAGGTCAGGAGCCTCTTAATGCTGCCCTGCTATTTATGATTCTCCTGACACCTCTTGCTGCTGCTGACGTCCCCGAATAGCGACAAAGATGAGTCAAGGAGCCTTCTAACTTGGGATGAATCAGCTGTTCTGTTTATTGATACATTGGACTGTGGCTGACAGCAGCCAGGGCTTAATGGAACAGTATCTGGGACCTTCTGGGCTCTCGCTCCCAATTCCAGAGTTGGCTTAGGGGGAACTTGAGGTGACTTCTGCTGCCCCAACACCATGAGGGAGACAGGGGTGTGTGGGATCCTGATGGGAGCTCTGACACCAAACGATTGTTGAAGGATTCAGCCTTTTGTTTCCTCCCTCCTTTTTGTCTGAGAAAGAGGGCAGAAGGCTTTGGGATTAAGATGCATAAGTGTATGGATTTATGAGTGAGTATGTCATATTTTGACCTTTACGGGCTTTAAACATAGTATTATGTACAGAGTGAGGTTAGTTGCTACACAAAACAAACTCAGAAGCATTATGCATCCCAGCAGTGATGTTAAAGCATCTCTCTTTGATTCTCTCTCTCTCTCCTTTTTTGTACAATTGTTAGTCTATTTTGTTATCAAATTACTTATAAGAATAAAAAAATTATATTGTTGTTATTGTTTAGTCTCTAAGTTATTTCCAACTCTTTGCAACCTTGTGGGCTGTAGCCCACCAGGCTCCTCTGTCTATGGGATTTCTCAGGCAAGAATACTGGAGTGGATTGCCATTTCCTTCTCCATGATTCTCTCTTTATTTCCCAAATTTCATGGAGTGTATGCCTCCAGGTCACCACCCTTAGGCTTTACACTGGTTGTGTCAGTCTCTAGCCCCACTCACCTCAGTGCTTTGCTGATCAGAGTAAGCAGCCCCAACATCTAAAGCCTCCAGCCTCTCCAGGGCATGGTCACCTTCCTTGGACCCCACTTGGAGTTCGGATGGGGGTGTGCCCACATGTCCCAGCTGGAGCTCTGTTCAGAGCTCCCATGGCAGAGTGGTACAGGCCACGAGCCCACCTGCACTCCATAAGAGTGGACTGGGGACTTGGTCAAGGGACTTCCCTGGTGGTCCAGTGGTTGAGACTTTGCCTTCTAATGCAGAGAGCGTGGGTTCCATCCCTGTTCAGGGAGCTAGGATCCCATATGCCTCATGGCCAAAGAGGCAAGACACAAAGCAAAAGTAATATATCCTAACAAATTTAATAGAGACTTTAAAAATCAGTTCAATTCAGTTGCTCAGTTGTGTCCAACTTTTTGTGACCCCATGGACTGAAGGATTCCAGGCCTCCCTGTCCATCACCAAATCCTGGAGCTTGCTCAAGCTCATGTCCATCGAGTCAGTTATGCCATCCAATCATCTCATCCTCTGTCGTCCCCTTCTCCTCCTGCCTTCAATCTTTCCCAGCGTCAGGGTCTTTTCCAATGGGTCAGTTCTTTGTATCAGGTGGCCAAAGTATTGGAGTTTCAGTTTCAGCATCAGTCCTTCCAATCAAGATTCAGGACTGATTTACTTTAGGATGGACTGGTTGGATCTCCTTGCTATTCAAGGGACTCTCAAGAGTCTTCTCCAACACCACAATTCAAAAGCATGAATTCTTTGGTGCTCAGCGTTCTTTACAGTCCAGTGGTTCAGAGGTTAGAGCATCTGATTCTGCCTGCAATGCGGGAAACCTGGGTCCAGTCCCTGGGTTGGGAAGATCCCCTGGAGAAGGAAATGGCAACCCACTCCAGTATTCTTTCCTGGAGGGTCCCATGGATGGAGGAGCCTGGTGGGTTACAGTCCATGGGGTCACAAAGAGTTGGACACGACTGAGCGATTTCACTTTACTTCACTCACTTCTCACATCCATACATGACTACTGGAAAAACCATAGCTTTGACTAGATGTACCTTTGTTGGCAAAGTAATGTCTCTGCTTTTTAATATGCTATCTAGGTTGGTCATAGCTTATCTTCCAAGGAGCAAGAGTCTTTTAATTTCATGGCTGCAATCACCATCTGCAGTGATTTTGGAGCCCAAAAAATAAAGTCTGTCATTGTTTGCATTGTTTCCCCATCTATTTGCCATGAAGTGATGGGACCAGAGGCCATGATCTTCGTTTGTTGAATGTTGAGTTTTAAAACCGCTTTTTCACTCTCCTCTTTCACTTTCATCAAGAGGCTCTTTAGTTCTTCTTTTCTTTCTGCCATAAGGGTGGTGTCATCTGTCTATCTGAGGTTATTGATGTTTCTTCTGACAGTCTTGACTCTGTAAACCCTCTTGGAGAGGTCACCATTAATCCCACCATAAGGCCGCTGAGCAGACAACCCACAAACTGCAGAACAATTATACCAAATAAATTCTCGCACTGTTAAGAAAGTTCTAGGACCCACAACAGACTTCCCAACCTGGGGATCTGACAAAGGGACTGAGAACCCCCAGGGAATTTGACTTTGGAGGCCAGTGGGATTTGATTACAGAACTTTCACAGGACTGGAGAGACAGACTCTTGGAGGGCACAAACAAAACCTTGTGCACACCAGGACCCAAGAGAAAGGAGCAGTGACCCCACAAGACACTGCCCCAGTCTTGCCTGTGAATGTTCAGGAGTCTCTGGCCAGAGGTGTGGGTCAACAATGGGCTGCTCCAGGGTCAGAGGTACTGAATATAACAGTGTGTGCTCAAGACCTTTTGAAGGAGTTCACCATTATCTTCATTACCCCTACCATAGCTTGATCTCAGGTCAAACAACAGAGAGGGAACACAGCCCTGCTCATCAACAGAATATTGGATTAAAGATAATACTTTGGCCCCTGGATGGGAAGAACTGACTCCTTGGAAAAGACCCTGATGCTGGGAAAGATTGAAGGCAGGAGAAGAAGGATGAGATGGTTGGATGGCATTACCAACTCGACAGACATGAGTCTGAGTAAGCCCCGGGAGTTGGTGATGGGCAAGGAAGCCTGACAACCTGCAGTCCATGGGGTTGCAAAGAGTCAGATATGACTGAGCAACTGAACTGACTGAACTGAACTGACTGACTGAACACAACCCTGCCCATCAAAACAAGACCCAGTTTCTCCCACAGTCAGTCTCTCCCATCAGGAAGTTTCCATAAGCCTCTTATTCTTATCTATCAGAGGGCAGACAGAATGAAAACCATAATCACAGAAAACTAATCAAACTGATCACATGGACCACTGCCTTGTCTAACTCAATTAAACTATGAGCCACTCCATGTAAGGTCATCCAAGATGGACAGGTCATAGTGGAGAGTTCTGACAAAACATGGTCCACTGGAGAAGATAATGGCAAACCACTCTAGTATTCTTATCTTGAGAACCCCATAAACAGTATGAAAAGGCTAAAAGATACGACACTGAAAGATGAACTCCTCAAATTGGTAGGTGCCCAATATGCTACTGGAAAGGAGACTTTAAAAATAGTCCACATCTTAAGAAAAAAAAAATAGTTCACATCTTAAGAAAAATAGTTCACATCTTAAGAAAAAAAAAGGCCAAGTAGACCAGCAGCCTCGTGCTGGATAAGACTACTGAATAAGAAGTCAGGAGTCATCCATTCTAGCCCCTTTGAAAGTTTGTGAAACCTCAGGCAAGCTCCTTCACCATCCTGAACTTCAATTTTCTTATCTGTAAATGAATGTTTTCAAAACTTTAGACATTCAGGGTTTTTTTTGTTTTTTTGTTTTTTTTTTGCCAAATTTTTATACAATCTGTGTTAGTGTTTTCAGAATATTTTTATTTAAATTGACTGTCTTTTTTCAGTTTGAACTTATTTTAGCTTTATCTTAGATGAAACTGCCAGCAAAACCATGGGTCTGAAGTAATAGTTCATTATTTCAAAATATGCTAGGAAGAAAAAAAAAACCTTTTATGAAATAAAAGGGCTTCCCTGGTGGCTTAGAGGTTAAAGCGTCTGCCTCCAATGCGGGAGACCCGGGTTCGATCCCTGGGTCGGGAAGATCCCCTGGAGAAGGAAATGGCAATCCACTCCAATATTCTGCCTGGAGAATCCCATGGACAGAGAAGCCTAGTAGGTTACAGTCCACGGGGTCACAAAGAGTCGGACACGACTGAGTGACTTCACCTCACCATGAAATAAAAACGTTTGACACTTTTACCAGCCATTGGCATGCCATCAACCAGGAACACTAGATGGGCTGCAGGGGTACTGTGCCTTGGGAAGCCCAGCCTAGATGACCTTCAAGTTGTCTCCAGCTCATACCTTCTAGGAATATGAGAATGAAGGATGTATGGGACAGTAGCAATCCCTGGTTAAAATAGTCTTCAGAGTAATAGATAAAGAAACTTTATTCCATCCCCTGAAGCAACTCTACTCTTTTTTTTTCCTATTTATGAGTGTGAAATGAGGATCTATGGGGTCAGAGATGGGCTTCTGTGCCTGCCTATAGGTTGGGTTGATGGACTCACTTCTGCCCTGGGAGGGAGCTGTCATTTCCCACGGTGCTGATCCATTGAAAGAAGTTTGGTGACTGTGACCCTTTTCCTGTGGCCCACTGGGACTACTCTGCAGTCACCCTGGAGTCTTGCTGAACTGCTGGCCCAGGGCCCCTTTGCTTAGCCCCCTCTGCCTCTCACAGTCCCCAGAGAGCCTCCCTAGATGTGCCCCATCTTGGCTGGCAGAAAGTGCTCCAGGATGGAGTGGTCCTCAGACCATGTGAGGGATCAGGTCATGGGAAGGGCCCCCAGTGTCCAGCTTAGGGGACTTGGTAAGGGGAAGTGTCCCACAGAGCATGAGGAATCCTCTCTAGAGGACTTGGGGTGTTCTAAGAAGAGGATCGTTATCCTCCTATCTAAAATGACTTCGGAGGCAGCGGGATTCCTGAGCACTGCTGAGCCAGTGGTTTCATATTTCCTCCTCACCTGAGGGCCTCAGTTGCCCTGTGAGCTCTGTTCTCAGGACAGCAGTTGGGGTGGGGGGGTGGAATCTGCTTTGAAAGGAAAAGTCCTGACAGGATAGTGGACCTTGCTTTGCCGACTGATAGTTCAGGGACTTACAGGGCACCTGCCAGACTCCCCTTCCTGGTGGGTTCCCTGGTCCTCAGCGTGGGGACCGGGACAGGGCAATGCTGGATTTCTACCAGGAATCGGGAAGTTGCGTGCGGTCCTCTCTGCGGCACTGGACATTCAGCTGTCTTCCTCTTCCCTGCTTCCCTCTCCTACACGCCAGTGAGTTCCTTTACCTCTTTGCTCAAGCTTGGATTCGATGTGCATTTTTACCTAGTTTTATCTAATGAAAAAAGTTGGAGTGGGAAGTGGGCATGTAACTATTTCTGTGTGATACTGTGAGCACTTTCAAAGGGCTGTGTCTCCATCCAGACATTGTTCACCAGCATTCATGCTAAATGCTGCCTTACCCAGCTAACCTCATTTCAGGTCACTAGGGTCACAGGAAATGGCAGCCCACTCCAGTATTCTTGCCTAGAGAATCCTGTGTACAGAGGAGCCTGATGGGCTGCTGTCCATAGGGTCTCATAGAATTGGACATGACGAAGCAACTTAGCGTGCATGCATGCATTGGAGAAGGAACTGGCAACCGACTCCAATGTTCTTGCCTGGAAAATCCCAGGGATGGAGGAGCCTGGTTGGCTGCTGACTATGGGGTCGTACAGAGTCGGACACGACTGAAGTGACTTAGCAGCAGCAGCAGCAGCAGCAGGGTCACAAAGGAGAAAGACTGTCATTTTGCTTGTGAATCACCCACAGAAACAGCATTTTATTGTCTGGGAACAGAAGGATCTCAATCTTCCTGTTCATTCTCCAGCCCAGGATCCCCCTTTCTGCCCTATCCTGTTCAGCGTTCCACCCCCCCCCCCGGCCTTGGCATTGCCCCCTTGTGCCCTCCATTCCCTTCCATGTGTATATATGCAAATCATACCTATCTCTTATGTCCTCCCTTAAACACCGCCCCCTGACCACCTCCCCTGATCTCGCAACCAGAGACCATGCCTTCTTCTTGATTTCCTGTGGCTGGACCACCAGGAAAAATTTCTCTGAGCGCCTCTCATGGCTGGTATCTATCTCTTTCCAGTGTGTTAGAATTTTGATGACTCTTTTCTTCTCTACTAGGCTCCTAAAAGGCAGGATCTGGTCTGAGTCTGATTCATCTTTGTATTTCCTACAGCTACCAGCACAACGCTTCACACAAGATACATCCCCAGTTGGTGTTTGTGGAATGAATTTTATTTGTTTGTATCGAGTGTTTTCCCCTTGGTCCTTCCATCTATCTCTCTCTCCAGCCCTGGCTTCTCTCCCTCCAGCTTCTGACTTACAGATCTATCTGTATGTGGTGTCTCACATGCATTCCAAACTGCATGAATTGGGTGAAATGTAGCATCTACCTCCCCCACCGCACTCCCCACCTCCTGTGTTCTCTGCCTCTCTTGGACAAGGACCACCAGCATCATCCCCTTTCCTCCTTTTCCCTCCTCATTCCGTCCGGCACAAGCTCTGCTCATTTGATTTTCTGAAAGTTTCTAGAATCTCTCTCTTCTTTGCCTTCCCACTGCCACTGCTAATACAGGTCCCCCATCACCTCTCACCTGAATGCTGCAGGAGTTTTTTACCTGTTCACGCTGCATTCTGACTCCATCCCCTCAAAATGCCCCTCTCACTGTCGCTGGACTGTCCCTAGTGAAATCCAGCTTCGACGGTGTCCACCAGTGAAATGCGCGGGTTTGTTCCTCCACTCTGGGGGGTAAATTCTGAGATGCTGCAACTCTCATGACCTGACCCTCCTCTCCTACGGCTCCTCGCTGTGTCGACTCTCTCTTCCAGCCACACTGACCAGCTCATTCATCTTTCCTGAAACTCTCTTGCTATTTAATACATTTATTCCCAGGTGGCACTAGTGGCAAAGAACCCACTTGCCAATGCAGAAGACATAAGAGACATAGGTTCAATCCCTGGTCGGGAAGATCCCCTGGAGAAGGGCATGGCAATCCACTCCAGTATTCTTGCCTGATAAATGCCATGGACAGAGGAGTCTGGCAGACTACAGCCTATGGCGTCACAAAGTCCAACACAACTGAAGTGACTTAGCACATGATTTCACTGTACTTTTGATGTAAAATGTTTTTTTGTCTCTTCCAAACCTGGTCCAAAACTTCTAATGACTGTTTTTAAAATTTGCCCATGATTTCTCCTAGGAGATGCTCCTGAGCCCCCCTTCCCTCTATGATGGGTCCCTGCCTGGGCAATTCCTGGTGCATAATTCTGCCCTGGTCCCATCCTTACGGGAGTCTGTCTCCCCAGAATGTGATGGCCTCGCGACTGTGTCCCAGCCATGGGCCTGACCGAAAGGTACTCTGGAAATGAAGAGACGACCCCATGAGGAAGGCGGAGCAAGCTGGGCTCACAGAGGCCAAAGGGCCAAATGCCTGGGACGTGGCACTGCTAGGACGGGGCCCAGGCGCTCAGTCGGTGCCCCTTGCTCTGTGTTGCAGGACCTTTGGGGGATGTTCTCCTCAGGGCTCCTCTCTGGTTGCTGGGGCGCCTTTCCCTCCACTAAACCCTTACCTCTCTTCCTTCCTCCACATTGTCATAGAAAAGGAACTAGGCAAGACTGACACACACACCAGCACTGGCCAGGTCACACGACCTTCTCTCTATATGTATTTAAATACTTGTTTTAACTGACACCAGGCAAGACTGCCATGAAAGATTCTGCAGTCGTGAGTATTACGTGGCATATCACGAGGACCAAGGTGGTATCACCTGGTGGTGTATGATGAAGAGGCCTCCTCCCACCGACCCCCTGGAACCTGAAGATACAGCAGTCCCTAATCCAGCCTTCTGGGTAAAGCTAGGCTCCTAGGGGGAAAAAAAAACACAACAACTTTTTTTTTCTGTGTCCTCAGTGGCTATGTTCACACCTCTGCAGTTTACAGCCACAATGCCATGACCCCATCAATTGTAAAGTGTGGCAAGTGAATTTGATACTAATAATAGGTAAAGTGCTGAAATTTGTGACTGGTTTCCTTTTTTCCATTAGAGTGGAGTCAACGTTATAAATGACCTGTAATAAGGTCATTCGCAC
Organism: Cephalophus harveyi; assembly: GCA_006410635.1. Lineage (NCBI taxonomy): Eukaryota > Metazoa > Chordata > Mammalia > Artiodactyla > Bovidae > Cephalophus > Cephalophus harveyi. The sequence continues at coordinate 82,646 of SJYT01019920.1, read as the reverse complement.
TCAACTTGCATTCTGGTGCAGCTTCTTGACAGAGAGGAAAAAAATGGAATTACGGCTGGTGCTGAGAGTACATCAAACCCTCAGTGTGCCTGTGGGGTCTATCCAGGGTGCAGCCCACATTTGTCATGGTGTGGTGGCAGAGAGAATTGGTGCAAAGTGTTGGTCCTGACAGTGTGTAGCCCTCTTGCTAAGGCAAATTTAATTCTTCCAACTGCAGAATAGAGTGAGCAAGAACTTCTCCATCTTACCTGTGGTCACTCTGCAAAACTAGAAGTACAAATGTAAACATATGTATATAATATATATTTTATGTATATATATAAATGTCATTTCGCCACTAAATTGTGTCCGACTCTTTCGTGGTCCCATGAACTGTAGCCCACGGGGCTCCTCTGTCCATAGAATTTTCCAGGCAAAAATACAGGAGTGAGTTGCTATTTCCTTCTCCAGGGGATCTTCCCAACCCAAGGAGTGAACCCACATCTCCTCCATTGGTAGGTGGATTCTTTATCACTTAAGCCATCTGGTAATACAAAAAATGCATATATTATTAAAAACAAAAAAATGCATAATTATTAAAAACACAAAAATTAAAACTTTAGTTTCTAGAAAAGGAACTTCTTTTTACACTATTCTTTTTGTAAAGCACATAGTATAGCTCTTCCTATGATTGGGCACTAAATAGATGTTTTAAAATGTGGTAACAGATGTCTTTGACCTCTCTGGTGATGAGACTGTATTCATGCGGAGCTTTGTGGAGGACAGTGTGAACAGTCAGAACCAAGCACAGGTCAGTTCACTTTTACTAGGAAAGCATCACTGTCAGCTTCCGCAAGCCCTCTGCCATCTCCTGATGGCTTGCTAATGGTACAGAAAGATCTGAGCTAGAATGAGGCTGGGGTGGTAGAAGCCATCATGCTTTCTGAAAACACAGTTAGTATCCTCTGGATGATGTATCATGGGCCTCCCTTTTAAATATCGCCTGAGTGAGACAGCAGACACCCTACTGCAACTGACTCCATCCTGGGAGGCTTTCCAGCCAAGGGAGCATCTGAGGGTTGGCCAAGAAGCCAGCTGAGAAAAGAGGGCTTCCAGATGGAAACCTTAATTCTGAGCTGATGGTGTAGACGTCATGCTATTTGTGCTTTATCAGCTTCGCAAGCCAGCTGAACGTGGCTCCCTGCAATGAATCAAGCACTGCACTGTTGACGGAGGGTCAGTTCTGGGCGGGGCCCTCTGTGAAGGCTGACACTGTATAGAGTTTTTAAGCCACGGTCTCTGCCTGCAAGTCTAGTCAGAGCTATGTTATGGGAAACAGCAGAATTGGGGATTGGAGATTAATTAAGAAAAGCTCTTATGTGTTTTCAATGTTGGGACAGAATGGCATGTCTGAGGATTAGAATAATCAAAGTAGGTTTCAGGAAGGAGAGGAACTTATGCTGGGACTTATTAGGGTATGAAGGACTGAGATAGAAGAGGGTGGGAAGGGCATGTCAGAGAAGGGAGAGGGCGCAGAGCCTCAGAGATGAGCATGGACAAAGCTGTCACCCTGTCCTGTTCTTGTTCTGCCCCTCCCTCCCTTACAGTTGAACTGAATGCTAAGAACAGGAAAAAAAAAAAATCATTACTGTTGGGGCCTCCCTGCTGGTCCAGTGGCTGAGACTCTGCACTTCCAATGCAGGGGGAACCAGGTTCGATCCCTGGTCAGAGAACTAGATCCCACAGGACAAAACCAAGAGTTCTCATGCCTCAACTAAGACCTGGAACAGTCAAACATATATTTCAAAAAATAAATAAATCACTACTATTAAAAAAGTAGAAAAGTGAAAACTCATGAATCCCATGATTCAAATTCAGTCCTAATGATGTTGCAGCCTGGCTGGGAATGGCCTCCATGGGGTCAGGAAAACATGCCTACTTAGGGTAGAGAATTATGCATTTGCTCAGTGGATGATGCCTGCCTCGTTCAGTTGTCTTGGAAGCACGAAACCCTGACTGTCTTTGTATCATGTGAGCACTCTGGCCGGATCAGGCCGACCTGTGGATTCATTCTGCGTGATCAAGCTACTGATCAGTAAATCAAAACAATTGTAGAGTTCCGCCTTTTGTCACTTTCCATGGGTGGGGTAAGACAGAGACGGGTTCACCTTCCAACTTCTCTTACTCTGGCCTGTCTTTGCAGGCGAGCACTGGGCCTGCACCCAAGTATGCATCACTAGCGTCTGGACAGGACCAAAGCGAATCATGATCAACTAGTGAAGAAACCAAGCTTACAGGTGTCAGGTTCCCTACTCCACTCATCACCCTCCGCCCACCCACCCGAAGCCTGATACGAGAGAGAAATCCTGGGAAACCAGAAGAACAAAGCTGACAGCATGCAGAGCGGCTCTGGTGGGTGGGATGCCAGCGAGGGAGGAGGCTGATCAGGGCTGATGTTGTGTGTTTTTTAAATTAATGATGGGAAGGATTTAGAGACTTGTACAGTGGCTTTGCCAGCAAAAACGTAATTAGCTGAAGACAATATGCTGCTGATGTTGAAACTGGTGGTTTAATGAAGCCTGCCCTAATGAGAACGTCAGTGTCTTGCTCGGAGATTACCTTCACAAACCAGGCCTCTTCTCCAGATTTTGTGCTTGATTAGTTCCAGAGAAAAAGTGAATTATAATAATTTCTTTTAACAGGGAGAAACAAGAGCCACAGCACTTGTATGGTCCAAGAAGAGACCCTTTTGACTGTCAATCTTTCCTCTCCCTCCCCTCTTTGCTGTCAGACAAAGCTCGCTGGCAAGGAGTGAGGGGTTTGGGAGGAATTTTACATGTGATACACTAGTTGTGTTTGTATGTCAGCATCACCCCCAGTCTTTGATTCCCTCACCTGTTCCTTTGCTACAGTTCTTCAGCTCTATTATGCATATCACTTGGTGCCAAGATTGAGTTGCAACTGGAGTGTTACAAGAGATGTAACAAGACCGTGGAGTGTTATAAGATAATGAATGCCTGTTATTCTCAGCATTGTGGGTCAAATAAGTTATGGCTTGGAAGAGCTTGATGAGCAGAAAGCCATGAATAGGAGTTTTGCTAACCTCTGTATTTGATCAGCATTAAATGAGTTGTGGATCTTCCCTGGTGGCTCAGTGGTGAAGAACCTGCCTGCCAAGGCAGGAGATGTGCCTTCAATCCTGGGCCGGGAAGATCCCCTGGAGAAGGAAGTGGCAAGGCACTCCAGTATTCATGCTTGGGACATCCCACGGCCAGAGGAGCCTGGCAAGCTACAGTCCATGGGGTTGCAAAGAGTCAGACACAACTTAGCAACTAAACAACAACGACCACTACAAATGATTTGCATTGGGAGTAACCATTATCATTGTTTGGGTCTTAATGCAAAACATGACCTGCCGGGTTTCACCTCCCTTTTCCAAATCTGTTGGCTAGTATTCTTTTGGATGATCTGACTGATGCAGGTTCTAATTTCTCTGAAAGTGATAAAGTCCCACATTTTCTCCCCAGTCTGTCTTCTACATGTGTTATATTATGGAACATGTTACTGTTCCCCTTAGGGCTCTGACTCCAGAACAAGGGCTTGCAGACAGTAGAGAGAGACCTGAGCTTATGTGCAAGTGTGGCAGACTGTTCTCCAGGAAATAGTTGAGCATCTGTACCTGTTGACCCTGAAGATGTTTGATTTCATTTAGAAAACACACACCCAAGAATAGATGTCCCCATAGGTTTTCCCTTCCAATGTCAAAATGACAGCCCAGTAAGTATGGCCACCCTTGGCACAATTAAATTATTGCTTGAAATTATGTATTTGGTCAACCCAGTGATCACATTAACTGATCAGTTTAACTGAAGAAAGTTAGGGGCATCTGGGGTAGGCAGTGAAGATAGTACTGAGTGTAGACCTTTGGGAATCCTTATTGAATACCCCTGAGAGTTAGGTGTAGGAGCAAGACCCCTGGGGTTTAATTTAGAGAAGAAGTAAAGTTGGGAAAATGTGGCCCAGGCTACAGTGCTGGGCCCCTTTCTACTCAACAGGGTCGTAAAACAGCATCATTAGGATCAGTGATTGAGTCTCTGTTTGGCCTCATAATACCATGTAAACTTGGGCAAATTATTTAACCCCTCTGACCTTCTGTTTCCTCATCTAAAAATGAAAATGGTAATGTCTACTACATATATTTATTGGTAGGGTTAAATAATGAATGTAGTTCACCATTCACTGTGTTTGGCACACAGTAAATACTTCACACATGGTAGTTATTATTTCCTTATCGTACTGATACTATAGGAAAAAGGCAGTGTGTACGTTCAGTTCAGTTCAGTTCCGTCGCTCAGTCGTGTCCGACTCTTTGCGACCCCATGAATTGCCAAGCTTTCCTGTCCATCACCAACTCCCAGAGTTCACTCAGACTCTCATTCATCGAGTCAGTGATGCCATCCAGCCATCTCATCCTC
>SJYT01019920.1:0-77930 GCA_006410635.1 Cephalophus harveyi | reverse complement strand
CAAAAAATAAAGTCTGACACTGTTTCCACTGTTTCCCCATCTATTTCCCATGGAGTGATGGGATCAGATGCCATGATCTTCATTTTCTGAATGTTGAGCTTTATGCCAACTTTTTCACTCTCCTCTTTTACTTTCATCAAGAGGCTTTTTAGCTCCTCTTCACTTTCTGCCATAAGGGTGGTGTCATCTGCATATCTGAGGTGATTGATACTTCTCCTGGCAATCTTGATTCCAGCTTGTGTTTCTTCCAGTCCAGCGTTTCTCATGATGTACTCTGCATATAAGTTAAATAAGCAGGGTAACAATATACAGCCTTGACGTACTCCTTTTCCTATTTGGAACCAGTCTGTTGTTCCAGGTCCAGTTCTAACTGTTGCTTTCTGGCCTGCATACAGATTTCTCAAGAGGCAGGTTAGGTGGTCTGGTATGCCCATCTCTTTCAGAATTTTCCACAGTTTATTGTGATCCACACAGTCAAAGGCTTTGGCATAGTCAATAAAGCAGAAATAGATGTTTTTCTGGAACTCTCTTCCTTTTTCCATGATCCAGCGGATGTTGGCAATTTGATCTCTGGTTCCTCTGCCTTTTCTAAAACCAGCTTGAACATCAGGAAGTTCACGGTTCACGTATTGCTGAAGCCTGGCTTGGAGAATTTTGAGCATTACTTTACTAGCATGTGAAATGAGTGCAATTGTGCAGTAGTTTGAGCATTCTTGCAAAATAAGGCAAGAATTCAGGGAAGGAATTACACATACATAATGGGATCACTATAGGAAGCTGAGAACTGCTTTTATAGTGGTTTGTAGCCAACCAGTCCATTCTGAAGGAGATCAGCCCTGGGATTTCTTTGGAAGGAATGATGCTAAAGCTGAAACTCCAGTACTTTGGCCACCTCATGCAGAGTTGACTCATTGGAAAAGACTCTGATGCTGGGAAGGATTGGGGGCAGGAGGAGAAGGGGACGACTGAGGATGAGATGGCTGGCTGGCATCACGGACTCGATGAACGTCTGAGTGAACTCCGGGAGTTGGTGATGGACAGGGAGGCCTGGCGTGCTGCAATTCATGGGGTTGCAATGAGTCGGACATGACTGAGCGACTGAACTGAACTGACTGAACTGAGCTTCTGAAATCTTTACAAAGCTAAGCATCAGCTCTGTAGGATTATCACCTCTCTGAGTACAGACATGGAGCCAATGGATGTTCTGCTGTGAAAGAGGACCCTGGCAGGGCTCCTGAACACTTGACTAGACCCTGCCTGCCACACCAGACCTCGTGGCAATCATGATGATAAAGTTGGACCTCTGTGTGTGGGACAGAAATATGATTGAGGTCCACACCTATGTGAAGGGCCAGAATTCCACCTGTCCCCTCACTAGGAGGCATCTCCTGAATCCTGCAGCCTTTAATGGTCCATCTCAGTTGTTAGCTGGGCAGGAAAAAGACCTTTCAAATCTTCACTGGTTTAGAGAGTGATAGTGATGAATATGTACCCAAGTCAGGGAGATCTGGACATGTCAGCTTTTTTCATCTAAAGTCAGTGGAGCTCCCACAGGCCACTGGAATCCCCACAGGGGTCTCGCATAAGGGCTGCTCTCAGCAACTAGTTGTTAATGTTGATTTTCATTTGCTCAGCCCCAGCTGCTGCCCGCAGAGCTGTTAGGTCTCTGAGACCTGCTCTTCTCGCCTTGGGCTGGGCTGCCTGCTGTTTAGGGGAGATGGGAGGAAGAGGGGTTTAACTACTCCATTATGGTCAGAGAAAAAGAGGGTTAAAGTCTAGTGGTCATTAGCATAGAGGTGCCAGCTGCCTCTTCTGTTACTTGTTCAATAACTCCCTTAATGTTTGACCCTAATGGAACAGATTATTGTTATTATTTTATTTCACCAAGATCACCTCCTGCATAAAAACAAAGAGGAAAGGGGGAAAGGAACGTGGCCAAGAATAGGCATGGAGCATTATCCAGCTGGAGATATTTATTTATTGGCTTCATGCTCGGCTTGCGAAGATCTGACGGGCTGGGAGCCTGTCTCACACCGCTCTGCCCATGGGTTGCTGAGGCAGCGACCTGGAGTGTTTTGCTTCTGTGTGGGCCCTTTTATCTCCCAGCCTGCCCATCATGCACAGTGTACACATTAGTGCATGTGTATGCATGCACATACCTACACGATGGGTCACACATGGGGCCAGACTCTCAACACAGCACTGATTGGGCGCCCATCCATTAATGTTTGACTCAGCAGCAGCAGCGCTCAGAAATTTGCTAAGTCTACATCCAGAGGGAGTGGAAGACCTCAGCTTTGCCCCAGTCATCTGGTCATTCCTCTCGGCTCCCTCACTCCACAGTGATCTAGGTCAGTCTTTGGAATTAGGGGATCCATGAGGGGAGACTTGGGCCTGGAAAACCCAGTCCATGGCAAGCTGCTTCTGTCACCCTGCTTCATCCAGCTCCACTAGACCTCAGTCTTGTTAAGGCAAACTGTCCCCTGTGCCCTCGCTAGGAGGCATCTCCTGAATCCTGCAGCCTTGAATGGCCCATCTCAGTTGTTAGCTGGGGATGAAAAAGACCTTTCAAATCTTCACTGGCTTAGAGAATGATAGTGATGAATATGTACCCAAGCAGGTACATATGTACCCAAGCAGATACCCCAAACTACTAGTGATCAGAGAGCTCTGAGCTCCTTATGAACAAATGTACTCCCTTGCTTTCACTTTGGGACAGCAAAGTCAAGGCTCAGAGGTAAGAAAAATCCCAAGAACGAAAAAAGCAACTCTATAAAAAGAACCTGAAAGAGGACAACTTGAAATAGCCCAAGCTGACTCCAGCACGCTAGCCTCCAGCCACTTTCCCTGCAGAGCTTCAGGCTCTCATTAGATGAAACTCCTGAAGCCTCATAAAGAAATTGAAGGCAAAATTACCAGATTAAAGAAAGACTGTGATCAAACCTAACAGAATAAAAACTTTTAGACCTGGGAAAAGAAAAAAAAATGTGCTAAAGTTGAGTTTCTTCTTGAAAAGAACTTCATACTCATAGCCATCTTGCATTGGGAGAGCCCTTGGATATCAACCTGCCTAACCTAGGGGGCTCTTGAGCTTAGAGTTTGTCTCTTGTTTATGTATGGAAGGTTGTCTAGTCCCTTTCTTTACCCTCAAATGGCATTTTAATGAGAAATCTTGGGGGACATCATTATGTCTTCCCTACATTTTAGGTACTTGGATCTAGAAAGCTGGGGAAGGGGTTCTGAAGCATCTCATGGCAGCAGGACCCAGTGAGAGACTAACCATGTGGTGTGGGTCTGTCCCCTTCCAGTGGGATGTGCAATTCTCATCAGAACCCCCAGAGGAATATTGAAGCCTCTTAATTAACGTGGTGGTCCATGGCAACTGGCAAGCATTTTGACACGATTAAAGACTTCAGCAAACCCTCAAGAGGAGATAAAGTTCCTAATAATTTATAAATTGAGCCCACTACTTAATATGCTTGACATGCAGCTCTTGTCTTCCATTTGAGAAGGAAATGGGCAGAGGATCTCCTTAGTCGCTTCAGTCCTATGCGACTCTTTGTGACCCCATGGACTGTAGCCCACAAGGCTCCTCCGTCCATGGGATTTTCCCAGCAAGATACTGGAGTGGGTTGCCGTTTCCTGCTCCAAGGGATCTTCCTGACCCAGCAATTGAACCCACATCTCCTTCATGTCTTGCATTGCAAGAAGATTCTTTACCGCTGAGCCACCAGGGAAGCCTAGGCAGAGGATAATGGATTTCTGTTGATCAGCCACTACAGAGAAGATGATCTTCCAGAAAAGCAGACCCAGGGGCTTTCTGTTCTAATTTGGGGACTCCTGGCAGTAAAGGGATCCTGAAGGTCAACGTGTTACTACAATTTCAATGCTAAGTCACTTCAGTCGTGTCCGACTCTGTGCAACCTCACAGATGGCAGCCCACCGGGCTCTGCCATCGCTGGGATTCTCCAGGCAAGAACACTGGAGTGGGTTGCCATTTCCTTCTCCAATGCATGAAAGTGAAAAGTGAAAGGGAAGTCGCTCAGTCGTGTCCAACTCTTAGCGACCCCATGGACTGCAGCCTACCAGCCTCCTCCATCCATAGGATTTTCCAGGCAAGAGTACTGGAGTGGGGTGCCATTGCCTTCTCCACAATTTCAATGACATCTTCTGATTTCCAAGGCCTTATTGTGCTTTTGGGGAAGGTGGTGGGTCTGCTTATCAGGGCTTCACTGGCTGGATGAAGTTGATAGCCCACCCCTGAAGGATCAGTTCTTTGATCTGTAGTTGCTGGCATTGCTGGGCAAGAAGAGCTCTCAAATATTTTTTTCCACCATTAGTTTACCAGTTTGTGTGGGCTTCCCAGGTGGCGCTAGTGGTAAAGAACCTGCCTGCCAATGAAGGTTAGACATAAGAGACACAGGTTTGATCCTTGGGTTGGGAAGATCCCCTGGAGGAGGACATGGCAACCCATTTCAGTACTCTTGCCTGGAGAATCCCACGGACAGAGGAGCCTGGCGGGCTGCAGTCCATGGGGTCACAATAAGTTGGACACGACTGAAGTGACTTAGCACACACACCCACTTTACCAGTTTAGAACTGTTTCCATTTTGACAGGGGTCAGTGCTGGCAGCAGGACCCAGTGAGAGACTAACCATGTGGTGTGGGTCTGTCCCCTTCCAGTGGGATGTGCAATTCTCATCAGAACCCCCAGAGGAATATTGAAGCCTCTTAATTAACGTGGTGGCCCATGGCAACTGGCAAGCATTTTGACACGATTAAAGACTTCAGCAAACCCTCAAGAGGAGATAAAGTTCCTAATAATTTATAAATTGAGCCCACTACTTAATATGCTTGACATGTAGCTCTTGTCTTCCATTTGAGAAGGAAATGGGCAGAGGATCTCCTTAGTCGCTTCAGTCCTATGCGACTCTTTGTGACCCCATGGACTGTAGCCCACAAGGCTCCTCTGTCCATGGGATTTTCCCAGCAAGATACTGGAGTGGGTTGCCGTTTCCTGCTCCAAGGGATCTTCCTGACCCAGCAATTGAACCCACATCTCCTTCATGTCTTGCATTGCAAGAGGATTCTTTACCGCTGAGCCACCAGGGAAGCCTAGGCAGAGGATAATGGATTTCTGTTGATCAGCCACCACAGAGAAGATGATCTTCCAGAAAAGCAGACCCAGGGGCTTTCTGTTCTAATTTGGGGACTCCTGGCAGTAAAGGGATCCTGAAGGTCAACGTGTTACTACAATTTCAATGCTAAGTCACTTCAGTCGTGTCCGACTCTGTGCGACCTCACAGATGGCAGCCCACCGGGCTCCCCCGTCCCTGGGAGTCTCCAGGCAAGAACACTGGAGTGGGTTGCCATTTCCTTCTCCAATGCATGAAAGTGAAAAGTGAAAGGGAAGTCGCTCAGTCGTGTCCGACTCTTAGCGACCCCATGGACTGCAGCCTACCAGGCTCCTCCATCCATAGGATTTTCCAGGCAAGAGTACTGGAGTGGGGTGCCATTGCCTTCTCCACAATTTCAATGACATCTTCTGATTTCCAAGGCCTTATTGTGCTTTTGGGGAAGGTGGTGGGTCTGCTTATCAGGGCTTCACTGGCTGGATGAAGTTGATAGCCCACCCCTGAAGGATCAGTTCTTTGATTTGTAGTTGCTGGCATTGCTGGGCAAGAAGAGCTCTCAAATATTTTTTTCCACCATTAGTTTACCAGTTTGTGTGGGCTTCCCAGGTGGCGCTAGTGGTAAAGAACCCGCCTGCCAATGAAGGTTAGACATAAGAGACACAGGTTTGATCCTTGGGTTGGGAAGATCCCCTGAAGGAGGACATGTCAACCCGTTTCAGTATTCTTGCCTGGAGAATCTCACGGACAGAGGAGCCCGGCGGGCTGCAGTCCATGGGGTCACAATAAGTTGGACACAACTGAAGTGACTTAGCACACACATCCACTTTACCAGTTTAGAATTGTTTCCATTTTGACAGGGGTCAGTGCTATAATAAGGAAATTTCCAATTTGGAAGAGTCGGGGCATTTCTTTTAGTCATCTCCTTTGATAGATGAAGGCGGGGTAGGTTCAAAGAGGCTGTCAGGTGCCCAGAATTGTGCTGCTGGCTAATTCTGCTGTTTTATTGGTGACCTTCCTGCTATTGGAAACCCAGTGTAGTTTTCCACTGGACTCAGAGAAACATAAGAGTGGACGGGACCTTGAACATTCACCTTATCCATTCCCTACCCCTGGGATATTTTGATCTTGATTAGAAAGTGACCAGCTTTGCCATATGGGCCACACAGTTTTTCTCCTCTCAGTGTGTCTTCTTTGAAAGCTAGAGACAGATAGGAATGATCACTGTTATATATGAAAGAGGGCCTTTGCCCTAGACCTTTGGGCTTAGTTTTGGGGAAAAGTAGGTGACACAGGCCACCAAACTTGTCTATTTGATTCTTATTTTTTTTAACCACCATTTAATTCCCATAGGAATATAATTTGAATTCAGTGTATCCATTTGCCTTGAGGGATAATTAATTATGTCTCAGATTCACTCTTCTGGTTACTCCTAGGGCCAAGCAAAGCTTTGAAATGTGAACTGATTGATTGGCTGCAGCCCCTTGACAGATGGTAGCTAGAAACCTAATCTCAGCTTTCCCATTTCCCTGCCAAGGGTCCACAAAAGCCAGGTGACTCCCTAAACTTTGGTGAAATGTGATAAATCCAGATTGTTTAGGATGAGATTTGCTGATTACAGGACACTGATTTGGGATAATGGAGGGGTTCTACTGGCCCCTGGCATGATACCTAGGGTATCGCCTCAGTCTGAGATGTCTTTACCTATCATCGTGTCTTCTGTTGTCAGAGAAGTCATGGCAGTCGATTTATAGGCCTTGTGACCTGTTTTTTGTCTTCCTTTTGTGCCTACAAATTTTCAATTACCTTTAAAAACCAAATTATAAACATTGTTTCCTCTAACTCGAATGTAAACCCAGTGGCATCAAGACCTATACCTGTATTATTCACTGCAGAATCCCCATAACAGTGACCATCGGAAAAATGCCGAAGTGAGTAAATACTTGTTGAATGATCGAGTGATGAGTTGAATGAGTGAGTCACATAAACAACTGACTCATATAAGCTTTGTTTGCGAGCATGGAAGTGATGTCCATATTGAAAGTTATTCAAAGTTGACCTTCACTTCCTTCCTTCCCTCCTTCTCTGCTTCCTTCCCCCCTCCCTTCTTCCACCTCTTCCTTCCACAACTATTGAACACCTACTTCACGGAAGGTGCTGTGATTGACCGTGGAGCTTGGTGTCCTCTGCCCCCATGAAGTCTGTAATCTAATAGATGAGAAAAACAAGCAAATCAAAGTACTTGTGGTTAGTTACGTGAAGCATTCTATGGGTGGTTCAGTAACTTAGAGAAGAATTGGCTGAGTTATGTCACTGAACTGACTTTGAAGGACAAGTAAGGGTTAGCTTAGGGAGAGAGAAATGACCCAGAGCCAGGACAGATAGGCAGGTCAGATAATGAGACAGTCTTGTGGTTGACCTGCGTGACCGAGGTGAAAAAGGGAAATCTGCCTAGAATTTTCTATCCCTGAGCAGTCACCAGCAATGTTCTATAAAACACTGTTACATAAATATTCCAAAATCTGCAAAGTGTCTGACAAACCTCATACTACTCTCACAGCTAAGTGCCAGAAATGTCAGTTTCATGATGAAATAAAAGCTGATTTCATTTGTTTGATCTCTATTAGAGCTGCTAGAAATGATTTATTGATTTTTTTTAAAGAAAAATATATTTTTAATGCCATCTTTTGTAAGCATCTTATTAATAGATGTGGAGATCCCATAGACCCCAGACAAACTTCTAGATACAAAATTGCAACAGTTTTGAGGGAAATCAATAGAATAATCAGAAATCTCATGAAAAAATGAATAAAGAGCACAATAATTCCATATCTTGCCATTGGTGTTATTTTTTTTTTTTAATGTTCAAAGTTTGCATTTGTTACTCGTCAGTTGGGTCCACATGTACCTTAATGCTTTTTATGTTTGTTTTGTTTTTAATGCCAAAAACCTGAACTTAACACATAAATGAAGTACCTACTCTGAGCACAGCTAGGGTGATGCCAAAGCTCAAAGCCAGGTGTAGGTATATGAAGAACTGTGCGCCCTCTGTGAAGCCTGAGGGATGACCTTGCCCACAGCGTTCATCTGTGTCCTCGTGTTCACAAGCCATGGGCAAGTCTATTCGAATGGGGTTGAATGCTTGGAGGAAGTTTGTTCCTCTCAACAAACTTCCTTTCTTTAAATTACAGTATAGTTGATTTACAATGTTATGTTAGTTTCACATGTAGCAAAGTGAGTGAGTTATATATATATTTTTTCAGATTTTTTTTACATTGTAGGTTATTATAAGAAACTGGACATAGTTCCCTGTGCTACATAGTAGGACCTTGTTTATGTATTTAATTTTTTTAATTTTTTTTTTTTGATGTGGACTATTTTTAATGTCTATGAGTGTCTTGAGTTTGTTACAGCATTGCTTCTGTTTTTGTTTTGGTTTTTTGGTCACTAGGCATGTGGGATCTTAATTTCCCCAACCAGGAATCAAACCCGCACACCCACTGCATTGGGAGGCGAAGTTAACGACTGACCGCCAGGGAAGTCTGTGTCTGTTTTATATATAGTAGTTTGTATCTGCTAATCCACAGCTCCTATTTTATCACTCTCCTCTTTCCCCTTTGGTAACCATAAGTTTGCCAACAAATTGTCTTTTGTCAGACAAGAAGATTGTACAACTCACCTTGCTCTTTTTGATTTTGTTATTAAGCTCCTAGCCCTTCTTGGCCTAAGCTTTCTTTCCATTCATCTACCACCTGTTGGTTTCATTAGATTATTTGAAAGAAAAATCTTAGAGCATCTGTGACATTGAAATTGCTTAAAATCCCCAGTGGAAGTAGAAGGATTAATGATAACATCAGAGAACTATGGTTTATCATGAGAATGCAAAAGCGATGGAATTCAAGCATCGGCTTTCTGAGACCTCACCATAGAAGGAACATTATCAAAGTGGCTACACCCATGCCTTTTCCCAGAATAGAGGAGGCCCTGCACATACAGTTCACCTACCTTTACTCTCCTCACTGGATAGAGTAGATAAACAGTCAAGGGATTTGTGTGTGGTGATTTTACAAATTATTATTGCAAAATATTATTATTATTAAATAATATTACAAATTATTATCATATAACTTATGTATGTTATCATTTCAGTAATAGTCCACAATTAGCAAGTCATAGCAAAGTGTTGTGACACCTGCCGTCAATTTGGGTTATTGATGCAGAGAGGCCTTTCCACAGCTTGAGTGACTGTGAATATTTTCTCACATGCCTGTGCTGAGTTTCACCTGATGGGTGGAGATCATTATGGTAACAGATTATTAAAAAGCTGAGGTCATCTGAAGTCAGTGACTCTAAGCAGAGGTAATGTTTTGCTAAAGCAGTACTAGGCATGCTAAATGAACTGGCTTAGCCAAACGAAAACTTGTGTTCTAGCTCCCTATGGCTTATTTTTTAAAAAAAATTAGTATAAAATATTGCTAATTGAGGTATCTAGGCTTCTACATGGTAGAGGGGACTTTTTTTATTTTTTAGCAATCCTTTTTGTAAGAAACATACTTTTATTTATTTATTTTATTTTTGCAGCAAGTAGGGGCTACTCCCTAGTTGCAGTGTGCAGGCTTCACATTGTGGTGGCTTCTCCTGTTGAGGAGCGTGGGCTCTAGGGCACATGGGCTTCAGTAGCTGCAGCACGGAGGCTCAATAGCTGCAGCATGTGGGCTCAGTAGCTGCAGCACGTGGGCTCAGTAGCTGCAGCACGTGGGCTCAGTAGCTGCAGCACGTGGGCTCAGTCATTCAGCACGCGGGCTCAGTAGCTGCAGCATGGAGGCTCAGTAGCTGCCGCATGCAGGCTCAGTAGCTGCAGCACGTGCGCTCAGTAGCTGCAGCACGTGCGCTCAGTAGCTGCAGCACGTGGGCTCAGTAGCTGCAGCACGGAGGCTCAGTAGCTGCAGCACGTGGGCTCATTAGCTGCAGCACGTGGGCTCAGTAGCTGCAGCATGTGGGCTCAGTAGCTGCAGCATGGAGGCTCAGTAGCTGCAGCATGTGGGCTCAGTAGCTGCCGCATGTGGGCTCAGTAGCTGCAGCACGTGGGCTCAGTAGCTGCAGCACGTGGGCTCAGTAGCTGCAGCACGTGGGCTCAGTAGCTGCAGCACAGAGGCTCATTAGCTGCAGCACACGGGCTCAGTAGCTGCAGCACACGGGCTCAGTAGCTGCAGCACACGGGCTCAGTAGCTGCAGCACGCGGGCTCAGTAGCTGCAGCACGTGGGCTCTAGACTGCTGGCTTAGTAGTTGTGGTGCACAGGGTTAGTTCTCTGCAGCATGTGGGTTCCTCCCAGACTAGGGATTGAACCCATGTTTCCTGCACTGGCAGGCAGATTCTTCACCATTGAGCTACTAGGGAAGCCCCTGAGTGGACTTCTGATGAGCCTAACAAAATAGGGCCATGAAAAGATCAGTGGAAGAGGATCTGGGTGTAGAACTAGTTCTGCACTGCCAAGTTTTGTAGTTTCTCTGCCTTCATTTCTTCAGAAAAGGAGGACCTGAGTCCGAAGATTTTTACTGGATCTCGCAGTTAAGAGAGAGCATAGATTTCTATGTTGAAAATGCAGCTAAGTTGAGAGTCTAATGGTATCCTCCAGGCATGTAGTAGTGTGTGATGCATAGGCTTATTTTAACACAGAGACTTTGTACCTGCTGTCTTTACCTTGCAGACTAACCTTGAGTTGGACGCTGAGTAGGTGCTTGGTGCAAGGTCCTTTGTTTGCAGTAGTGCCTCTTTGTCAGCTAGATGTGCACTTTGAGTAGTTTCTGTTTTTTCTTCAAGAAGTTAGGGTGGATCTAGGTGGAATCACCCATACTTTCTAACTCTGTCCTCTTACAATTCATGAGATAGATGCCAGGCTGTGTATGTCTCGGGTGAGCAGAGCTCGCTCAGAGTGACTGCAGCTTCATGGTTAAGAAGGTAGGCTCTGGAGTGGGAGTTGTTTTGGTTCTATTCCAGTCCTATGATTCATTTGCTCTGTGACCTTGGGCAAGTTATTCAGCCTCTGTGCTCAAGCCTTGTCAAATGTAAATGGGGAAATTGTTGACCCTACCTTTAAAGTGTTGAGCATTGGCGGCAAGTGTCTGATACATAGTAAAAGCCCCATAACAGACCACTGAACTTGCTTTATTCCTGCATAATATGGGGCATGAAGCTATGTCCTGGATCTTATCACAGCCACATTGTGAGCACCTGAAAGGAGAATCAGAGAGGAAGGGGTGTCTGAAGACCTCACTGTGGGCATTAGATGGTGCTTCGACCATTCCTGGGAGACTGATGTTTATGCTCCCCTTACAGCTCTTTAGGGAATAAAATTACCTCAAGCTTTTGCTAACTTAATTCAGTGTCTGACAGCTTCTCTTGCTCAGGTAGTTATTCCTTCTGTGTGGCTTAATTACCTATAGTTGCAGTTTCAGTGTAGGGTGAAGGAAAGGATCATGGGTCTGACTCTGAGATAAAGGGTCTGCCGAAAAACCGTTGGATTGGACCCAAACACTCATTCTCAGCAGATAGATAGGTGCAGAACTTCCTTCCACTGAGGACACCCAGTGAGGTGCCCCAGGGGCTCTGTGCACACGTCTGCAGGGCTGCCAGGAGGGACCAGGTTCGGTGCTTAGCCAGGACCTAGTACGTGTGGCTCTCGACTCTCACTGTAACCTGAAAGTGAAAGTGAAAGTCACTCAGTCATGTCCAACTCTGCGACCCCATGGACTATATAGGCCATGGAATTCTCCAGGCCAGAATACTGGAGTGCACTGCTGCTGCTGCTGCTAAGTCGCTTCATTCGTGTCTGACTCTGTGTGACCCCATAGACAGCAGCCCACGAGGCTCCTCCGACCTTGGGATTCTCCAGGTAAAAGCACTGGAGTGGGTTGCCATCTCCTTCTCCATTGCATGAAAGTGAAAAGTGAAAGGGAAGACGCTCAGTCATATCTGACTCTTAGCGACCCCATGGACTGCAGCCTACCAGGTTCCTCCATCCATGGGATTTTCCAGGCAAGAGTTCTGGAGTGGGGTGCCATTGCCTTCTCCGACTGGAGTGGGCAGCCTTTCCCTTCTCCAGGGGATCTTCCCAACCCAGGGATCAAACCCAGGGTTTGACCCTTCATCTCCTGCATTGCAGGTGGATTCTTTACCAACTGAGCTATGAGGGAAGCCCACTATAACCTGAGCAGCTTCATATTCCTGCTTTCTCTGTGTTTGCTTGAGAGATCGCACCAGGAGAAAGGGTTATGCAGATAAAAGAAAAATTTGAAAACCTGGAGGCCAGTGTATGTCCCCCAAAACCCACCTGACACGACCTGTCATTTGGGAGCTGATGGTTGCTTCTTGTCAGCTCCTCTGAGTTGCCTGTGTAAAAGCAACAACATCGTGTATGTGTGTGTATGCATGTGTACACATGCTCCTTTGCTCACGGTAATGGTGGGGGGAGAGGGAGGATAAATGGGAATATTTACAGGGAGAGGAACTTTATAAATCCAAGACATAATTATTATGAGACTGGAAAAGGCCCCCTCTAGTACATTCGAGGGAATCATCTTGACCTAGCCTTGTGTGGGTGGGTCCCTGGGAATTAATAGAGGGTTTTCATCTCTAGCCTATATGATGGGGCGGCAGTGATTGAAGCCCAAGGTTGAGAGCAGAACCATCTGGCACACCCCCACCAAATGAAATAGGTTCGGAGGGATATTGACCAAAATAAAGGGAGTGAATACAGATTGTGCCCGGGAAGATTTATGCCCGCTGAGTGCTGTGCAGTGATGGGCTTGCGAGCTTCCCTCCAGATCCTGCCCCGGGCGCATGTCAAGGCGAGAGATGTTCAGTCTCACCAAGCACTACATCCTCATCTCTGACAGAAAACGGAGTGGTGTTCAGGTTTTTAAGTGATGGCCTCGGAGGACAGCTTTGGGGCACCAGAAGGTCCAGAAGGAAACTCGTCTGCCCGTCTGACTCCAAGAGGTGGGTCTCAGGCCCTTCTCTTGAGCGAGAGCAAGGATGAAAACGTCACTCAAGTGGGAGAAAGCTGTCTCCGAAAGCAGCTGCTGCTGCTGCTGCTGCTAAGTCGCTTCAGTCGTGTCCGACTTTGTGCGACCCCGTAGACGGCAGCCCACCAGGCTCCCACCATCCCTGGGATTCTCCAGGCAAGAACACTGGAGTGGGTTGCCACCTCCTTCTCCAATGCATGGAAGAGAAAAGTGAAAGTGAAGCAGTAACCCCCAAAGTCACGTTCGAATAATGAGATTTCTCTGCACACTTGGTTGTGAGTTTCTGATGGATGTGAACTTCTCTTTGGCTAGGTTGCTGGTTTTCTCCTGCTTGGGCACTTGGGAGACATTTAAGGCTGGGCTGACATCCTTGATGCCCTGTGGTACACTCCATTAGATACTCTGCATAGTTACCTAACATTCCTTAAACCACCCTGCGAGGGTAAGCGGTACCTTCTCCACTATACGGATGAGGAATCTGAGGTTTCAGATTTATAGGACTTGTTGACCACTGGTGGAGCCAGAGTTAGAATCTGTACGTGATTGATTTTAAGATGTGAAAGAGGAAGAAACTAGTTGCCATTCCACTGGCAGAAATTGGCCTGAAACCAGCTTTACATGCAGCAGATCTGCCTTAACAAACCTCCCTTATTTCAACAGCTGAAATCACACACACAGACACGTACACACAATCACAAAGACTTCTTTCTTCTTTAAATTGTTTGCTAAGCCAGCAGCAACCGTGGATCACTTGAAATGATGTGTGATTACCCCAGTTCCATTTTTCTTTCACCTTGAACGCTGATCACAGCAGACTTGTCCCTGTGCTGCTGAGTGAAGCTTGCTATAAGCACTTACTCGCTATAAGCGCTCACTCAGTGAATGAATGAATAAATGAATGGGTGAGTGATGGATGGTGACAACGGGAGGGGTCGACGCCCCTTGGTGGGAGGAGCTCACCTGTTTTCCTTGTCCATCTGCTGTCCTTCCCAGGGTGGCATGATCGCACTGCTGCTGTCTGTCTTGTGCCTGGTGATGATCCTGTACACTCGCCGGCGCTGGTGCAAGCGCCGCCGGGTCCCCCAACCCCAGAAGAGTGCCAGCGCCGAGGCGGCCAACGAGATTCATTACATTCCTTCCGTGCTCATCGGCGGGCACGGGCGGGAGAGTCTGCGCAACGCCCGTGTGCAGGGCCACAACTCCAGCGGCACCCTGAGCATCCGGGAGACGCCCATCCTGGACGGCTACGAGTACGACATCACCGACCTGCGCCACCACCTGCAGCGGGAGTGCATGAACGGAGGGGAGGACTTCGCCAGCCAGGTCACCCGCACCCTTGACTCACTGCAGGGCTGCAACGAGAAGGCAGGGATGGACCTCACGCCAGGTGGGTGACTCCGTTCTCATCTCGTGGCTTTAGGGGGCGCTAGAGAACAGCTGTTCTCTAATTTCATGGTTGGTTGTGATACATACATATTGAGATGTGCCAGGGCCCTTTCCCAAGTGGGCAAGAAGAGTAAGCTTTCTCCTGCGATGATGGGAGCTGTCTTCTAATATAGAAAGTCAGAACAAGGATAAATTGGATCCCTCTCCATTTCCATTTGGCACTGAAAATAGAGATACTTTGAAAAAAAAATTTTTTTATTTATTTTTTAATCGAAAGAGAATTGCTTTACAATGTTGTGTTGGTTTCTTCCATGTAACAAGGCGAATCAGCCATAATTACACATTTATTGCCTCCCTCATGAGCCTCCCTCCCCTGCCCCCATCCCATCCCTCCAGGTAGTCAGAGAGCACCAGGCTCTCCCTGTGTTACATAACAACTTCTCACCAGCTATCTGTTTCACACATGGTGGTATATATATGTCAATGCTACTTTCTCCATTGATCCCACTCTCTCCTTCCCCTACTGTGTCCACAAGTTTGTTCTCTATATCTGTGTCTCCATTACGTCCCTGCAAATAGGTTCATCAATACCATTTTTCTAGATTCCATATATGTGCATTAATATATGATGTTTGTTTTTCTCTTTCTGACTTACTTTACTCTGGGTTCTAGGTTCATTCATCTCACCAGAACTGACTCAAATTTGTTCTTTTTTATGGCTGAGTAATATTCCTTTGTGCATATCTACCACATCTTTATCCATTCATCTGTTGATGGACATCTAGGTTAGGAAGCAGAGGTACTTTTATATCCAACAGAAGAGTGGGTTAGAAGCTTTTTCATATGCAATGAGCAATCCTCCGGGAAATAAGAGGTAGCAAGAAAGATGTGTATGACATTTTTGCATGTAGTATGTTTGCATGGGCAATTTAATTTTCCATTGACATGGAGGGGACAGAGGTATCTGTTCTTCTCTATGACTCCTGAGACTTTGGCCTGGGAAAGTTGTTCTACCTTGCCTATAACCTCTGTGGTCTTTACAAGAGATGTACTTCTTCAAAGAAAAGGAAGGAATGCAAGCAAACCGTTTGACCTTAGATTAGACACTTTG
Organism: Cephalophus harveyi; assembly: GCA_006410635.1. Classification (NCBI taxonomy): domain Eukaryota; kingdom Metazoa; phylum Chordata; class Mammalia; order Artiodactyla; family Bovidae; genus Cephalophus; species Cephalophus harveyi. The sequence goes on along the minus strand of SJYT01019920.1, from coordinate 62,275 downwards.
TATATCTGTGAAACACTGAGTATAAAAGAGTCTTGTGGCTGAGCAAGTCCAAGGTCGATAAAATCCAGAGAGGAAAAGACTGTACTTTTCATTTGTAGCCTCTCTCTCTCATACTTCTATAAATAACAACTATCTGTTGATAAAATCCCAAGGCAATGATCCTTCAAGGAACTGCCCAATTATCTTTGGAGAAGACATTTTTTGAAATGAATCTTGCTTACAATGTATGGACTTTCAGTGGGGCTTGAAAAGAGTGAAATTGCATCACAGAGGTTTCCATTCAGCTTATCTAAAGATGATTCCCCAAGACTAGGAATGACTTTATAAGATTTAAAGTCAGAAACTCCTGGAGAGTACGGGGACATATCTTTAATCCCTCTTATTTTTCATAGCACCTGCCATCGTGCTGAGCCCACCGAGTACCAGATGACTGGAGACCCGGGGAACAGGCAGATAGCACGAATATGTGCGAGAGCCGGCTGTCAGACAATAGGGAATGGTGCAGACTGGGATGACAGAGAGGGGGCAAGCTCTGCCTGAATGCACTGAAATCCTCAGACCTTGTTCTTACCAAAGGAAAGAAATCTGCAGTCTCTTTCTCACCAAACGGCCACACATGGGGACCCTGTCAATACAGAAGTGGTTGAATTGGATTTCCTTTCTTCATGCCTTCCCTTAGAACTCTGTCATCCCCTAGAAATCAAAGAGAAGTATTTTAATCTCTTCCAGTCTCTCACTTTAAAGCTTTCCCATTTCAATTTCTATGAAACACTATCTACCTGGTTCATGCAGATTTCCTTGCCCTCACTTTCTTTCCACTTTTTCTCTTCAAGTTTCTGCCTTGATCTTTCCTTATACAGGAAGTGACAATGCCAAGCTGTCACTGATGAACAAGTATAAAGATAACATCATCGCCACCAGCCCTGTGGACTCCAACCACCAGCAGGCCACTCTGCTCTCTCATACCTCGAGTAGCCAGAGAAAGAGGATCAACAACAAAGCAAGAGGTATCCATATCTTATTCAAGGGCTTGAAGGTGGTTTCCTTAATCTCAGGGGAGGCAGAGCCATTGATATCCTTGACCCCGTCTCAGGCATGGCTAGGATGACTGTATTTGGGACGTATTTCTTTTTTTTTTACTTGGCTGTGTCAGGTACCAGATGCAACGTGTGGGATCCTCACTGATGGCACACAGACCTAGTCTCCCCATGGTTTGTGGGGTCCCAGCTCCCTGACCGGGGACCGAACCCACACTCCCCAGCACGGGAAGGTGGATTCTTAACTGCTGGACCACTGGGGAAATCCCTGAGCAGTATTTCTGCAGGCCTGTTGAGCGCTACTTACCAAAAATGTAAATACATACAATTCTTTTGACCAAGTAATTTCACTGGAGAGAATTTATCCTTCGTAAATAATTGGGCAAGTGTGCAAAGATGTGTGTAAAAGACTGTTCATCACAGCATTGTTTAAAAGAGCGAAAAATTGGAAATAGCTTAAGTGTCCATCAGTGGGGAATTGCTTAACTACCTGTACATCTGTCTCCTGTCCAGTGACTTAAGATGATCCTGTAGATCTATATCTGTTAATATGGGAAGTAGCCCACCATCTATTCAATGGGGGAAAATGATGTTATAAAATAGAAGGTACAGCAGAATGCCATTTCTAAGGGGAATTTTTAAAAAACCTTTATCTGCTTCTGCATCAGAAAAAAGACAAGGTGCATTCATCAAATGTTCACAGAGTCTTTCTCCGATTTAGAGGACATCAAGGTTGTTCCTTTTATGCATTTTGGGGTCTTTTGTCTTTTTTCTCTCTTTGTCATGTTGAATATATATTAAACCTAGAACCAGAATAAGCATAGATAGTAAGACATATAGACATGTGCCCCTTAAGACCTGATTCCAGTCTCTCTCCACCAGAAGCATGACGTGTAATGAAGAGAGTTTCCCTTTTTCCCCTGTCCACCTGCGTCCTTCTCTGGCAGGTGGTCCTCCTCGGTAGGAGGATGGGCTGGGTGGCGGCAGGGCTCCAGTGATGGCTGTCCCGTAAAGCTCCGCTTCTCCGGTTCATCTGTGTATCGGGAAGCTCGAGTGTCCGTGCCTACTCCTCCCAGACTGTCAGTCGCCCCGCGCGCGTTTTTCCCTTGAGCTTGCCCAGTGATTTGGGGTCATGAAGACAAAACTGAAGACACTGTTTCTTTGCTCTTGTCTTTTTACTACAGCTGGTTCCGCCTTCCTGAACCCTGAAGGGGATTCTAGCACAGAGGCAGAAAATGACCCCCAACTGACCTTTTACACCGACCCCTCAAGGAGCCGAAGGCGCAGTAGAGGTAGGAAGGCTGGAGAGGAAAGTGGAGAGAGGGCAGTGGAGAGGGGAGAGGGGGCAGTGGAGAGGGGAGGCGAGGAGCTGCAGGGGTGCTGAGTCTAGGTGGGGGCTCTGGCGACTCAAGCCAGTTTCTGCAGGAAGCTGAGTGTTTCCTCCTAAGGAGGAAGGAAGAGCCAGAGTGGAACACTTCAGAGAAGCATCTCTCCCAGATAATGGCACTCTCAACCCGGTTTCCAGGTTGTGTGAAAGGCTGTTTCTTGATCAGAAGACTCTCAATTCCTTCTGGAAGCCTCAGGAGTCATATTTTGCTGTTTAGACACGGGAAATAAAGTTGATAAAGTGTGTTATGTGAAAAATAGACAACATATGTACCCGTGCTTACCCAGCTATCCTGAGATTGAGTGAGACAGACAGGGTTTAGGGTGTGGGATGGTTGAGGAACCATGTGGCCTGAAAAAACATGTGTAATGGTTTTTAGCCTTTAATCATCCACCCAGAAGAATCACAGGACCCCCACTGTCCAAGTCCCCTCCCTTCTCCTGGCAGGCCCTGGCTTGGTTCGTTCATTCTTCTCAGCATCGATAGAGCTGTCCACCACGCTGCCACAGCTCACGCCTCTCCACCCTGATGTTCAGTGGCTTCAGGCGTGGCTGTTGCAGCTGTGGCTGCTACTGCCTTTGACCTTGAAGTCTCACCGTCATCATCGCTGAGGGAGGTCTATGTTCAGACACCAATCAGCTTCACCGTTTACTTGCTGTGTGATATTGGATAAGGACAGCAACTTCTCTGAGCCTCCATTTCCATGTTAAATGGGTGAGCAATACCTTATGCAGAGGGCTAAGTTATATTAAAATGTTCTCTTACAGTGACTGACAAGGCATTATGAGATCTCTAATGTCTTGCTGTTAGAACTCTCCACAGTGGAACCTTGGGGTTTCTACAGCATTTCATCTTAAGGAATTTTAGACAGGGGCCCCTCAAGATATATTGGAGGGTATTTGACATCACCTTGTGTTACAGTCAGTAACCTTTCCCCCAACCAGTAATCAACCAATGTCCCCCAGCAGACACCTATCTTTTGGCTCTCTCCCACCTCCACTCAAGTTCATGACATACTGAGAAATTCTTCCCAGAGACTGAAGGAAGCTCTGTGAATTCCTTAGTTCCGGTTTCTGCTGGCTCTGCTGCTGTTAGTACAAAAGTTCTTCCCACCACTTTCCTTAAGAGATCAGTGGGGCTCTGGGCCACCTAGTCTCTGATGCCCCAGCATCCCTGAGGTGAGAATATGGGCCTTTGACCCTCATTACATATTTCTGTACAGCAGAGAGTTGACCTAGGCCCATCGACCCTAGGCCACAGCAAAGCAGGGTAGTAAACCCAGGGTATTAATAAAACCTTGCTTAGGAAAATCTATAGTAATGAATTAGAATGAGTTTCTTTGCAGCATAAAACTATTCCTTTTAAAATACCAGGCTCTCCTAGTGAATCAACTGTTTGTTGCGATTAACTAGACTGTAAGCTTCTTATGGATGGGCATGTCTAATTTATTTTTCCAAAGTGCCTAGTGAGGGATTTTGCCTGTAATAGATGCTCACCAGTGTTTGTTGAATTGAACTGGATACATCAATCAGGCCAGCAGGAAATTTTATAACCCACACGCCATGGGTCAGGCTTTGTGATTGGTAGTGGAAACATGAAAACATGGCACAGTGATAAGGCTTAATTTAATAATATAAATAAAGTAAAATGAGTACTCAGAAGAGAGAACAGTTAATTCTACCTGGCAGCAAAAGGAGACAAAAAAGGAGAAAATAATTAGCCTTGGTTTGTATACAATGTATAGAACTTCTTGAAAGAGAAAAATCTAGGGGAAGGGCATTTCAGTAGAAGAAAAGAGCAGATACAAAGCCCTGAAAGCACAAAAGAACATGGCATTTTCAAGCAAGGCAAAGGAGTTCAGTATGGCAGTTGTAATCTAGGATTTGAATAAACAGGCACACCAGGAGAGGAGGGATGTGGGTGGGTAACAGGCTAACTGCCAGAGGACCATGCAAACCATTTACTGGGTTTGCACTTGGTTCTGTAGGTCAAATGCATTTAAGCCTTATAGCTCAGTTGGTAAAGAATCTGCCTACAATTCAAGAGACCCGAGTTCGATTTCCAGGTTGGGGAGATCCTCTGGAGAAGGAAACGGCAATCCCCTCCAGTATTCTTGCCTGGAGAACACCATGGACAGAGAAGCCCGGCAGGCTACTGTCCATGGGGTGGTAAGAGTCGGACACGACTTGGCAACTAAACTGCCACCACCACTGTAGGTCAAAGGGAACCCCTGGAAACTGTGAAGTCCGGTAGAGATGCTGGGTGATAGGTTGATGCTGCAGAAGGACCAGAGAGACAAGAGGCTGGGCAGCAAGTCATTGCTGTGGCAGGAGAGCAGTGGCAAGCGCCTGTGAACAGTGACAGCAATGTGTGTGGAGGGCTGCAACAGCAGGGCGCAGGAGGGCTGGAGGGAGAGCAAGGAATGGGTGAGAGTCTCTTCTTGAAGGCTTCAGCGAAGTGTTTACAGGGAGATATTGTTTGAGCTGAGACTTGAAGAATAGGCTGACAAGGTGACAAAATGGCACTCTGTGGAGGAGGAAATAATATGTGCAAAGTCACAGGGACATAAACTATAATTGTCGAGTCAGAGCGCAGTGAACGGTTTACTAGAATCAAGCTTCTGGGGCAAGCCTGTGGTTTGCTTCAGAGACAAGCCTGGAAGATCAGGAGAAAGTCTACTGCCTCGACTGGAGGACTTGGACCTGACACTTCAGTTGGAATCATGGAAGGTTTTTAAAGAACCAAGTCCCTGGTCTGCTCAGCTTCATGAACCATCCCTCCAGGGCAGCGTGGAGGCTAGATGAGAGTAGGGGAGGGGTGGGGTGTTGGCCAGGGAGACTGGGTGGAAGGCTATGGCCGTAGTCTGCGGGTGAGATGATGGGCACAGGTAGGGAGGCAGAGGGTGGAGTAAGAGAAATTTCAGACACACCTGTGGCAGGGAGGGTGTGGCTTATGAGAGAAGGAAAAGTTAGACGTGATGGGGTTTTTGAACTTGGAAACCAAGGAGCTGGCAGTGCCATTCATTGGGCAGTGGAGGTGGGCGGGAGAGCAGACTGGAGGTGGAGGGCTGCAACAGCAGGGCGCAGGAGGGCTGGAGGGAGGGCAAGAAATGGGTGAGAGTCTCTTCTTGAAGGCTTCAGCGAAGTGTTTACAGGGAGATATTGTTTGAGCTGAGACTTGAAGAATAGGCTGACAAGGTGACAAAATGGCACTCTGTAGAGGAGGAAATAATATGTGCAAAGTCACAGGGACATAAACTATAATTGTCGAGTCAGAGCGCAGTGAACGGTTTACTAGAATCAAGCTTCTGGGGCAAGCCTGTGGTTTGCTTCAGAGACAAGCCTGGAAGATCAGGAGAAAGTCTACTGCCTCGACTGGAGGACTTGGACCTGACACTTCAGTTGGAATCATGGAAGGTTTTTAAAGAACCAAGCCCCTGGTCTGCTCAGCTTCATGAACCATCCCTCCAGGGCAGCGTGGAGGCTAGATGAGAGTAGGGGAGGGGTGGGGTGTTGGCCAGGGAGACTGGGTGGAAGGCTATGGCCGTAGTCTGCGGGTGAGATGATGGGCACAGGTAGGGAGGCAGAGGGTGGAGTAAGAGAAATTTCAGACACACCTGTGGCAGGGAGGGTGTGGCTTATGAGAGAAGGAAAAGTTAGACGTGATGGGGTTTTTGAACTTGGAAACCAAGGAGCTGGCAGTGCCATTCATTGGGCAGTGGAGGTGGGCGGGAGAGCAGACTGGAGGGAAGGTGGAGGGCCCAGTTCTGGGTATTGCATTTGAGTGCCTGAGGGCCATTCTGGTAGCGTATCTATCTGCTGCTCGGGCCTGGTGTGGGCTGGAGGTAGAGTGTGTAAGTGTGGGAAACAGGCTCCATCTTGAAGTATACTCACATGAATAGAATATCTCCAGATAACAAGGGACAGGGGCTCCAGAGGCCACTTGCGATTCTGGAATCTTTCCTTCCCAGCTATTGCCAACACACCCACTCAGGGAACCTGCTCCCATAAAAGATGTGTGCATCCAGAGTCCACATCTTTCCCTGTGTCCCTGAGAACAGTGGTGCCAAAGACCTCGCTGGACCCAGCGAGTGAATAGTGGGCTGTCTGGGGGTCGTAGCCTTGCTGGACCTGTGTGCTGATTCTGGCTCCCCTCCTTAGTAGCTGCTTGACTCCTGACTTGCCCTGTGGCCTCTCTGTGCAGTATTTCTATAGGTGCTGCCTCATTCGGCTGCATCACTGTTAAATGATGTGAACTATGGAAGACCCTGGGCGCTGGTGCCTGACCCGTAATTACACTGCCCGAGTGTTAACTGTCGCTGTTAAGTTGATCCCTTTAAGCCTTATTTCCCTTATCTGTAAAGTGGGCAGTTTCTGTTCAGACTCATAGACGTATTGTCAGGAAGCAAATGTTTAACGTCATGTATGTAAAAACACTGAGCACATTGCCAGTAATAAATACTTACACAGACTATAAGATAATTCCATAGGATCCACACGTTTTATTGGCAGCTTGCCTTGCTTTCTTAAGTTCCCGCATCTATGAAAGGTCCCTCTTGTTAACTCCCAAACAGAAAACGCACCCCCAAAACCTCCCTTCTGAGCCCTGTCCCTACCTACCTGGACATGTTTCTTATCCCTCAGCTTTCTTATTTCATCTCTAAGCTTCTGTTTATAACCATACCCCAAGGACTGCAGGCCTAGGGAGAGCCTTCAGGTGTGACGAGAGCCAGCCTTCCTTGCTTTCCTCCTTCCAGGCTCTAGGACGCCTGCCTAGGGGTGGGCGGTGGTTTGAGCTCCAGGAGTGGAGGTGCTGGTTTGTGGGAGCACCCTCTGTGGAAAACCATGGACAGTGCAGGGACTTCCGGCATTGGGTGAAAGCCTTCCCACCACCCTTGAGCAAGAGGTTAGAGCCCGCCAGCCAGCCGAGTAGCGGGCGGCAGTGCCCTCCTTTATGACTTCCCTTGTGAACCTGGCTCAGGAGGCATGCACAGGCACTTGCACATGACTGACCGCTGTTCACGCTGACGGCCACCTGTGGCCCAGTCCCCTCTGACTCCAGGCGATGCCATGGCATTCCCTGAAGCTCATGAACTAGACACATCTCCCACCTGGGCTGTTTGCACGCTCCGTCCCCTATTTGCCAGGTCAGGCAGCAAAAGGCCCTTCACTGCCAAGATTCTTACCACCAAATGCTTTGCTTTTGTCTTGTTTTCAGTGGGCTCTCCCCGAAGTCCTGTGAACAAGACGACCTTGACGTTGATCAGCATCACCAGCTGTGTGATTGGCCTTGTGTGCGCCTCTCATGTCAGCTGCCCCCTCGTGGTCAGAATCACCCTGCACGTCCCCGAGCACCTCATTGCTGATGGTAAGCCCACCTCTGAGGATGCCATTCCTCCGCCGTCACCCAGAGAGGAAGGCTTCAGGGTGGGCAGGAAAGATACACACAAGCCAGGGTCCACTGTGACCTATTACTATTAATGAGAAAAAAATATATACCCAGATAAGAAAGACAGAGGACAAAATTAGATTGTCCACCAATGAAATCAGATTGTTGTGTTGTTCAGTTGCTCAGTTGTGTCCGACTCTTTGTGACTTCATGGACTGCAGCACGCCAGGCCTCCCTGTCCGTCAACCATCTCCTGGAGTTTGCCCAAGTTCATGTCCATTTCTGATGGAATCAGAAAACAGGGTTTTAAAAAAATGAGCAGATCACTCTCTCCTCTCTGTGCCCATTTCTGTTTGCTTTTCAATAAGCACCTGTCTCAGATGGTAAGGCATCTGCCTACAATGCGGAAGACCTGGGTTCAATCCCTGGGTCGGGAAGATACCCTGGAGAAGAAAATGACAGCCCACTCCAGTACTCTCACCTGGAAAATCCTATGGACAGAGGAACCTGGTAGGCTGCAGTCCATGGGATTGAAAACAGTCAGACACAAATGAGCGATTTCACTTCACTTGGTGGATAAATACAGAGCTTACTGGCTATGGGTACATAGCCAACAAGATTCTCTTAGCCTTTGAATGGGGAAAAGCTAAGTGAAATAGGCGAGTGTTGAAGTTATCAGTCATGTTTCCAATTGGTATGCCTGGTGAGAAATTCCTAATTGCAGTAACTTGCTATGAGCCTAGCAAGCTGAAGCAATAATTTACTTTCACCCAGGGGAACCCCAATATAATGAAGGAATAATATAGGTTTGGAGAGTCCCTGAATTAGTAAAGCCCAGAGCACCTAATTGACTTGTTAATGTCTGTTCTCTCAGTTGCTGTTAAGGCTGAAAACAGGTGGGGGCCGTCCAGGGGGTTAGAAAGCCTGCTATTGCATGGCAGCTGAAGACAGGCAGCAGGTCCCTGTTCCCTGGATAAGTGCCAGCGCCTGTGGCTGGGTCTGATGGAGCCATGCCACGGCCATCACAGAGCTGCTCTGTCCCTCTTTTCCAGTCCTGTGGCCACTGCTGAGTTTTCCAAATTTGCTGGCATATTGAATGCAGCACTTTTACAGCATCATCTTTCAGAATTTGAAATAGCTCACCTGGATTTCCATCACCTCCACTAGCTTTGTTCATAGTGATGCTACCTAAGGCCCACTTGACTTCACATTCCAGGATGTCTGGCTCTAGGTGAGTGATCACTCTATCGTGATTATCTGGGTCGTGAAGATTTTTTTGTATAGTTCTTTGATATATTCTTGCCACCTTTTCTTAATATTTTCTGCTTCTGTTTGGTCCCTACCATTTCTGTCCTTTATTGAGCCCGTAATTGCATGAAATGGTCCCTTGATGTCTCTAATTTTCTTGAAGAGATCCCTAGTCTTTCCCATTCTATTGTTTTCCTCTATTTCTTTGCACTGATCGCTGAGGAAAGCTTTCTTATCTCTCCTTGGTATTCTTTCGAACCTGTCTCTTATACACATCTAGATGTGTATAAGAGACAGATACTTGTGTGTGTATGTCGAGGGGTGGGTGGTGGGTGTTATGTGCACACACAAGCACATGTCCTCTCTCTCGCCCTGCAGGGAGCCGCTTCATCTTGCTGGAGGGGAGCCAGTTGGATGCCAGTGACTGGCTGAACCCTGCCCAAGTGGTTCTCTTCTCTCAGCAGAACTCCAGTGGACCCTGGGCCATGGACCTCTGTGCCCGGCGGCTCCTGGACCCCTGTGAACACCAATGCGACCCCGAAACTGGTAGGCGGGAGCATCGGGCAGCGGGTAACTGTCAGAGTTCATGCCTCTTGCAACCACCCCCTCAAAATCCAGGCCACCCCTCCTGATTGACTCATTATCATTGGGAGCCAAGGCTGTGCGGACTGGCAGCATGTGGTTGGGCCCCTGAGTGTGTTGGCTAGAAATGTGGGTCATCTTCTGGCAGAAGCCTTGGAAGCATCCTGACTATAGCCACAAGCCCCACAGATATTTCAGGATGACCTCCACAGCCCATTTCCCTGCAGTCAGGGAATATCAGCTATAGGGTCCGAAATTGTTATGCTTGTTTATTGCAGAAAATTTGGAAAATTTAGAAAAGCGTATAGAAGAAAATGATTCTCATCTATAATTCTATCTCCTGGAGAAGTCATTTAAAAATTTTAATTTCCTCCCTTCTGATCTTTTACAGTGACTGATTCTTAGAGGTTTGTAAGCACACTAAGTCCTGTAGAATTTTCTTGATTTTTTTCACACATTCTATCATGGGGATTTTCTAGAAACACTAAATAATCCTCAATAATGTAATTTCTAACGACCATTTGGTATTCTATTGTATGTCTGTATCATAGCTCATTTAAATAGTCCTGTATTATTTGACATTTAGGATGCATTAAATTTTTAATTTTTACAAATACTACTAAAATGAATATCTTTCCACATAAATGTAGGGCACATTTGAAGTCATGTTCTTCGAATAAATCTTAGAAGAGAGATTACTGGGCCAAAGGGTATAGGCATCTTTCAGGCTGTTATATTATCCAGTGGGGCTGGGACTGCTCTGAGAGAGGGTTTGAATTCAGACACAGTATGCATTGGGGTGTTCACAGTGCTTCTTGAGCTCCAAGATGCCAGGAATATGGAGCCTTCATCCCAGGTTGCTTTGCACTTTCATTGTAGAAGGAGATCATCTATGATATTCTTTATAAAGACCTAGTTCCAGTAGATGCAGTACACAGATAGCTCCTTCTCAGAGGCATGGTTCAGTTCAGTTCAGTTCAGTTGCTAGTGTCCAATGCTCTGCGACCCCATGGACTGCAGCACATCAGGCCTCCCTGTCCATCACCAACTCCCGGAGCTTGCTCAAACCCATATCCATTGAGTCTGTAATGCCATCCAACTTTCTCATTCCCCGTCATCCCCTTTTCCTCCTGCCTTCAATCTTTCCCAGCATCAGGGCTCTTTCCCAATGAGTCAGTTCTTCACATCAGGTGGCTAAAGTATTGGAGTTTCAGCTTCAGCATCAGTCCCCCCATGAATATTCAGGACTGATTTCCTTTATGATTGACTGGTTTAATCTCTGTGCAGTCCAAGGGACTTTCAAGAGTCTTCTCCAACACCACAGTTCAAAAGCATCAATTCTTCAGCACTGAACTTTCTTTATAGTCCAACTCTCACGTCCATACATGACCACTGGAAAAACCATAGCTTTGACTAGATGGACCTTTGTTGGCAAAGGTAATGTCTCTGGTAATGTCTCTGCTTTTTAATATGTTGGTAATGTCTCTGCTTTTTAATATGCTGTCTAGGTTGGTCATAGCTTTTCTTCTAAATAGCAAGGATCTTTTAATCTAATTGCTACAGTCACCATCTGCAGTGATTTTGGAGCCCAAGAAAATAAAGTCTGTCACCATTTCCGTTGTTTCCCCATCTCTTTGCCATGAAAGAATGGGACCAGATGCCATGCTCTTCATTTTTTGAATGTTGAGTTTTAAGGCAGCCTTTCTGCCTTAAGGGTGGTGTCATCTGCATACCTGAAGTTATTGATATTTCTCCCAGCAATCTTGATTCCAGCTTGTGCTTCACCCAGCCTGGCATTTTTCATGATGTACTCTACATAGAAGTTAAATAAGCAGAGTGACAATCTGCAACCTTGATATACTCCTTTCCCAATTTGGAACCAGTCTGTTGTTCCATGTCCAGTACTAACTGCTGCTTCCTTACCTATATATAGGTTTCTCAAGAGGCAGGTCAGGTGGTCTGGTATTCCCATCTCTTTAAGAATTTTCCAGTTTGTTATGATCCATACAGTCAAAGTCTTCAGCATAGTCAGTGAAGCAGAAGTAGATGTTTTTCTGGAATTCCCTTTCTTTTCCAACTCATGTTGGTAATTTGATCTCTGGTTCCTCTGCATTTTCTCAATCCAGCTTGAACATCTGGAAGTTCTTAGTTCACATACTGTTGAAGCCAAGCTTGGAGAATTTTGAGCATTACTTTACTAGCATGTGAGATGAGTACAATTGTGTGGTAGTTTGAACATTGTTTGGTGTTGCCTTTCTTTGGGATTGAAATGAAAACTGACTTTTTCCAATTGTGGCCACTGCTGAGTTTTCCAAATTTGCTTGCATATTGAGTGCAGCACTTTCACAGCATCATCTTTTAGGATTTGAAATAGCTCAACTGGAATTCCATCACCATCACTAGCTTTGTTCATAGTGATGCATCCTAAGGCCCACTTGATTTTGCACTCCAGGATGTCTGGTTCTAGGTGAGTGATCACATCATCATGGTTATCCCAGTCATTAAGATTTTTTTTATATGGTTTTTCTGTGTTTTCTTGTCATCTCTTCTTAATATCTTCTGCTTCTGTTAGGTCCATACTGTTTCTGCCCTTTACTGAGCCCATCTTTGCATGAAATGTTCACTTGGTATCTCTAATTCTCTTGAAGAGATCTCTAGTCTTTCCCATTCTATTATTTTCCTCTGTTTCTTTGCATTGTTCATTTAGGAAAGCTTTCTTATCTCTCCTTGGTATTCTTTGGAACTCTACATTCAGATGGGTATATCTTTCCTTTTCTCCTTACTAGAGGCGTGGTAAGATGCCTTAGAACCAGGGAAGGGGATGTGCTGACATCTAAGACTCCCAAGTGAAACACTGTTGGAGTTTAGGGCTGGCTCCTCCAGCTGTCTGTACCTCATGTGCCACCCCCTCTTCTTCCTCCTCTTATACACACACACACACACACACACGTAAACACACACATACAGATGCATCTCAGTCAGGTGCCAGGCTGTAAGGATGCCAGTAGAAGTTGCCTCCAAGAGACCTAGCTCTTACTTCTGTTATAATCTATCGCTGCAGCTCTCTGGGGGAATAACAGGTAACCGCAGCATCAAAAGTTCACCTTCTTAGGTCTAAAAGTTGTTGTTATGTGGGCCCACTGCAGAGATTCTAGGCCCCCATATGGAGGAGAAAGCACAACATTTTAAACATCTGATGTCTAAGACTGTGCTTACTTGCTGTTCCTCCCACGCTGTCAGGCAAACACCAAACCAGACAGATGGGCTGTGCACCATGCCCAAAAGCCAGCGTGCTCAGGAGAGAAAAGCCGGCTTATCTCAGTGGTGGGGCCTCTCCAGGCAGCTGAGTAGTCTCTGGCCCCCTCTGACCTGCATGAGGAGACCCTGGCCAATCTCACTTGTTAAAGTCACTTCTGAGAGAAGTGTGACCTCCAGAGGGTCTTGGAAGCTTCACCTGAGGTTTTAAAGAACAGAAAGCTCTTTGAATAACACGTGGAAAGAGGGATTGATGTTTTCAGCTTGGTCGGTCTTAGAGATAAACCCCTCCTTACTTGAGGTCAGTGCTCAAATTCCCGAAGAAGTACATGTCTTGCCTGAAGTCCCATGGCTACCGCAGGCAGAGTTGGTGTTCTCTCCACCATGAAATCGGAGCAGAAGTGGGGTTGTGAAGGTCAAAGCCAACTCGCCTGTTGCTGTAACACTATTCACCAGTCACCATTGCTGGACATCCCTGTTTCCCAAGCTGGAAGCTGCAGAAGCTACTTGTCCACAGCGAAGCTCCCATCACCTCCTCAGCCCCTCCTGATGTCTCATTGCTAATCCTCACTGCAAAGGCCTTTGGGAAGCCCCTCCCCTGCCAGTGGCTTTCCAGTGTTTGCGGCAATTAATGAAATTTCAACTGGAAAGCCAGGGATGGAGGTTAAAACAAGAACCCCCAACAGAACTAAGGTGCGATATCTTCATTCAGGGTAGCCTCTGGGAAATGATGGCTGCAGAGAATTCCATTTCCATCAATGCTGGGGTTGGAAACCCTCCCCCTTCCTGCCCTGCTTCTGTCTGTGCAGGGGATGATGTGGTCATCCCACACACTCATCAGCAAGAAACTTTATCGCCTCCCACACTCTATCCTACAGCCTTTCTCCAAGGAGCTGAGTGTGGGAATTGGCTGCAAGTCAAGCCCACGTTATTTTTGCAGTCCTCCAGCTAACTCACTTGGAAATGCCATAGTGTTGGGACATGTGCTTTCCCAGCCATGCTGAGGGCTCTGTCCATGTGGATGGGTAGAACTGTGCAAGTGCACGTGTATACTTTTTCACACACACAAACACACATGCAAGCACTGGTGCTCAGTCACTGCGAAGGAGCACCCCCTCCCCTAGAGCCTGAAGCTCTCCTTAGGCATCCTTCCAACGTGTTCCACACTTAAGTGTGTGTTTGCTCATCACCTGCACAGAAGTACCAGGTGGGGTAGGTGTTGTAGATTGTTGTGTAGTCGCTCAGTCGTGTCCAGCTCTTTGTGACCCCATGGAGTGCAGTATGCCAGGCCTCCCTGTCCTTCACTATCTCCTGGAGCTTGCTCAAACTCGTGTCCATTGAGTCAGTGATGCCATCCTACCATCTCATCCTCTGTCATCCCCTTCTCCTCCTGCCCTCAGTCTTTCCCAGCATCAGGGTCTTTTCCAATGAGTCAGCTCTTTGCATCAGATGGACAAAGTATTGGAGCCTCAGCTTCAACATCAGTCTTTCCAATGAATATTCAGGGTTGATTTCCCTCAGGATTGACTGGTTTGATCTCCCTGTTGTTCATAGGACTCTCAAGAGTCTTCTCCAGCACCACAATTTGAAAGCATCAATTCTTCAGGGCTCGGGTGTTGTAATGGGCCCCCAAATATGTTCACTTCCTAATCTGAAGAACCTGTTAAAGTATTATGTTACCTGGCAAACATGAATTCAAGTTGCAGATGAAATTAAGGTTGCTGGACATCTGATCTTAAAATGAGGGGAGTATCCTGAATTAATCAAGTAGGCCCAGTGAAATCACAAGAGTGCTTAACAGTGGAAGAGGGAGGGAGAAGAGGCCAGAGTGATATGACATGAAAAGGACTCCACCAGCCATTGCTGGATTTGAAGGCTGAGGAACCAGTGAATGCAGGCATCCTCTAGAAGGGGGAAAAGGCAAGGAAAATGATTTTCCCCTCAAGCCTCTAGAAAGGAACACGGCCCTATGGACACCTTGTTTTTAGCCCAGTGAGACTGACATCAGATTTCTGACCTGCAGAACTGCAAGGTAGTAAATTTCTCTTGTTTTAAACCACTAAGTTTGTGGTAATTTTTTTATGGTGGCTGTAGAAAAATAACACACCGGGGAAGGAGAAAAAGGACAGAGGAAAAATAAACATTGGTATGCCCTCTTTCTGTCTCCCTGGTATGGTTTATGGAGGGTGGCTACACAGACCTAGAGATGGGTCAGGAATCTGCAGAAGGCCTAGAGCTAGAAGAAACTCAGATGCATTTTCCGTTCTAGCCTCCCCTTGCCATTCTCCAACTGTGCTATTTGGGTGGGACATCATGTACCTAAAGCTCCTAGCCTGGAAGCCCTCTGGCAACCACATGCTGACTTTCTCTCCCAGATCCTCCCAGGTTGGTGACCCTGGGTGTGTCTCTGACCATGTGGGGCTAACAGCAAACTATTGAAATTGTATCCTGCCTGGATCCAGCCAGGCGTCGACTTTTTCTGTACTTTCTAAGGGTTTTTGTGGCAACTATATTTTGGTTGATTGGTTTTCTGATGGCAATGCAGACTGACTAGCTTCAGCAACTTCTCTCTCTCTCTGCTCCCTTCCTGGCCTTTGTTCTGCCATTTGGGCAGCTGTGGAGGCTTCACACACCTGCTGGATTTCACAGCCCCCATCATTTCTGGCCACAGACCTTCATTGCCCTTTTCAGGATATGTAGCTTTTGTGAGTCTGCAAGGAGGATGGGCTTCCAAGCTAAATCCAGTTTTAATCACCACCCAAGATGGTCACTGAAATTCCTTCTGTCCCAGACCTTTGTGTAGGCCAATCCCATCCTGGAAGAAGTGTGTAAAATCTGGTGAGGGGCATTGACTAGTTCCCAGACTCACTCTAGCCCTCCTCCCCTTTCCTCGCTCTGAATAAAGACCTTTCTCTCTCTCTTTCTCTAGTCTTCCCTAGTTTTCAGAACCCAGTTTGGCGGGGTACCACAGCTCCCGTTTTGTTCCTGCCCCCTGGATTGCCCACTCACCCCAAACTCCTTTTGTGACTCAGTTAAAGCACTTGGCTTCAGGGTGTACTTTTGGCTTATTTCCCTCTGTCTGTCCTCCCAGAGTCACGTGTGGCTATTTGATTCTGAGCCTGATGTCTGCCCAGAAGAGGAGACCAGGCAAATAGATGTTATTTCCTCCCAGATGTCTTGCAAAGATTTCCCTTTTTGGATGAAGCATACCCAATTCATTTAAATAAAAGTCAGCAGCTACCTGAAGGCTGGAGAGGATCAGGGCTTTTTGGCATTGATCTCTGTATTTACTTCATGAAGAACTTGTGTTCAGCCCAGTCATGTCTGAGGAGTTCTGGCTTCAGGGTCTTCCTTTAACCCTTCAATGAGGCTTGTGCCTCCATCCGTCTGTGGAATGAGTGGGAAATGACCGAAGGCACTGCACGTCTCGGAAGGTACCTCGAGGTGTCTGCCTTCAGGGTGTCAAGCACAGATCAAGTGTAAGCACCTCCAGGCCCTGCATGGATCATCTCTCGGGTGGGGCTCTGCTCCCTGGCAACGTGGCTGCCTTTGAGCGCCTCCTGCAGGGCACGCTTCATCGCGGTTGGGCACTTCTCCGTGGCCGAGACACGTCTCTCCATTGGATTCCTATGAACACCACCACAGAGTCGGCACGTCATGTGTTCCCTGCCATCTGTCACAGCAGATGCAGAGACTGTAACACTTCGAGCTTAGGAGGGCATCCAACACCCTTGTGGGGTCTTTAAAATTCACAGCTAACAGTCAGAGCCTGTGCTTGCACGAAACCCCTCTTAAAGTCAAGATTTAGCAGTTGGTTGCCATAGCAACTTTCCTCATCAAGTCTGAACTCCTTTCAATGTAGATGGCCAAACTGGTTTTGAAGAGGAATACAGAAGAGGAAAGTTTGGTGAGTCCCAGAAATGAGGATGATTTAAGAGGCAAATTTTGGAAATCCTCAAACTCTATCCTGATATGTTTGAAACATCTCTCTGTTGCTCTGATTGGGGGCTGCATTTACCATGGTATGGAGAAAGGCTTTTGTTGTCAATAGTGTATCCCCACATAGTAATGAATGATGGAAACCTCATAAGGGGATAATGACTATGAAGGCAACTTGAGGAAGGTAAACCTGCTCTACAAATGGTAGGTATTGCCATCACTAGGAAAATCAAGCTCTGCTTGAACTCTGGGTTGTTACTGCATTTATTTCTACACATTTTGTGGTAACTAGATATCAAGTGTGGGGGAAGGATTCACTTTTCTGTTAGCCTTTAATTCTAGGCAAGGCATCCAGCCAAGAGCTTTCTAAGAGTCAGAGTGATGGGTTTGACAACCTCTTGAGATTACTTCCTGTTTTGTAATATCATATCCATGCCTAAATGTCCACAAGGAAATTAAAAGATGATCTGCTTAAGAGTGAAGTGAGTGAAGTCACTCAGTCGTGTCCGACCCTTTGCGACCCCATGGACTGTAGCCTACCAGACTCCTCCCTCCATGGGATTCTCCAGGCAAGAGTACTGGAGTGGGTTGCAGTTTCCTTCTCCAGGGCATCTTCCCAACCCAGGGATCGAACCCCGGTCTCCCGCATTCCAGGCAGAAGCTTTAACCTCTGAGCCGAATCATATCTGGACCCTTGACCCATTAATTGGCTTGATATTGGCATCTTGGGGAGAGGCGGTGGTATCTATAAATTTAAGGCATACTTTAATTAATTTGTTTATTATTGTACATTACACAGTATTTATACAAGGTCAAAAAGAGGGAAAACTAGCTTATTCCTGCCCTTGTGTAACTTTCAATCTAGAGTCCGTGCTTTCTTTGGAATTGATATGGTATGAAGCCCAGCTCCTGGTATTTCCCTTCTTGCCCTCCTCTGGTCCTTGTCCGCTTTCTTTCCTTCTATCAGTGAAACAGCCTTCACCAGAAGCCTTATCATCAGCTGTGCTTTCTTATGTTTGACTCCCAGCTCCCTGACCATTCCTAGATTCAGCTCAGCACCTCTGAAGCCAGTAAATTGGAGCCTGTTGTGAATCTGGCCCGCGTGGAAACCTAAATTTGTCATCCAAGAGACAAAGCATTGCTCTAACACTCCCTTTGTATCCCTCACAAAGGAAGTTATTCATTTTCACTCCACTCCTGAGCACCTTGACTGAGTAGGTGCGGGAGAGGACGATGAGTATTATCTGGTTGTGAGACTCTGATGGGCAGTAGCTTATAGGGCAATGTTGGCAAGAATGTCTATAGCTTAGAGTTTAACAAAAACTTCTTGCTCAGAGCCTACACAATCCCTGCCCTCATAACTGTAAGGCCCCTTCACTTCATTTTTATTGTTTTTTATCTTTGAAAAGAGGAAATAGCTCTCAAAGCTGTTATTCCATCTCTGTCCTTTCAGAGCATCTCTTCCCAAGGAGATAAAGAAACCGTACCCCTTGTCTCTGCAGGGCCTGCTGCCTTTATAGCAATTTCCAAGTTTTAGGGAGTCACACCCTGTTCTTTCACTACCTACAAGTTAAAGACGCAGCCTGCGAAAGAGTCAGTACTAGTGCTGTGGTGAAACTGGTCTCAGCAGTTTAGGGATGCATAGCATCACCTAAGGAATTATTAATAGGAGGAAACAGTCACAATTTTCTTCAAAGTCATTCTAAGTAGAGCAATGATGCTTGATCTTTTGGGGGGTCTTGGATTGGCTGGTAAATCTGATGAATGTTATGGCAGGCTGCTGAGGAAAGATGCGCATAAACACACTATGGTTTTGCATACGACTCCAGAGAGGCAGTGGACCTCTTGGTTCCCTATCGGAGTAACTAATGGTAATGAGACATAGTGATACCATAAACAAACATAGGTGATCCTTCTGTTTATCGGCACAAAGATAATTAGCCTTGGACTTCCCTGAAAGGCCAGTGGTTAAGATGCTGCCTTCCAATGCAGGGAATATGAGCTAGATCCCTGGTTGGGGAACTAGGGTCTCACATGCCTCGGGGTGTAGCCAGAAATTAAAAAAAAAATTATAGCTATTTTCATTTAAAAACCTAGAGGTCTTATAAAATCATAATAGCTATAAATGGCCTCCTCTAAATACAGCAGTGGTTCTTGGGCTTTGTTGGGGAAAAAGGTCTATAGTCAGACAGACATAGGTTCAAATGTTAACTCTGCCATTTAAAAGCTTTCTCTGGATCCCTTAATTTTTCTGAGCCTCAGTTTCCCTTCTCAGTGTAACATGGCTAATAATACATACTTTTCAAGTTTCTTAGAAATATTTGATAAAATAACTCACTTATGTGGTCTTTAAACATGTACTGATCATCTAATACATACCTTGCAATATTTGGCCACTGAGAAAATAAAGATGAAAAAGCCTCTTGCTCAGTCCTTCTTGGATTTTGTGTCTGCGGAGCCCATGTAACAGGTGCTGTGTAAATGTTAGTTTCCTCCGCTAGTGAAAGTCATCATGTAGTGAAAATGGACGATTGGTGCTGTGTTCCTTTGCATGGGCAGTGGAGATGGGAATGTATGGCATAATGGGATTTATGGCCTCATCCCTTCCACTGTTAGAGTTTGATCTGATCATTACATTTTCTCCAACACAGACATGTCAATCAATTTCTTTGTGTTTCTTTTCCTTCTTCCTCACCCTGCTTCTAAGGGGAATGCCTCTGCTACGAAGGTTACATGAAGGATCCAGTACACAAGCATCTTTGCATTCGGAATGAATGGGGAACCAACCAGGGGTAAGTGAGGGGATGGCGAATTAGCCAGTTCCTGGATATTACCACTTCCTCAGGCAGACAGGATGCGGAGCAATTGCGTCTAGAGGGACAGAGCTAAAGGGTGGTTCTATTCTGAACATTAAACGGGTGACGTGTCACTGTGCATTTCCATATATACACCATCCCAGTGACGTCCATCTCTTTTTTCTCTCCGATTATGAGTTCAGAGCCTTCAGCTGGGATCTGGGAATCAGGCTTCCTTTTCTTACCGCCGTCAACCATGAGGACTCCACAGACAGTTCTTAGCTGATGATTTTGTTGGAGACACATGAAGGCACAGACTCTAGCAGCGCTCCCCCAGAGCTCCACGAGCTTTGTGAGACTGGCATGAGTAGAAGCTTGTTTTCACCAGCACTGTCAGAGAGGGTGAAATACAAAGACTCGGGGAATGCAGGATTGCGATGAAGGAGTTTTGCCTGATCCCCAATTACCATTTTTCAGTGAGACCTTTGCTTTCCCCCGAGCACAGACAACTAGGGTAAAATATTAATAGTTACCATGTCTGTTGCTTTGTTTTTAAATCTATTTTACTTTTTAAAATTTTTCATGATGATAAAATATACATAAAAATGATTATTTTCCCCATTCTTAAGTGTACAATTCAATGGCATTAAGCACATTCATCCTGTTGGGTCACTATCACCACTATCTATCTTCTGTTGCTTTTTTCATCTTTTTATTCTTTATTTGGGGTGCTGAGAATCCATTTTCTGCCTTGACCGTGTTCAGTAGGAGAGTGTGGGGAGACAAGGGTCAATAAATGCTAACTAATAATAGCAGTCAGTGGGGCAGGGGAAACTGGAAATCAGGGCAAAAGCCCTCTCGGAGTGATTGCTTGGACTGGAGAGTTGAAATGTATTTGCAGCCCAACAAAGTGGAGAAAAGAAACCACCATCACTTCCCCTAGCACCACTGAGGGCTCTTAGCCCTGAGGTCGATGCTTAGCCTCCTCTGTATGTTTCTGATGAGCCCAAACCTAGAATATTGAATGTAGTTCTGGACTCTCAAAGCAATAAATATGGAGACAAATGGGTGAGAGTTTGGAGAAGAGCAATAAAAATGATTGAAGAGCCCAAGGGAGTGATTTATGATGAAGGGATAGAAGAACTCCACTCAGAGAACTTGGCCAGCTGATGACTAAGTCAAGGCATGATAGATGCCCGTAGACGTTCGATGAGGGCAAATGTGCTGGAACGGGTGGAAGTTGAGCGATAAGGACAAGAGAGAATGAAGTTAAGGAAAGGAAATCTGAGTCACAGGTCAGAAAACTTAGGGGAAGTCAGAATGCCATGAAATTTCTCTGTTAGTGAAAATGAAGGATGACTCCGTTTCTACTGAATTGGTGATTGTGTCAGAGAGGCAGGCCGCAAAATGTAGAGGAAGGAGTTTGGAGAAGGGTAAATGCATATGAGGTGGCCTGCTGTTGAAAGATTGGTGGGGAGAGCTTGGCTCGTAGATGCCAAGCAGAGTTTGAATAGCGTGCCATTCACCGTGCATGTGTCAAGTCAGTTCAGTCCTCTTTCTCTCTGACTCCTGACATGTTTGCCTGGTTGCTGGGGCACCAGGATTTTAGCTTACGTGATGGCTGAGAATCTCAGTTGACTATGATTCTTACTGAGTAAAATATCAGGAAAGCTGATGAATAACCGACGAAGAGATCTCTTAGCCTGCCTACCTGCTGCCGAAGTAAACAATGGCAAAAAAATCATTTCGCTTTGTGCTCTGAATGATCAGGGCTGGCTCTCTGCAGTGATTGGACTTGGGGGCTAATCGCTCAAGCCTCTGTGCCCCTTGCCTTGTAGACAGATCATGTGAGGACGGGCCTGACTTCACTGGGTAATTGCACAAGGCTTCGTCATTCCCTCTGGCTGTGTGTAGAGACAGTCTTAGGATGTAGACAAGAGCCTCCAGGGAAATGGTGGAGGCCCCACGATGGTGTCATTTAAAATAAGACAGGCTAAAGCCCCAAGTTACAGACTGACAGGGACATTAGCCCCAGGGAACAGACAAGTACACCTAATCTGTCATTTCCATCTCTAATTTCCATTATTCTCTGATCATCACTGTCTACGAGGTCTCGTTTTGGACACTAATAAAATAATGGAGAAACTGTTAGGAGGTGGGGTAAAAGTGACTATCTGGAGAATAATGGAGCCAGGAGTGATAAGCAACATGAGTTTATATGTATATAAAGAAGTGCCAGACAAAGGACTGTGTTTTCCTCCTAAAATGACAAGATAAATGAAAAGCAGAAGACACCATACATCTTGCTGTAAACCAGGGGTCTGATGCCATGTTTCTTTAAATTATTCTTACAAAATTAATCGAAATTGATTTCAACGTGAAAACTCACTTGAACTGAAAAGTACCTGACGGATTGCTAACTAATGACAGTATTGGGGTATTATGGAAAAATCAATGGTAGGCCTGATTTTCCTGAATATTTTATTTAATGTTCCAAGAGGTGGAGGTGAGCCACATGTATGGGAATTTACATTTTTCACTTAGTATTCCTATATTGCATACGTTAAAATACCTGAACATTCTTTTGAAGTCAAACAACCAAATCCTAGGCCACTGAAAGCTAAGATGAATTCCCTTGTGAAAAATCTAGGTTAATGTACCAAAGGAAAAGTAGCAATGAAGCAGTCATGACTTTCAGACAAGGAAGAACATTGATCAAGGACGTTAATACAAAAAAAAAACATCCAGTGGATGATTCTGTGAGACAGAGGAGTTACCTGCAACTTTATCCAGCCGCTGCATTGTGCCTCAGTTTACCTAGATCTATATGTGTTCATGTGAGTGTGGTATGTGATGTATGTGTGTGTGATGTGTGTGTGTGTGTGTGTGTGTATGTCTGAGTGAGCTGGTTTGTTTATAGAAATCCCCTCACTGCTTCAGGATTCCCTGGTGGCTCAGACAGTACATTATTTGCCTGCAGTGTAGGAGACCTGGGTTCTATCTCTTGTTTAGGGAGATCCTCTAGAGAAGGAAATGGCAACCCACTCCAATATTCTTGCCTGGAGAACAGACAGGGGAAACTGGTGGGCTATAATCCATGGGGTTGAAAAGAGTCAGACACAGCTGAAGCAATTAACACACACTTTCTCACCATGCCATTCCTTTGTTTACTCTCTCACTCATTCATGTTTTCAGCAAATATTCACTGTATTACCCATTGTGGCCCAGGATAGGCTAGGCTGCTAATTATAAGAAGATGTTGTCTCTGCTCTGGAAGAACTAATAGTCTAGATAGATAGGTGGACACATAACAAGGAAATTGCAGTGAATCCTAAAACCAGTGAAAGGTTTCAGTTCAGTTCAGTTCAGTNCATAGTGATGCTTCCTAAGGCCCACTTGACTTCGCATTCCAGGATGTCTGGCTCTAGGTAAGTAATCATAAAGGTTTGAGCAAAGTTTAGTAGGAGTATAGTTTAAGGAGTTCTTTATATGACATCCCAGAATCTGGAATGTGATTTCATGGAGAAGTTAGATCTTAAACTGTTCTGTTTAACAGGTACTAAAGGTAATTTTAAACAGAAAAAACAGCATTTGCCAAGGCATGGAGACTCAAGAAGCATGATTTTTCCAGAAATGGCAAACAAGTAGCTCAGCATAGCTTACAGATGCAGTTCACAGAGACAGGAAAAGAGGCTGGTAAGGTGGATAACCACTAGATCTTGGGGACTTCCCTGGTGGTCCAGTGACTTAAGACTATGTGCTCCCAATGCAGGGGCCTGGGTTCGATCCCTGGTCAGGGAACTAGATCCCACATGCCACAACTAAAGATCCTATGTGCTGCAACTGAGTCCTTCACAGCCTAAAAATTAAACCAGATCTGAAGAGCTCTTGCTTACTAAGGCTTTGAACCTTAGAGCTCCATGTGTACACCCCTTGAATGATAAGCAAGAGGTGCCTGTATATGTGGTGGATTGTTCTCTCACTGCATGTTATTTTTCTGGACACTTCAAAATAAGTTAAGACATCCTAAAAATAAAGCAGAACAAGCACACAAGACTCTCAAGACTATCTAGTTTTACTTATCTAGATTCTGCAAGTAAAACATAGTCTTAAAATTATCCTGTAGATAAAAGTTTTCAAGACCACACAGCAAAGAGTTTCAGAAAACTGGGGACCGTATATGTACGCGATATGTAAATTGAGGACATTGCAACCACCTTGGTGACTCCGGTTTTGCCAAAAATGCCCAAGGAGAAGTGAGGCAGGTTGAGACATTCATGTGTGAATCTTGGTAATCATGTCAGTCACTGTGGTCACCCAAGTGACAGGATCCAGGCAGGGTGGCAGGTTGTAAAATCAATGAACTCATTACACAAGAGGCTCCGATTCACTAAAAGTAAAAATAGCTTCAAAAAGATTTAAACAAAGTCATGGATGACAGACTTCTAATGAGTTATTAAAAGAACATAGGATGTTTGAGGTTACATCCTTGGTCTCTGAGGTTGGCAATGAAATCAATCACTGCCTGCCTGACCCAGCGCCCCTGGTAACCGGGTGCTCAGCAGAAGACCCAGGATGGGAGGGTCCTACCCTGACACAGGGCTTCACCACGTCTCTGTCTAACCTGTGTGGATTCACAAGTGCTCAGCCTTCTGATCCCTGTGGCCACATAGACACAGCCAGAAGCCTTTAGGGTCTCTATATGGTATTTGTCTGCTAGGACAACAGGGACAAATTGAAAATTTTCACAGACAAGAAAATTGAAAGTGAAAGTCACTCAGTTGTGTCCAACTCTTGCGACCCCCTGGATTATACAGTCCATGGAATTCTCCAGGCCAGAATACTGGAGTGGGTAGCCTTTCCCTTCTCCAGGGGATCTTCCCAACCCAGGGATCGAACCCAGGTCTCCCACATTGCAGGCAGCTTTAAGTGAAAGTCACTCAGTCATGTCCAACTCTTTGTGACCCCATGGATTATACAGTCCATGGAATTCTCCAGGCCAGAATACTGGAGTGGGTAGCCTTTCCCTTCTCCAGGGGATCTTCCCAACCCAGGGATCGAACCCAGGTCTCCCACATTGCAGGCAGCTTTTTTACCAGCTGAGCAACAAGGGAAGCCCAAGAATACTGGAGTGGGTAGCCTATCCCATCTCCAGCAGATCTTTCCGACCGAGAATCAAACCAGGGTCTCCTGCATTGCAGGCGGATTCTTGAAACCAATAATGTCAATAAAGACAAGAAATGAAACCAATAGATGAGGGTGGGGGAGGTAAGAGAGATTGATTTACATGAAAATATGAGAGGAGAAAAAACAAATGTATTTAGCCACTTTGGAGGTTATTAAGAAAGGCTCTAATGATGTCTTTTGATAAAGAGTGGACCCAACGGCCTCTCGATGTTTTTCAGAACACCACCATTAGATTACATTCATGCATTTGACGGTGCTCCCAGTAAAGAGCAGCCTGATTTCTTATTCTGGCATCTCAGATACAGAGGGTGACACCAAGGAGATTCCCCACTGGAGAACATAGTACTAGATTTCAACACTGAAGGATGGTGATGGAGCGATGATTTATGAGATGGGAAGAGACCAGCTGTGGAAAATGAACAGGTGTTTCTCCAAGGTTTTAAAAGCCATTGTCAGAACTAGACCTGTTCATCAGAGCACTTCTCTCACTGCTTGCTCAGGAGGCAACTAACATGTCACGGTGTTCCCTCAGATTAGTGCCTGTGTGTGCACATGTGTGCACACACACATATACCTTTACATAGCTCATGCCATCTTAATCAGGCCTCTTCGTTGTCTCAGGCGCATACTGTTCTTTCTGTTTCTACAACTCCCCGCTGCTCCTCACCCTCCCAGGACTGACTGCTTGGGGATTCTAAATGTGTACAAGAAACAAATGTCCCACACCACAGCATCCGGTTTCCTTTTCAAGCCAGGAAGGAGGACGGTGTTTGTCATGGTTGGTCTCAGCCCCTCTGTCTTTTTCAGAAACGTCCTTGACAGAAGGTAATTTTATTTAGGTCTGTCTGAATGATGCCATCCTAAACATTTCCCTGGAGACCACTCACAGGAAAACGACCACAGCCCAGCAGGGAGGCTGCCTTTCCCTCTGGGTTCTAGGTGTTAGCAGAGACCGACCTACACAGATTATTCAAAAGGATCCAAAATCCATTCTCCCCTCCAGACCCCCTAAAACTGAGCAGGAACCTTCTCTCAGCTTTCTGACCATCAAAGAGCAAATGCGGAGCCGTCGTAGGGCAGCGCCTACATGGCTGGGGGGTAGCTCTGATTCCCAGCCCAGGTCGTGGGCAGTGTTTGGCCTTCTCTGACCTGCCTGAGGTCTCATCAGAAGTGACTCAGATGGAGTCAGACAGCCCTGTGTGACACATGACATTTCCTGACTTTCTTTTGTCCCTTTCTAGCTCATCATCTGGCTTTTACGCCCCCACCCCCATGCCTGTCTGTGTCAGCGATGCCCTATTCACCTTCCTCCAGCCACCCCCCACCCCAGACAAGATTTGCAGGCCAGCCTGCCGCTGCTCTTTTATCTGTGGGCGCCCTCCTCCCCTGCCCTCCAGCCCTGGCTTCATTGTCTGTGCCCAGCTCCTGTCACTGCCATGCCAGGCACAAATGTGATTACCCCCCCATTAGCTCTCTTTTTATTCTCCTTTTGTGTGTGTGTGTGTGTGTGTGTGTGTGTGTGTGTGTGTGTGACTCCTTCTAATTACCCTCACTTATTCCCTTCTTCCTAGCGAGGGTTTCTAGGGTTTTTATTTGGCCTTTTATTTCTCACTCTCCTTTTCTTTACCCCCTCCTTTTCTTTTTTTTTTTCTTTTCCTTGCATCTCCTCCTCTTCCTCCAGGACTCAGTAGAAATGTGACTGTCCTTTCTCCCACCTGTTTCAACGACAAACAGGTCATCTTAGCTCTTCGGATGCAACCTAATGTTCCTAGTTCCTTCTCTCACCAGAAGCTCTGATGTAGCCTGATTCCAGCTGAAATGTTGCCCCTTAGAAGGAGAACTGATTCCTGCTGGTTAAGCAGGCAGGAACTGAATGTAAAGTGGATCTCCTCCTACCAAGTTGACCTCAGATGGGCTTAAGGGGATCAAGTCCCCCCTGTTGGCTCAGGGAACCCTGCATCTCATTCTTAGGGATTTTCTCAAGTGGCAGCATGTTTAATTTGACCCATTTTCACGGCAAATGTGTGGTCAGTCAGCTGAGTACAGCCATATGCTTTGTGTGTTGCAGGTAGACAGCTGGCAGAAAGAGCAGCTAAGGGCTGAAACCTCGCCCCTGTGGGCCCAAGCAAAGCAAACCCTGAGACACCGGGAGGGATGGGGGCGGTGGGGCGGGGAGGGGACATCTGCCCTGATGCCTGCCTTTTTCTAATGTGCAGAAAGGCACTTGAGGAGCTTGTGCTCCCTTGGTGGAGATTGTCTTAGATGATGCCCTTTCTCCCCTCTTAGAGGCAACTTGAACCTTCTTAGTTACTCCGGATGATACAAGAGCAAAATATGCCCTAATAATTGACTCTCTGATGCCAGTTCATAGAGCAGATACTTAAGAATCACCTGGGGAGCTTATTCAAAATACTCACTTTCGATTGCTGCCCCATGAGATTTTAGTTTCATGGGTCTGAGCGAAGGTCCAGACTCTGTACATATGAAAAGCTCCCCCATAGCTTCTGCAGTCCAGCTAGACTTTAGAGCCCTTCCTGAGTAAGGTGTGGAGTCTCCACATCCCTGTATGCCCCAGGAAGACATCCTCTTACCCGCACACCATCCCCACTGATGAAAATAATGGGCTTGTAGACTAGTGGCTTAGTGCATCTTAAAGGATTCTTGCATTTTACTGATTGGGAAATAGAGGGCCAGAGAGTTGAAGAAACTTGTTCAAGGTCATATAGCCAGTAGCCAAGCTTTATAGTGACAGGTGGGTACTGGAGATAAATCAGTCCAGTAAATACTGATT
This sequence comes from Cephalophus harveyi, assembly GCA_006410635.1. Classification (NCBI taxonomy): domain Eukaryota; kingdom Metazoa; phylum Chordata; class Mammalia; order Artiodactyla; family Bovidae; genus Cephalophus; species Cephalophus harveyi. The sequence goes on along the minus strand of SJYT01019920.1, from coordinate 34,666 downwards.
TCAAAGAGGTCTCAGTGTGATAAGCACATGACATTCTGAAAGTCAGTCATCAGCTGTAGAAGAGAGATGGGCATTCTGTGGTTCCCGCCTGCTTCTTTCCATCCTCCCCAAGGCACCAAGGGGGCTCAGCTTCATCCCACCCTCCCCCACGTGACAAGCACCTGCAGCCCCCCCTACAGTACTGCCTACCCCCTCGAGGAGGGTGAAACCTCCACAGTGCTCTTTCTGACTAGCCCAGTCACAGCACCAAGAGACTTATTTTAAACAGCATTAGTGACAGGTGGGTACTGGAGATAAATCAGTCCAGTAAATACTGATTTCAAAGAGGTCTCAGTGTGATAAGCACATGACATTCTGAAAGTCAGTCATCAGCTGTAGAAGAGAGGTGGGCATTCTGTGGTTCCCGCCTGCTTGTTTACATCCTCCCCAAGGCACCAAGGGGGCTCAGCTTCATCCCACCCTCCCCCACGTGACAAGCACCTGCGGCCCCCCTACAGTACTGCCTACCCCCTCGAGGAGGGCGAAACCTCCACAGTGCTCTTTCTGACTAGCCCAGTCACAGCACCAAGAGACTTATTTTAAACAGCACTGGAGGCGGGAACACTCATATTTCCTCCGACATGACCACCAGGGTGAAAAAAAAAATCAACCTCAATTTACCCTCCCATCTACTCAAGAATGGAAGATAAATTGTTTCAATTTTATAGAAATGAATGTTTTATGTCTGGCCCAGGCTTTCCAGATAGTGTCCTGAATTTATATATTCTACTGAATGCATGGATGTTTTCTACTAGGAATGCTCCCCGGACCTCTGGCTTCTTTGGGTTTTGGTCTAAGAATACTGGGTTTGAGAGTGCTGTCATTTTCCTGGGCTTTGGAGATCTTGGCTATTTATCTTTTTTTTTCCTTTAAAATAAATAGAAAAAAATCCACTCATTATCCCATGCTCAGAGAAAACCACTGTTAGCATTTTGGCATGTTTCTTCCCCATTTCTTTTTCTATGGATCAAAAGTTTTATTTCCCACTGCCTTCCCCCCAATTTTGAAAGATTTTGTTCACTTTCATTATTTGATAATGAGCGTTTGCCTTTCTTTGGGACTGGAATGAAAACTGACTTTTTCCAGTCCTGTGGCCACTGCTGAGTTTTCCAAATTTGCTAGCATATTGAGTGCAGCACTTTCACAGCATCATATTTTAGGATTTGAAATAGCTCATGTGGATTTCCATCATCTCCACTAGCTTTGTTCATAGTGATGCTTCCTAAGGCCCACTTGACTTCACATTCCAGGATGTCTGGATATAAGTAATCATAAAGATTTGAGCAAAGTTTAGTAGGAGTACAGTTTAAGGAGTTCTTTATATGACATCCCAGAATCTGGAATATGATTTCATGGAGAAGTTAGATCTTAAACTGTTCTGTTTAACAGATACTAAAGGTAATTTTAAACAGAAAAAACAGCATTTGCTAAGGCATGGAGACTCAAGAAGCATGATTTTTCCAGAAATGGCAAACAAGTAGCTCAGCGTAGCTTACAGATGCAGTTCACAGAGACAGGAGAAGAGGCTGGTAAGGTGGATAACCACTAGATCTTGGGGACTTCCCTGGTGGTCCAGTGACTTAAGACTATGTGCTCCCAATGCAGGGGCCTGGGTTCGATCCCTGGTCAGGGAACTAGATCCCACATGCCACAACTAAAGATCCTATGTGCTGCAACTGAGTCCTTCACAGCCTAAAAATTAAACCAGATCTGAAGAGCTCTTGCTTACTAAGGCTTTGAACCTTAGAGCTCCATGTGTACACCCCTTGAATGATAAGCAAGAGGTGCCTGTATATGTGGTGGATTGTTCTCTCACTGCATGTTATTTTTCTGGACACTTCAAAATAAGTTAAGACATCCTAAAAATAAAGCAGAACAAGCACACAAGACTCTCAAGACTATCTAGTTTTACTTATCTGGATTCTGCAAGTAAAACATAGTCTTAAAATTATCCTGTAGATAAAAGTTTTCAAGACCACACAGCAAAGAGTTTCAGGAAACTGGGGACCGTATATGTACACGATATGTAAATTGAGGACATTGCAACCACCTTGGTGACTCCGGTTTTGCCAAAAATGCCCAAGGAGAAGTGAGGCAGGTTGAGACATTCATGTGTGAATCTTGGTAATCATGTCAGTCACTGTGGTCACCCAAGTGACAGGATCCAGGCAGGGTGGCAGGTTGTAAAATCAATGAACTCATTACACAAGAGGCTCAGATTCACTAAAAGCAAAAATAGCTTCAAAAAGATTTAAATGAAGTCATGGATGACAGACTTCTAATGAGTTATTAAAAGAACATGGGATGTTTGAGGTTACATCCTTGGTCTCTGAGGTTGGCAACAAAATCAATCACTGCCTGCCTGACCCAGCGCCCCTGGTAACCGGGTGCCCAGCAGAAGACCCAGGATGGGAGGGTCCTACCCTGACACGGGGCTTCACTACGTCTCTGTCTAACCTGTGTCGATTCACAAGTGCTCAGCCTTCTGATCCCTGTGGCCACATAGACACAGCCAGAAGCCTTTAGGGTCTCTATATGGTATTTGTCTGCTAGGACAACAGGGACAAATTGAAAATTTTCACAGACAAGAAAATTGAAAGTGAAAGTCACTCAGTTGTGTCCAACTCTTGCGACCCCCTGGATTATACAGTCCATGGAATTCTCCAGGCCAGAATACTGGAGTGGGTAGCCTTTCCCTTCTCCAGGGGATCTTCCCAACCCAGGGATCGAACCCAGGTCTCCCACATTGCAGGCAGCTTTTTTACCAGCTGAGCAACAAGGGAAGCCCAAGAATACTGGAGTGGGTAGCCTATCCCATCTCCAGCAGATCTTTCCGACCGAGAATCAAACCAGGGTCTCCTGCATTGCAGGCGGATTCTTGAAACCAATAATGTCAATAAAGACAAGAAATGAAACCAATAGATGAGGGTGGGGGAGGTAAGAGAGATTGATTTACATGAAAATATGAGAGGAGAAAAAACAAATGTATTTAGCCACTTTGGAGGTTATTAAGAAAGGCTCTAATGATGTCTTTTGATAAAGAGTGGACCCAACGGCCTCTCGATGTTTTTCAGAACACCACCATTAGATTACATTCATGCATTTGACGGTGCTCCCAGTAAAGAGCAGCCTGATTTCTTATTCTGGCATCTCAGATACAGAGGGTGACACCAAGGAGATTCCCCACTGGAGAACATAGTACTAGATTTCAACACTGAAGGATGGTGATGGAGCGATGATTTATGAGATGGGAAGAGACCAGCTGTGGAAAATGAACAGGTGTTTCTCCAAGGTTTTAAAAGCCATTGTCAGAACTAGACCTGTTCATCAGAGCACTTCTCTCACTGCTTGCTCAGGAGGCAACTAACGTGTCACGGTGTTCCCTCAGATTAGTGCCTGTGTGTGCACATGTGTGCACACACACATATACCTTTACATAGCTCATGCCATCTTAATCAGGCCTCTTCGTTGTCTCAGGCGCATACTGTTCTTTCTGTTTCTACAACTCCCCGCTGCTCCTCACCCTCCCAGGACTGACTGCTTGGGGATTCTAAATGTGTACAAGAAACAAATGTCCCACACCAAAGCATCCGGTTTCCTTTTCAAGCCAGGAAGGAGGACGGTGTTTGTCATGGTTGGTCTCAGCCCCTCTGTCTTTTCCAGAAACGTCCTTGACAGAAGGTAATTTTATTTAGGTCTGTCTGAATGATGCCATCCTAAACATTTCCCTGGAGACCACTCACAGGAAAACGACCACAGCCCAGCAGGGAGGCTGCCTTTCCCTCTGGGTTCTAGGTGTTAGCAGAGACCGACCTACACAGATTATTCAAAAGGATCCAAAATCCATTCTCCCCTCCAGACCCCCTAAAACTGAGCAGGAACATGCTCTCAGCTTTCTGACCATCAAAGAGCAAATGTGGAGCCGTCGTAGGGCAGCGCCTACATGGCTGGGGGGTAGCTCTGATTCCCAGCCCAGGTCGTGGGCAGTGTTTGGCCTTCTCTGACCTGCCTGAGGTCTCATCAGAAGTGACTCAGATGGAGTCAGACAGCCCTGTGTGACACATGACATTTCCTGACTTTCTTTTGTCCCTTTCTAGCTCATCATCTGGCTTTTACGCCCCCACCCCCATGCCTGTCTGTGTCAGCGATGCCCTATTCACCTTCCTCCAGCCACCCCCCACCCCAGACAAGATTTGCAGGCCAGCCTGCCGCTGCTCTTTTATCTGTGGGCGCCCTCCTCCCCTTCCCTCCAGCCCTGGCTTCATTGTCTGTGCCTAGCTCTTGTCACTGCCATGCCAGGCACAAATGTGATTACCCTCCCATTAGCTCTCTTTTTATTCTCCTTTTTTCTGTGTGTGTGTGTGTGTGTGTGTGTGACTCCTTCTAATTACCCTCACTTATTCCCTTCTTCCTAGCGAGGGTTTCTAGGGTTTTTATTTGGCCTTTTATTTCTCACTCTCCTTTTCTTTACCCCCTCCTTTTCTTTTTTTTTTTCTTTTCCTTGCATCTCCTCCTCTTCCTCCAGGACTCAGTAGAAATGTGACTGTCCTTTCTCCCACCTGTTTCAACGACAAACAGGTCATCTTAGCTCTTCGGATGCAACCTAATGTTCCTAGTTCCTTCTCTCACCAGAAGCTCTGATGTAGCCTGATTCCAGCTGAAATGTTGCCCCTTAGAAGGAGAACTGACTCCTGCTGGTTAAGCAGGCAGGAACTGAATGTAAAGTGGATCTCCTCCTACCAAGATGACCTCAGATGGGCTTAAGGGGATCAAGTCCCCCCTGTTGGCTCAGGGAACCCTGCATCTCATTCTTAGGGATTTTCTCAAGTGGCAGCATGTTTAATTTGACCCATTTTCATGGCAAATGTGTGGTCAGTCAGCTGAGTACAGCCATATGCTTTGTGTGTTGCAGGTAGACAGCTGGCAGAAAGAGCAGCTAAGAGCTGAAACCTCAGCCCTGTGGGCCCAAGCAAAGCAAACCCTGAGACACTGGGAGGAATGGGGGCGGTGGAGCGGGGAGGGGGCATCTGCCCTGATGCCTGCCTTTTTCTAATTTGCAGAAAGGCACTTGAGGAGCTTGTGCTCCCTTGGTGGAGATTGTCTTAGATGATGCCCTTTCTCCCCTCTTAGAGGCAACTTGAACCTTCTTAGTTACTCCGGATGATACAAGAGCAAACTATGCCCTAATAATTGACTCTCTGATGCCAGTTCATAGAGCAGATACTTAAGAATCACCTGGGGAGCTTATTCAAAATACTCACTTTCGATTGCTGCCCCATGAGATTTTAGTTTCATGGGTCTGAGCGAAGGTCCAGACTCTGTACATATGAAAAGCTCCCCCATAGCTTCTGCAGTCCAGCTAGACTTTAGAGCCCTTCCTGAGTAAGGTGTGGAGTCTCCACATCCCTGTATGCCCCAGGAAGACATCCTCGTACCCGCACACCATCCCCACTGATGAAAATAATGGGCTTGTAGACTAGTGGCTTAGTGCATCTTAAAGGATTCTTGCATTTTACTGATTGGGAAATAGAGGGCCAGAGAGTTGAAGAAACTTGTTCAAGGTCATATAGCCAGTAGCCAAGCTTTATAGTGACAGGTGGGTACTGGAGATAAATCAGTCCAGTAAATACTGATTTCAAAGAGGTCTCAGTGTGATAAGCACATGACATTCTGAAAGTCAGTCATCAGCTGTAGAAGAGAGATGGGCATTCTGTGGTTCCCGCCTGCTTCTTTCCATCCTCCCCAAGGCACCAAGGGGGCTCAGCTTCATCCCACCCTCCCCCACGTGACAAGCACCTGCAGCCCCCCCTACAGTACTGCCTACCCCCTCGAGGAGGGTGAAACCTCCACAGTGCTCTTTCTGACTAGCCCAGTCACAGCACCAAGAGACTTATTTTAAACAGCACTGGAGGCGGGAACACTCATATTTCCTCCGACATGACCACCAGGGTGAAAAAAAAAATCAACCTCAATTTACCCTCCCATCTACTCAAGAATGGAAGATAAATTGTTTCAATTTTATAGAAATGAATGTTTTATGTCTGGCCCAGGCTTTCCAGATAGTGTCCTGAATTTATATATTCTACTGAATGCATGGATGTTTTCTACTAGGAATGCTCCCCGGACCTCTGGCTTCTTTGGGTTTTGGTCTAAGAATACTGGGTTTGAGAGTGCTGTCATTTTCCTGGGCTTTGGAGATCTTGGCTATTTATCTTTTTTTTTCCTTTAAAATAAATAGAAAAAAATCCACTCATTATCCCATGCTCAGAGAAAACCACTGTTAGCATTTTGGCATGTTTCTTCCCCATTTCTTTTTCTATGGATCAAAAGTTTTATTTCCCACTGCCTTCCCCCCAATTTTGAAAGATTTTGTTCACTTTCATTATTTGATAATGAGCGTGTATTATTTTTGTAACCACAAAATTTGGGGGAAATTTAAGAAGGAAGCTTTAAAAGTGTCATTGGGGTACATTATTTTTCTCAAAATGTTTTCTCTGGGGAAGTTATTCTTAATGTCTAACTGACAACCCTCAGTTTAAAACCTGGTTTTGGAGGAAGAAGAAAATGGCTTAGAGTCTAGTGTTCAGGTCAGATTCCTCTAAAGTACACATCGCTGTTAAGTTTGTGTATAACAAAGGGCTGGATGAACACCAAGAAGTGACCCTCAGATTCAGCACAGTCTTTAACGCAGTACAACTTCAATGTCACTGGAGATTTTCGGCAAGCCCTCAGATAATGCTGATTAATTGCTGCCATTTATTAAGTGTGTAATGGTGGGTTGTGTGTTTTTTTTTAATATCATCACTAATCTTGATTAAAATCCTCCAAACTGGTTAAGAGGTAAGCAGTTAGTAGTGTTTATTCCATTTACAATTTCTGTGAAAGCAATTTCGGTAAAAGTCATCTTAAGGTTTAGCCTTCCTGGATAAGTATTTATGAATTCTTGTTCAAACATTCACACTGCAATTTTCTCCCCAAGTTTTAACTTTATATAATTTCAGAAATTGGAGAGCCAGCATTTTGTCACTGCACATCGTGGTTTTGACTTGATCTTTTTTGTTGTTCTTATAAAAGGAATGCATATAATTAGTGGAAAATCTAAAAAAAAAAGTAGAGAGAGGGAAAAAAAAACCCCACAGAACAGTAAAAAGGAAGCAATCCAAGCCACCTGAAGTGGCATCTCCTAAAGGGAACACATTCTCAACTCTTTTGTTTGTTTAGGGATAATATTTTTTTAACAAAAATCACATTATCTTGTCATATCTCTTGCTTTGTCTTATATAGTCACATATGCATATACACACATACACAATATATATGTATATTAATAAACAAAGTACCTGTTTTTATGTGGGGCTCAGTAGTGTGGTGACCAGCGTCACAGTGGTGAACAGAATTGCCTGATGCCAACATGTAGGCCCTTCTCACTAAATCATGATACAGCTCAATGGTTGGGATAATCTTTTCCTTCCCTTGTACTCTCCTTCCCACCAAGTTTATTAACCTTTCCACACAGTTTTCCACACTGAAAGCATTATTGTTGGCTTGAGGAGAGATAGGCTGGAAACCAGGCTTTTCAGCCGAGGTTGGCTTTTGGATCGAAGATCTTTGGAGGGAGCACAGTCCCCAGATTTCTGTTGCTGAGGATTGTGAAAGGAGACCATGAACAGCTGTTCAATGCCCTGGTGCCACACTCGCCCAATTAGCCCTGGAGGTGGAGGATTTCCGTGTGGCTGCCCAGACCACAGTGGTTGGCATGGACTTCCTCCAATCCTGATGTACATCAGGGTCTCCCTTGCTCACAACCAAATGAGAAAGATGGCTTTGTTTGTGTATATATTATTTATTGATGCATAGTTGATTTATATTAGTTTCAGGTGCATAACATAGTGGTTCAATATTTTTATAGATTACCCTCCATTCAGAGTTATTACAAAACACTGGCATACATCCCTATTTGTATAGTAGTTTGTACCTCTTAATCCCCTGCTCTCATCTCACTGTTCCTCACTTTCCTCTCTCCACTGGTAACTACTTGTTCTCTGTATCCATGAGTCTGTCTCTGTCCTATTATATTGCTTCCACATGAGAAGGATAAGTTTAAATGGAGTGGATGCCCACCATGGGTGGGACAGGAACATGTTTCATACTGGGTGAAGCCTATCTGGAGGGAAATTAACATCAATGCTGGACTTCCCTGGTGGTCCAGTGGTTAAGAATCCGCCTGCCAGGGCAGGGGACACAGGTTCAATCCCTGTCCGGAAGATCCCGCAGGCCATGGAGCAACTAAGCCTGTGCACACAGCGACTGAGCCTGCACTTAGGGCCAATGATCTGCAAAAAAAGAGAAGCCCAGGCACCATAACAAAGAGTAGACCCTGCTCACCACAGCAAGAGGAAGCCTGTGTGCAGCAGTGAAGACCCAGCACAACCAAAAACAAATGCATTTAAGAAACAAAAGTGGTCAACGCCAATGAGCCTTAGTACTTTACATGCCTGGCATTTCCCACACTCTACCCTTCAGATGCAGTAGTAGTAATAGTCATGATACTAATACAGTAACAATAACAGCTCACTTACATAGTTCTTGGGATGCACCTATCAGCCTTCTAAGTTCTTTTCATGTACCAATAAGTTTATTTCTCATTTAAACACTTTGAGTAGAAACTCTTGTTGTCCCCCCTTTTACTGGTGAATCTATTGAATATTGCAGCAATATTCAAAGTCTTATGGGCAAGAAAAGGGAATCTCAGTCCCAAAGGAGAACTTTTTCTTGCCAAACTTCTCAAGGGCTACTGTTCTGAGAGTCTCAAAATAAAAGCAGGAGAGAAACTACCATTCAACCTTGAGGCTCTGGTGGCAGGGGATCCCCGTGAGTAGATGACTTGATTAAAGCAATGACAAGGATGCAGTCTGTAGTTAAGCATCTCTTCCTGAATGATGTAGTGTCCCAGGGAGAGTGACATGTCCCTCGAGGGACCTAGCTGGAGGCCTAAACTGGGGACTCCTAACTGCTGGGCCCAAGCACTTGTTACTGAGGAGCTCTGTGCTATGGCTCACATAAAATTATCACTGGATTCAAGTCAGGATGGTCCATTATAGCAGAGGTCATGGCATACTCTTCACCTTGGACCCTCTGCAGCATTTCTTTTGCCCATTTACTGGCGCAAATGTGGGAGACAAAAGCACCAAGGCAAGTCCTTGCTATTGGTGAGGTTTCTAGCGCCTTTGCACAGTGTCAGAAGTGAGGTCCTCACATTTGAAGGATGGGGCCATCCATTTTCTTCAGGCTACTTGCTCTAGAAAGAACATAGTCTGGGATATGTTCAGAGGTTTTTCTTTCCAGATATAGCCTTAAATATTGTCAACCAGAGTTCACTTAATAGCCTTGGTCAAACAGTCTCCTTGTAACCAGGAGCTGTGAACACCTCACCTCCAAGAGTAGTTTTGTTCACCTGCTCGTGTTTTTGTCTCCATAGGAGGCAGCAGAGCACAATGGGAAGAGCACGGGGTTGGACTCAGACAGGCTTGAGATTCTACTAAAAGCACTTTATTTTTGGCTAGCTTCATAACTCTTTTGAGCCTCAATTTCCTTTTCGGTAAAAAGAATGTTGCACTCAATAATGTTACATAAAATATGTAAGCACTCAATAAGTGATGGCATTAAGTATCCCACTGATGATGTTTTGCATTGGTCATTGCCTCATTTATGTTCTTTGAACTGCCTCCAAATGATGTGATCTTAACATCAATTTGGCAAGTGGGGTTGAGAATAATCCACCTCTAGAATGTAAATTCCACGAAGGTATAAATACAGTCTCTTGTCTTCATTGCACTGTCAAACCCTAACACGCTGCTTGGCACATAGATAATACTCAATAAATATCTGTTAAATAAATAAAGACGTGTTCATCTTTGGGCAAGACGTACACAGACCTCTTTTCTGAACCTACTTGGATCTTTAGACTCTCTCATGAGAGTGGTGACTCGCCTCCCTAATTTCAGGAAGTAGGAGTAAGAACATCAGCTGAATCACTCACAGCTCTACACATTCAGAGCCGGGAGCCCACCTCAAGGTCATATCATCTCACCTGCCGCCTAGGATAGGAATCCCTCCTACAGCCTTTCTCACAGATGGCCACCTGAATACTATCAGTGACTGTGTTCTTGGAAAAGGCGGTTCAGGAAGTAGGAGTAAGAACATCAGCTGAATCACTCACAGCTCTACACATTCAGAGCCGGGAGCCCACCTCAAGGTCATATCATCTCACCTGCCGCCTAGGATAGGAATCCCTCCTACAGCCTTTCTCACAGATGGCCACCTGAATACTATCAGTGACTGTGTTCTTGGAAAAGGCGGCTCATTTCATTGTTGTAAGGCAGATTCCTAGACAGTGCTCCTTTAGGCTGAGCCAAAATGTGTTTTCCTGTAACTTCCACCCATTTGGTCAGCTCTGTCCTTTGGAAACAATACAGAATGTATTGATTTCCTTCTATGCTGAGGGCTGCCAGCTTATATGGTGCCTTTGCATGCATTAGAAAAATGTGCTTACCTATTATAGGGTGTAGGGTGGATGCCTGTGAACAAATAGGACCACCTTATATGGGCTGGCTATGTGTTAATGTTTCTTTTTTTAGTATTTATTTATTTGGCGGCACCAGTTCTTAGTTGCAGCGCATGGGATCTTCCGTCACCATTGTTGCATGTGGGATATTTTAGTTGTGGTATACTGGATCTTTTGTTGTGGCATATGGGATCTAGTTCCCCAGCCAGGGATCAAACCTGGGCTCCCTGCATGGGCAACATGGAGTCTTAGCCACTAGACCACCAGAAAGAAAAGAAAGAAAGAAAGTGAAGTCGCTCAGTCATGTCTGTCTCTTTACGATCCCATGGACTATAGTCTACCAGGCTTCTCTGTCCATGGGATTTTCCAGGCAAGAGTACTGGAGTGGGTTTCCATTTCCTTCTCCAGGGATCTTCCTGACCCAGGGATCGAACCCAGGTCTCCTGCATTGCAAGCAGATGCTTTACCCTCTGAGCCACCAGGGAAGCCCAAGACCACCAGAGAAGTCCCTAATGTTTCCAATAGTTGTGATAATCTCCCCCGAGTCTTCTCTTCTGAATATACCTAATTCCTTCAGCTGTTCTTTAGATCACAATTTTCCTGAATCCCTTTAAGTCCCTACCAACTGCATTCTGCATCCCCCTAGTTTTTCATAATGCCTTTCAGAATACGTTGCCCAGGACCAGTCAAACCACCCTATAGAAAGTATCAAGTCTGTTTCTTCCCCTGCATTTTCTAGTAATGAATTTCAAGTCAGGTTTGTGTTAGGCCCTTTAAGAGAAGAGCTGTGGTGTTAGCTTATATTTAGTCTATGGTCAACTAAAGATCTTTTTCACAGGAACCACTGTCAAAAAGGGAAAGTATATTTAAGACTGAAGTCAATTTTCTTAACCTAAATTCAGGTCTTATATAAAACTCTATTAAATTTTTGCTTGTAGCCATTGAAATCCTTTGGATCTTGACTTTGTCATCCTATGTATTAGCTATCTCTGCTATTTCATGTTATGTATGAATTTAATTAACATACCTTCAGTGACCTTCTCCAGGTAACCGACAAAATTGTTAAAGAGAACACCACAAAGCCCTGCTCCCTTCCGAGACTTTCTTGCAGGTTGACCTTGACCCTTTACTCAAAACTTGTAGATTACATTTGTTCCATCACACAGAAATTCATCAGCTGTATAATCATTCAACCTTCATATTTGCATCTAGTCCTTATAAAAGATTTTGTCAAGTGTCTGTCCCAGAATGAGTACTCAGTACATTTTCTAAGCCAGGGAATGAGTGCCTTTCTGAAATCAGGGTAGCTGACTTCTGTGCCACCTTTTGAAATGCCGACCTGGAGGTGCCATCAGAAATGGTCATGAGCCTAGCTTGGGTTTCCCCCTTGTTCATGAATCCAGTCTAGCTCTTAGACATCTTGGCATTTTTGATTTTTTTTATAATGACCTATCCTCTGTCTCCAAAGAGCCCAAAGCTGCTGAAAATTTCCCTGTACACTCTCCATGTGGCTCTTAGACATCTATTTCGCCAGACCATGCAGTTTTATCTCATTCAGAATCTTGCCTCACACGGAGTTCTAGTGATATGACCCTCAATGGGTTCCTACCTGACTGAGTGAAGGTAAAGATCCTGTAAGAGCTATTATTTACTGAGAGTTTACCTGAACCGGACATATTTCTAAGAGCTTATAGTAGATCTGAATTTTACCACAACTATTTGAGGCTACCTCCTTTTTACAAATGGAGAGACTGAGGCAGAGAGAAGTTTACTAGCTTGCCCGAAGCTTAGACCATAGAATGGCATAGTTGGGATTCAAACCAAGGCAGTCTGTCTGGAGTCCGTGCACAGGGAAAGGATTTACTCTGAGAACAAGCAGGTTCATGGGCAGTGAGTGCCCTCTTCACTTCTGTCTTGTCCCACCCACCACGCTCCCTTCTCTGAAGTATCCTGAGTCAGGACGCTAAGCTGATGGCGGCACAGTGATCAGGATTGCCCTCCACCTCAGTTCTCAGTTCTCCACTTCTTGGGAATGGAGCTAATGGAGCCATCTTCTCTCCACTGTCAGCCACTTTTGGGTTTCTCCCAGGTCCCAGAAGCACTTGCTCTTTGAAAGCCCACAGAGATGTGGAGTTTAGCCCAAGGGAATGAGCTGCTTTCCATGTCAATGAAGTACCCATAGAGAGATACTCGGGGTGTTCCACCCGAACAAGGGGAGGGAGTGTCATGAGCTCCTTCCATGGGTCCAGCTCTCTGCCAGGTGTTTTATATTAGCTCATTTTAATAATAATAGGAAATATTTACTGAGGGCTCTCTGCATGAAGGCATCATCTGTAGGTGCTTTGTGAGTGTTCACAGCATCCCTTCCTCACACCGTGCAGATGGGACAGTCACGGCACAGAGGGATACAGTCACTTGCTTGGAGCACACAGTAGAAGTGGAGGACGAGGGATGACTCCAGCAGTCTGGCTGCGAGTCTAGGCACTTGGTGGGATGTATGTACATGAGTTTGGCCTCAGAGCAGGGGTCCCCAACCCCTGGGCTATGGACTGGAACTAACTGGTCTGTGGCCTGTTAGGAACCTGGCTGCACAGCAGGATGTGAGCAGCAAGCAAGCAAGCGAAGCTTCGTGTGTATTTACAGCCGCTCTGCATCACTCACATTACTGCCTGAGCTCCTCCTCCTGTCAGATCAGTGCGGGCATTAGATTCTCATAGGAGTGTGAACCCTCCTGTGAACTGTGCATGCAGGGGATCTAGGTTGTATGCTGCTTATGAGAATCATCCTGAAACCATCTCCTGAACTCCCCCCCCATCTTTGGAAAAACTGTCTTCCATGAAACCAGTCCCCGGTATCCAAAAGTCTAGGGGATCCCTGCCATAGCGCCTCTCAGCCATAGATCCCTCCCAGCTCTCAAGGCTCCAGCATTTGTTTTCAGCCCAGCTGAACTGCTTGCCCTTGATCACGCTACCCTGTTACTTTATCTTCTGGCTGCTTTTGCTCAGGACATCTCTTCTCCTGCAATTCTTTCCCTCCAGTGCCCCTCCTCATTCCCACTCTCCCAGGTCCAGTCCAAACTCTTGCTTCTTTGTAAAGCTTTCTCTGTTCTCCAGTTGAAAGCTAACCCTTCCTCCTTTGGGCTGCCTCAGCCCTGTAACTTTCTCTTGTGGTCATTGCCACACTGGGCCTTGTTTATACACCTAGACTTGTCTTGACTCCTTGTAGACAATAAGAATTGTAGTACAAGGGATTAATTTTGAGTCTTATTCTCAAGTACACAGTGTTTCGCATGTAGTAGTTGGTCAGTAAAAATTAATTGTTGCTTGTGAGGTGGGCATGATAACCACTACACTACAGAAACTGGCTTGTTGCTTATGAGATTCCAAGCATTAAGAGAAATGAACCAATAGAAAAGATATGTATGTTGGAGGCAGGAAGGGGATCATCTTAAGATGACTCACATCACTTCTCCTGAGGACTTCCTTTGTGCTGGACACCCTATTCTACCGTCACAACAGTTCTATAAGTCGCAACCCATCAAGTGCTTAAATACATTAGTAGTTGAGCCCATAGAACATAATGGTCAACACTATACAAGCAGGGGACTTCCATGGCAGTCCAGTGGTTAAGACTTTGTGCTTCCAATGCAGGGGGTGTGGGTTTGATCCTTGGTCAGGGAACTAAGATCCCACATGCTGCACAGTGCAGCCAAATAATAATAATAATAATAATAACTATACAAGTGGACCACCTGAGTCTCACTCCAGCCTTACCGCTTACTGGCTTTCCCCACTTTTCTTGGGTAAATTGCTTAAGCTCTCTGTGCCTCAGCTTCCTCGCCTGTGAACCAAATATGATCATCTACAGCACCTCCTAGGCTCATTGCTGTTGTTCAGTTGCTAAGTCATGACCGACTCTTTGTGACCCCCCGGGCCTCAGCATGCCAGGCCTCTGTGTCCTTCAGTTGTCTCCCAGAGTTTGCTCAAACGCATGTCCATCTGAGAGTTACAGAGTAGAACTGTGGAAAGAAGAGTGTCTAGCTCATGGAGAGTTTTGGTGATACCAGGTGGCAAGGGGATCAGACGGTCCTTCCTCCAAGAGTCGGAGGATCTCGTAGCAGGGATCATAATACCTGCCGGGGAGTGGTTTTCAGAAGGGAGGTCCTGCTTCCATTATTGAAAATCTTTCTGTTTTGACTGCTGGCCAGGCTGGGTCTCTTTGTTTTGGTTTGAATTTCTCTTTCTCTCTGTCAGCATTAAAGCAACACGAAGGCACACTCCTGCTCTTCAAAAGCATTGTCTCTCCCTTCCCCATATTGTTCTTCCCCCTAGGCAGAGGAGGGTGCACACCAGCCTAAACTCGGGTCTCTTGCCTAGTTATACTGCTGTCCACTTTTCCACGCAAGCCCCTCTCGTGGCAGGATGCCCTCTGAAGTCACTAGTCTTCACAGCAGGAGGAGCTCATCATCAAAGACTCCGGTTCCCAGCACCCCGTGCGGCGCCCTTGCTCACTAGAGGGTTGCAGATTGGGAGAGGGGAGAGTCTCCGAGTGCATTAAGTCTGCTTTTCTGTCCTCTGGTCCTGCACTGAGATCCCTTTGAACTGAAGCCCAGGGAGACGGCTGGTGGTGCTATTGCAAAACCTCTCCCCATTCTTTCAGTTTTAGCCAGTGTAGCAATTACACTTGCTAGGGCTGGGAAGATGATATGCTGGACATAGTTAAGGCTTCAGTCTGTAATCTAAGGCCCTAAGGAAAGGGGGTTGGGAAGGTAGCGAGAGTGGCTCTGAGGCTCTAGACCCTCAGCACGTACTTGATAACAACTATGAGGAATCTGCTGAGGTTAAAATTCTGTGTGTGTGTGTGTGTGTGTGTGTAAGACAGAGAGCGAGAGCACTCCTGGACTTTGGTTACAGAAACCTGGATTTGTGTTCTGGCCTTGCGTCTCACTCATCATTTACTGGTATAACCTCTTTATTTCTAACTTTTATTCTCAATCCCCTGGAAATTCAGTGACAACTGTGAAAGAAATATTGTTTAACAGAGCCACTCACTTAGACCCAGGTCTTAGATTTCTGCATGAACCCCAGCCTGAGGTTTCAGCACTGAAGTCTGAGGGCCACCTAACCTGCTCTGACTTCGGAAGGTCGGTAGGTGGAGCCCCATCATGGGATTCTTAAGAGGGGAGGTGTTTGAGTCCAGATCTCCAGGGCCTTACCCAGGACCACAGGATGCCCCTGGTGGACTCTGGCATCTCCTCTGCACCGCTGTAGTGTCCATCCAGAGGCCCATCTCATATGCACGCACACACACACACACAGTCTCACCCACACACTCCGCTCTCTCAGGCCAGCACTTTATCTCTCACCTGGACCACCATGATAGGCTCCCTGCCCTCTGACTTGGCCTCAAACCCTTCCCCTTCAGTCACCAGAAAGATCTGTCCAAATGAGTTTTCACTTTACACTCCGCCTAAGGCTTGCCAACACAACCTATGGCCCTACAGACCAAACTTGGATCTTTCTAAGGTGGCTTACAGGCTCTTTCTGACTTGATTCATGCCAACCCCTTCAGCCGCATTATCTCCAGTCATTCTCAGGAATTTAGATTACAAGGACATTGAGTCTGTTGTAGAGCTTGTGTGTACACCATGCTATATACCACATGCTGTCAGCAAAGTGATGTCTGTGCTTTTTGATAATTGGCTATATCCCAATGCAAAATATAAAAAAAGAACAGATAGCCCCCTCTGAGATATCTATCTGTTGCTCCCTAGTCTTCACAAAGGGACCCTCTTCTGTGATCCAGTAACTTCCAGGCACTATCTCCGCCATTGTTTTCACACCATATCATGATCTGATAGCCCTAATCATCTGTTCTTGTATCTGTCTCTGCCCCTACTATCCCAACTCACAAGTGCCCTAAGTTCAAGGCTGTTTTTTTCATCTTTGTAGCCTTCCAACATTTTCTGCCACGTTCAGTATTAAGCACTGAATCAATGTTTGTTGAGTGAATAAGTGAATGGTTGCATGTGAAGTTATACATGCAAGTTCTAAGCAGACCTCTGCATGATTTTCTCATCAGTGTGTTTCTTGGTGATTTGGTCTCTCCAGGAACAAAAGAGAAATTGGTTTAGTTATAGTTAATGTTTAGCATAGTGTTCATTTCTGAGTTAACTCATCTATCTATCCAGTGTCACTTAAATAGGGTACATCCATCATTTATTCATTTGAAAAACATTTACCAGTGACCTTCCATGTCTCAGAGATTGTGTTAAGTGACTGGAAAAAAAAAGAGATTAATAATAATAGTCAACAATCATGTAGGGCTTATTATATGCTAGTCACTGTTCAGAACACTTAATGTTAGCTCATTTAATCCTCACAACTTTTGAAGTAGGTACTATTACTATACACCTGTATTTTTCAGTTGAAGAAACTAAAAAATGTAGCCTGCCCTAGCTGAGCACCCTAGAAACAAAGCATGTGTTTGGTAGGGCTTCCCTGGGGACTCAGTGGTAAAGAATCCACTCGCCAATGCAGGAGACACTGGTTCAATCCCTGGGTTGGGAAGATCCCCCAGAAAAACAAATGGCAGCCTACTCCCGCGTTCTGGCCTGGGAAATCTCAAGGAGAGAGTGGCCTGACAGGCTACAGTGCGTGGGGCTGTAAAAGAGTCGAACGTGACTTAGTGACTAAACAACAGCAGCAGAACCCCAGGGCAGCAAGAGGGAGGGGAAAGATAATTGAGGCAGAGAGAGAAAAAGAGATGCAATGTAGTGCACGGGTAAGCTGGCCGCAGCTTTAGAAGAAGCCAGCTTTTGGACACACAGTATATAGCATTGATAAGCTTTATGGAACTCGGTAACTCTGAACTGGCTTCCCAGGTGGCGCTAGTGGTAAAGAACCTGACTGCCAGTGCAGGAGACGCAAGAGATGTGGGTTTGATCCTTGGATCGGAAAGATTACTTGGAGGAGAGCACACCAACCCACCCTAGTGTTCATGTCTGGAGAATCCCGTGGACAGAGGAGCCTGGTAAGCTACAGTCTATAGGGTCACACAGAGTCAGACACAACTGAAGCGACTTAGCATGCACACAAATACCTCAAAACAGTCCATAGTGGCAGAGAATAGGCAGGAATGGAGAAGAATTAGAAAAACTTGTCTACTGGTTCTTTTCAATCTGCTAGTCTTTATGGGTAGGGATGTTAACTTCAACATCCACAATATTAGAATGTATGGAACCTATGCTACCACTGCCTACACACACACACACACACACACACACACACTCACACACACACACACTCACACACACACACACTCACACACACACACTCCACATTCACACACACACACACACATTGTGACCACCCAGGTGAGGCTCTGATAGAGGGCAGCCTCAAGGAGGAAAATGAGTCTCCATCAGAATTATGATGAACATTTACATTCATAGAACAGTGCATAATGTGCAGGAAGCATAAACTGCAAGGGATTTAAATATAGGGAACTTGGAGGCTGACTGTAATTAGAGTCTGTTGAATGAATGAATGAATGAGTTGAGATGAGTAAAAGCATGAGAAGAAAGCATCCTGATGAAAGACTTAGAGAGTTCCAACTGAAGAAAGTAGAGTCGTCATGAAATACCCTGGCTGATAATCAGAGCATTGGTACACAAGTGGAACGGTGGCTGTCACCAACCGTCCGTCAGGCTAACAGGGCCCCCACTGACCCAGGTTAGGCCTCGGTGTGTGTTGGTGAGATGGGTGCAGTCAGGTTTTATAGTAGGTGATGTTCTCAGAAGAGAGTGTTCCTGGGAGAGTTACTAGCTTCTTTATGATTTGTTTTTTGCTTTGAAGTTTGATTTATTTAGGGGGGATGGGAGGGTTAAGGATACATATTATCCTGTCTCCATTTACCTCCAATTCCTGTTCCAAAAAGCCTTCCCAGAGCACTCTTGTTTGTGTTCTTCTCCTCCCTGCTTTAGTAGATTTAAAAGATTCTTACTTGAGATTCCATAGCGCCTGCAGATAGCCGAAAGTGAAAGTGAAAGTCGCTCAGTCATGTCTGACTCTTTGCGACCCCATGGGCTATACAGTCCATTGAATTCTCCAGGCCACAATACTGGAGTGGGTAGCCTTTCCCTTCTCCAAGGTATCTTCCCAACCCAGGGATCGAACCCAGGTCTCCTGCATTGCAGGTGAATTCTTTACCAGCTGAGCCACAAGGAAAGCCCAAGAATACTAGAGTGGGTAGCCTATCCCTTCTCCAGGGGATCTTCCCCATCTAGGAATCAAACCAGGGTCTCCTGCAATGCAGATGGATTCTTTACTAACTGAGCTATGAGGGAAGCCCATGCAGATAGCCGAATAAGAGCCCAATTCAGTACAACACTTGGTCTGGCTTCCCATTGGACTGTACAAGCAGGGGAAACTCCTTAAGGACAGAAACTGTCCCTTTTTATCTTTTCTTGTCTGTTTTTGTGTTTGTATCACCAGGCCCTCTATTAGTCATACAGTAGATGCTCAAAAGACATTAAATCAATAATGGAATCAATGAACAAATGTCTCCAGGTGGTTGATAGTTCCCCTATAGTCACTTTCTGAGAGGGGAGGCTAGCAGGAATTTTTTCTTACCTGTTTAAGTGTCTCTCTCCTCCTGTATCCATCCCCAAAGTAATACTCAATGAGAGGGACTGCAACAAAGATCATCTTAGGAGTGATGTCAGGTCTCATTGGAAAGAGAAGGGAGACATGAGTTTTTTTCACTATTTCATTCTAGACAGTTGAGGAAGATCCTTTCTCATCTAGCCTTTTCATTTCAGGAGCCACTGGGCCCAACTCAGTGTCCTTAATGAGTTTGGAAGTAGAATTCTTACTCTCCAAGGTCATCTTTGTAACTCTCTTTCACAATGTTCAAAGTATCCAATATAATATGTGTTTTTTTCTTAAATGCTGAGTTCAACTTAGGAGTTCATGTCTCCCATTTTCTCCCAGCTCCCCTGGACCCTGTATTTAACACATGGGGAAGCCATGAATCTGAACGAGATTAACTTCAATTCACATTTCTAGATCCAGTTTGGGCTTCCCTGGTGGCTTAGAGGTTAAAGTGTCTGCCTACAATGCCGGAGACCTGGGTTCGATCCCTGGGGAATGTTCCAGTTGGTAGCAGAATAACTGCCATTTGTTGGGTCCCTGCTCCGTACTCACCATAACCTTACTTACATTTAACTTTCCTAATGCCTTGACTACACCCTTACAATACAATATTGTAGAGTAATTAACCTCCAATTAAAATAAATAAATTTATATTTAAAAAAATAAAATTAAAAAAAAAAAAAGATTTGGGACACCACAGCTGTCTTACAGGGGCACTGGAAGATATTTTAAATTATCAAGGGAAACATGGGCATATCTGACAGAGATCACACAAGGTACTTTCAATTTTTGAAAGTATTGTTTTTTTCAAATGACTACTGAGTTGTTAGAATGTGAACACTTATTAAGTTGTTTGGACTAGACTACTTAATAAATAAAGCTGGTAGAATTTCTTTAGGTGTAGGGGAGTCCCTTTGAGTGCTATGGGTTGGGAAAGTTTTGGAGCTTCTGTTTACTTCATACAGTAAGATCCCCAGTCAGGTTGGCAATATTTTCTCAAGTTTACCTCTGAGGACACTAAGAATCAGAAAAATCAAGTAAATTGCTACAAGGTCAAGTGGCTTACAAGTAAACAGTGGAGCAAGATTCTAAAGCCTGTGTGTGTGTTAGTCGTTCAGTCCTGTCTGACTCTCTGCAACTCCATGGATTACAGTCTACCAGGCTCCTCTGTCCATGGAATTCTCCAGGCAAGAATTCTGGAGTGGGTTGCCATTCCCTTCTCTAGGGGATCTTCCTGACCCAGGGATCGAACCCAGGTCTCACGCGTTGCAGGTGGATTCTTTACCGTCTGAGCCATCAGGGAAGCCCAGTGCCTCCACGAAGTTGTCTACTACAGAGTTAATAAAGATTATAGCTCTTAGGCTGTCAGAGCTAAAACAGGCTTTGACAGGAATCCAGCTCAACTCACAATCTGGCCCAATCACACAACGAATTAGTAATAGAATTTAATCCGGGGATCCAGTCTCCTGACTCTCACTTCTGCATTATTTCCTCTCTCTTGCTGGCTTTGGGCAACCACCTGTTATTGTTCCTTTATTACCTAAACCACAGAGAAATGAAGGACTTTGGGGGAACAACCCTGAGATTCATGATGGCAGCGGAGGGTTTGGTTTACATGGAAATTGGAAAAGAAGGATCATGTAATGTATAACTTGGGTGAAGCAAACGTAAGTGGGGCGCGGCATCATCTATTAATGTCTAAGCAATATAAATGTCACAAGAAACGGCAGAGAAGTTATTCAGGGGAGAAAACTAGGAAATGGATGAGAGAGAGGAAAATATAGGTTGAAGATATGCTGATATTTATTAGCCAGTGTGGAGAGGGGGAGTGAAAGATTCCGTTGCCTGATTTATATAAACATTGTGGAAAATGCCTAAGAGGATGATCACACTAACCCCTGGGAATCACCTGGATAGTCTTTCCTATTGGCAACTTCTATGCTTCTTTAACAGCCGTAGCTTTTCTTGTGTCTCCTATTGTGTTCTTTGTCCTTTCTGTATTGCCCTTCCTGTTCATTTCCCAGCAATTCAGGTACTTCTTTCCATACTTTTTTTTTTTTTTTCCCTTTTACTTCTATCTGCCCCCTCATCCTCAGAGTCGCTTTTGATGTTCTTTTTTTCTCCCCTGGTTATCCTCCCCCTGCCCATCTTCCTCCTCCTCTTTCTCTGGTCCCTGGCACATGCCAGGTTTCTGGGCCATTGCTCTTCCCCTCTCTTCTTCCCAAGGAGGAGATGAAATTTGCCCCTCTGACAAAGGGAACAAAAGCTGAAAGTCCCTGCCAAAGTTACAAGGACAGCATTTTCTCTTTTCAGGGAGTTTTAATTTTAAAAGGAAAAAAAAGAAAATCGCAGCCTCTTCTCCCTCCCCGCGCTGCGCCTTCCCCACTTTCTGGGCTGCGAGTATCAGTTGAGGGACAGCCAGATAAAGAGCCCCTCCTTGGTTCAGATCATCTCTGCTTCTGTTCCTCACCAGCCTCAGCCCCGCTTTACTGCATTTTTTTTTTTTTTTTTTTTTGGAAATCCAGGCAGAAAACGTTAGTATTAGCATTTTTAATAAAGAAGCTGGAGGAGAGAGAAAGGCAACTCAAGAAAGCTGAAGGAGGGGCTGAAGCCCAAATCCACTGACAGTTAAAACTCCCTTTTTGGACTCAGAGAGAGCTCAGGATGGGGGCAGCAGAAGGCGGACAAGAGAGTAGTAGTTTTAGGAGAAGCATTCAGGCTGATATAATTGGAGCTTTGAGCACAAGCAGACACAGTTGGGAGGTGGGAAATTGCTGTGCTGGATTGAGTTTGGCTCAACTTGATACCGAGGCCCGGCATTGTGAAATGTTTTCTAATTTAGCCCATTTCCTCTGTCTTCCTGGAATGAGCCATTATTCCTCCATTACTGGCAAAAATCACAGTCCTGGCTAAATCCTTCTCTCCTTTTCTCTTCTTCCTGCTCTCCCTGTGCCCCGTAGGAAGGAAGGAGGGAGGGGGCCACCTGTACATTCTTGATTTAGAAAGAAAGTGAGCCATGGAGACCCAGAGTGGCTGACATCATCCTTCCCCATTTCATTTGTCTAGGGATAGGAATGCAAACATTTAATGGAGCTGCTAGGTTTGTGTTTTGTGTGTGAGGCCACTGTACCTCTGCAGGATGAGGCTTAATTGGCTCTTTTCCCACCATTGAAAAGAGGAAAAATATCTCCTTGCAGAGGTTACTGTTCTCTAAAGAAAGTGGCAGTGATTAGATCTAATGCCTTTGACAGCTGTATAAAAAGTTGCTAAATAAGAATAAATTGAATGCCTAAACCTGGAGTCAATCAGAAGGTAACATGAATCCCAAAGATCAAAATGAACCTTTTTGTCAAAGTATTCTTTCCCTATTCACACTTAAAACTCTATGTGAGTAAAACAGTGGCAAATCTACTTTACTTCTCCAAATCCAATTCTGCCAAGGGCCAGGGCAGAGTCAAGATCAGGAGAATACCCCTTCTTACCCCTGAGTTTGAACATATTAAGTGCTCAAATTTGAAGTTTGAAGTTTGAAGACCTCTCTGTTGGTGAAACGTCAACCCAGATAATTGTCCACACCGCAGAGATTTAGAAGTGATGCTAATCCCATTGTTCAGAGCCTTACAGTTTTAATAAAACAGTGACTATCCCAGCCAATGTTCCTTATCCATGAAATCAATCATTTTAGCCACATCTGAACAAACAAATAAATGTGTATATTTGTGTAGACACTGAGGTGCATCTGGGCTCTACATCCTAATGCTGTGTTTTGATTTCCTTCGTCAGATTATTCCTCTTGTCCCTTTACTCAGAGCTGTGACCTGGTACTAGATGCCAGGCACATAAATATACATACATATCAGTGTCAACTGCAACTCTGAAAAATTTGCAAAATCTTTCAACCAGGATATCTTTGAAGAGCACAGAGAGGCAAATAGGATTGTGTCTCTTAGGTTCCTTCAAGGAGTAAATGCTGCCTCCCAGCTTTATAGCCATGAGAAGAACCAGCATCAGTTGGAGACTCTTAAAAACATTGAAGTTTGGATAGAATGTAGATTTATACCCAGAGCCAAGTTATTTTGAAGGAGTCGGGAATTAATTTGGAAATTGCTTTCTCACTATACCTAGGGATGAAAGTTCATTTTCTTATATATATTAATTTCCAAATAACCTGAAGGGATGCCTTGGTCTTCAGCTTTCGCCACACTGAAACTGTTCTGGACAAAGATTAAGCATTGAAGCATCTGAAAGGGAAGCTGAAACCTCCAGGAAGAGGTTTTGGCAGGGTCTTTGTTTCCCTTCTCTTACTAGCTTGTTTTTCCCCCTGGATCATCCCCCTTCTCCCACCGTCTCAAACATGATCTGTGTGCTTGTTTTCCAAATCTGGCTCTGTAGCTTGAATCTCTTTTCTTGGTTTCAGACCTCCATTTCCAACTGTTTTCTGGACATTTTCTTATGGGTCTCCTACAAGCATCTCAAATTCACTTGTCCAGAATTGAATGCGAAACCCACTCCCACCCTGATACCCAGTTCCAACTTCCACACTTTTGGGTCTGTAAATAGAATCAATCACTCAGTCTCCCAGATAAGAAACTTGGGGGCCATTCTCCCCCTAAGTCCCCCACAGTTCTCTCTCCTCTCCCGTTCACACACACCTGGTTAGCCACCAGATCCTTTTTGCTCTTCTCAGAAATGCCTCTCAAACCCAGTCAGTCAGTCAGTCAGTTCAGTCGCTCAGTCGTGTCTGACTCTTTGCGACCCCATGAATAGCAGCATACCAGGCCTCCCTGTTCATTACCATCTCTCGGAGTTCACTCAGACTCATGTCCATCGAGTCCGTGATGCCATCCAGCCATCTCATCCTCGGTCGTCCCCTTCTCCTGCCCCCAATCCTTCCCAGCATCAGAGTCTTTTCCAATGAGTCAGCTCTTCGCATGAGGTGGCCAAAGTACTGGAGTTTCAGCTTTAGCATCATTCCTTCCAAAGAAATCCCAGGGCTGATCTCCTTCAGAATGGACTGGTTAGATCTCCTTGCAGTCCAAGGGACTCTCAAGAGTCTTCTCCAACATCACAGTTCAAAAGCATCAGTTCTTCGGTGCTCAGCCTTCTTCACAGTCCAACTCTCACATCCATACATGACCACAGGAAAAACCATAGCCTTGACTGGACGGACCTTAGTCGGCAAAGTAATGTCTATTCCCAAAGCTGTTGCCTTACTCTAGGACAGTCCATTGCCTTCAACTTTCCCAACGTCTTGCTCGTTGCTTTCAGTGCCATTAGGCTCACCTATTGAAAGGGAGAGAGAAAGAGAAGAAAGACCTAAGGAATCAGAGGATATGCGTGGTGGGGAAGTGACTATGAGCTGAGTCAAGGGAAGGAGGAGGGAAAGCCTGTGGTTTGTTCAGGAAATGGTGGGTATGGTGGGGCTGCAGGCCTGATGGGAGAGGCATAAAAGATAAGCAGGAAAGAGAGGCACTGGCCGGAAGGCTTTAGATTCCCAACAAGGAGTCTGGGCTTTACCTGTAGGAAATGGGAAGCTGGTAGAGTATATTTTGAACAAGGGAAGAAGTGATGAACATGATGTTTAAGGAAGACACAGGAGGCATTAGCTCAGGGAGCTGCAAACTACTGCCATCCAGCCAAAGCTGGCCTGCCATCTGTGTTTGTAACTAAAGTTTCGTTGGAACACAGTGGCACTCATTTGTGTGCGTGTTGTGCATGGCTGCCTTCTCGCTGCAAAGGCAGAGTTGGGTAGTTGCAGGACGGACCATTGGCCCATGCGACTGCAAAGCCAAATGTATTCACTCACCCTCTGGCCCGCCACGGGATAAGTCTGATGTCTCCTACAGTAAATCACGGTTTCTCAGCCTCAACATTATCTACATTCCCTGTTGCAGGGGGCTGTCCTGTGGGTTGCAAGATGTTTAAGAATGTCCTTGACCCTAACCTTAACCTCCACCCACTACATAAAGGTAGCACCCCAACCCCTTAGATACGACAATCAAAAATGTCTCCAAACATTGCCCGATCAGAAGAGGAGTAAAAATCTCCCCCCATTAGATTATAGTGAAGCCAGAGGTATGGGAGACAATTTAATGGGTAGTTACAACAGATAGGGATGATTTTAATAGTGACAGCAAACTGTTACATTGTATGTAGCATGTGCCTGACACTAAAGATACATCGTATGTATTCATTTAATCTTTTCAACAGCCCTATGAATTGGGTACTATTTTGTCTTTAGTCTCTTGTAAGGTGATATAGTTACTATCATTGTTTTACGTACAAGGAAATGAGGTCGGAGTAAAATGCTTTTCTCAAGGTCACCCAGCTAATGGGGTCACGAAGAGTCGGACGTGACTGAGTGACTTCACTTTCACTTTTTACTTTCATGCATTGGAGAAGAAAATGGCAACCCACTCCAGCGTTCTTGCCTGGAGAATCCTAGGGACAGGGGGCCCTGGTGGGCTGCCGTCTGTGAGGTCGCACAGAGTCGGACACGACTGAAGCGACTTAGCAGCAGCAGCAGCAGGTTTGGAACTCAGGTGGTCTGGCTCCTGAATTCACATTCTTAACCATGAGACTTGTGAGAGACACGAAAAATAAATCTGTCTTGATAGCTTAATGGACATGGAAGTGGTTAGAAAATAGGCATTTGAACTGGTTCCTTCCCCCTACTTCTAAGCTATTTTTACTTCACTCTAACCATGAGCTGTGGGACAATCTCTTCAGGTATCACTGCACTTTTAAGGCATTGCCCCCAGCTACCCTTTTCCTCCCCACCCCCTGCCCCTCACACATAGAAATGTCCCAGAGTCAGGCATGAGACCACAAGGCTTGAACTGTAAAGACGGTCACGGTTGCCTTTGTTTGGGTGTGAATATTCTTTATGATTCTACCACATTTTTATTTTAATTTTTTTTTATTTATTAGCATATAATTGCTTTACAATGTTGTGTTAGTTTCTGTTACACAACAAAGTGAATCATTTGTAAGTATACACATATCCCTTCCCTCTTGAGACTCCCTCCCACCTCCCTCCATCGCACCCCTCTAGGTCATCGCAGAGCACATGTTTTTAGAGTAGTGAATTCATATTCACTCTTATAAAGCGGTCGCAACCCCTTTGCTGTGGTTCGGCACTGTCTTTAACTTTATTTCTTGTTTGTACCTGGCCACTGTTCTGCCACCCTTGGTTATCCTGTCAGTGGAGAGTGCAAACGTTGGGAAGACAAATGGGCAGAAGATGAGTCTGGGAAAATGAAATAAGCTGGAAGGCATTTATAAAAGGAGACAGTCCTTCTAGGGACAGCAGAGCAAGTCTGAGCATCAGCTTCAGAGGCGGTGCTGGGAGCCAGCCCTGGAATTTGCCATCCAATATACTCTGCCTACAGGCTCCTGAGTGTATCAGAGAGTCCACGTGAATGTTGGGGTCATCCACCTCTGTCGTGAGAAGAGAAAATGCCTGTCTCCCTCAGGCATGGCAGACCCACTTTTATTCAGAAGATGGCCTGCATGGAAAGAAAAATTCTCCGTGTGTGTGTGTGTGTGTGTGTGCGTGTGTGTATGTGTGTGTTGGAGAGAGAATGGCAATAAAACAGCTAGGTCTCAAGGTAAGAGTGTGTGGGAGCCAAGTCACTGGAGGACAGGGTTGAATACTGTTCCCCAGGGGGTGGCTGGGTGGATGAGTGGTCAGCCCCTGTCCAGGTAGAGGGTTTCTTGGCACCTGGGACTTTGGGCAGGGGGGTGAAATGAACAGAAGAAGCTAACACTCACAAGCTGCTTCCTTGGCTTGGAGCTGGTCCTAGGGGGCTGCTGGGTGTCCACAAGCAGGGAGGGGCAATAGTGAAAGCAGGATGCTGCCTTCCTGAGGCTTAAGGGTTTCTCATCCTCCCCATCCAGCCCAGACTCCCCGGTGGATCAGCTCCAGTTCTTTTATAACTTTCAGGCGGTATCAGGGGTGTGGTGACAGTCAAGAGCACGGAGCTCACAGCAGAAGGAAGAGGCTGCAATGATCTTGGGAACTAGGAGTCGGGGAAAAGAGGATGGAGTGTGTGGAGAGAAGCAGGAGGAAGTGGCTGTAGCCACGGGCAGAGCAGCGCTACAGGGAGCAGGCGCAGAACAGTGGGGAAAGAGGACAGGATTCTGCGAGACCATGCAGGGTAGGCTCTGGGTCTTCCTCTCTGAGACATCCTGGCCCCTTGAAGGGGAAAGTGAGAGAGGGCCTGTTGTGTACACAGAACAGGGGATTTCTCTAGGCTGGACAGGGGTTCAGAGCACAGAAGTCCCTCAACTTGAAGCAAAAGGTGAGAACTAGCAGAAGGCGAGGGCACAGTTTATTTCTTACCAAGGCCTGAAAGCTCGGTGGAGGGGAGGTGTGTGCATGCCTGCCGCAGGTCATGCTGAGGCGCTGCAGTCATGTCTGACTCTGTCCAGCCCTATGGACCTGATGGACTGCCAGGCTCCTCTGTCCATGGGATTCTCCAGGCAAGAATACTGGAGTGGATTTCCATGCTCTCCTCCAGGGGATCTTCCCAACCCAGGAATCTAAACCGCATCTCTTACGTCTCCTGCATGGGTAGACATGATCTTTACCACTAGTGCCACCTGAGTGTAGAGGGTCAGCTTTCCCCAGACACAGACCCCCAAGCAGGACTTGCATGTGGTGGGGAGTTCTCCTTGGGAGCAGTAACTCAGAGGGAGGCAGTGAGAGGAACCAACTGGGCAGAGGTAGGCGGCCCACTCCAGTACTCTTGCCTGGAAAATCACATGGATGGTCCACGGGGTCGCGAAGAGTCGGACACGACTGAGCGACTTCACTTTCAGTTTTCACTTTCATGCGTTAGAGAAGGAATTGGCAACCCACTCCAGTGTTCTTGCCTGGAGAATCCCAGGGATGGCGGAGCCTGGTGGGCTGCCGTCTCTGGGGTCGCACAGAGTCGGACACGACTGAAGTGACTTAGCAGCAGCAGCAGCAGCAGCAGCAGGCAGTCACATGCCAGGCAGTGATAGCAGAGGCTTCGGCCAGCCCCAGGGGAACTCTCGAGCTGGGACAGACCTTTAGAGGTATCTCAAATCGAGGCAAGGGTATCGGGCCTTGACCCCACATGGACCCGTCACCAGAGGCAGGCTACATTGGGCAAAGCAGCTTCCCAGAGAGGGCCTCAGCTGAGGTCTGTCTGCAGCCACACCTTCAGGCCTGGGTCCTGAGGGAAGGTGCCCCAGAGCACCCACAACAGTGGGTGAATGGTGAGAATGTGGGCGTCCTCATCGGCCTCCGTCCCTGGGGAGTGAGAGCTGTTACCTGCCCTGTGTCTAAGGCAGCTTTGCACAGAATCAGTGCTATCAGGATGTGCAGGAAAGTGTTGGGATGGTGGTGGAGGCGTGCACGAATCTTTCTCTAGGGTACCCTGGTCTGGCTAATCATAGATTTCAAGCTTTAGGTCTGGGCAGCTCAGTGATAATCTGGACAGTGCCCAGATGATTGTGACCAGAGGCTGCTCAGCTAGTTGGCAGGCTGGGTACAGTGCCCGGGGTTGTTCAGTCTAGAGAAGGCGAATTGAAGGGAGGATGTGGTAACAGCTGCCACAGGAAAAGTTAGACTTGCGTTGTTCTACTCCAGAAAGGCAAACCCAAGACTAATGGGTACAGATGAGAAGGAAGCAGATTTTATTTCAATAAGAAAAATGTTGACTGTGTAACAGCATCTCAAAACAGAATGTTCTGCCCTAGGAGGCAGCAAGTGTGTCCCATCATCTCAAGTCTCTGAAATTTGGGAGCTGAGATTCGCGATGGTTCAGTGGACACTTGGTCGTGGGTTTGCAGTAAGGGATATGGTCTTGAAGTCTTTTGATGTTATGATCTCCTCAAGTCCAGCCCTTCCCTGGAGGCCGTAATCATCTCACCAACATTTCCAAAGTATCCGACCTCTCAGCCTTCAGTGTGATGGTGACCTCATTGCCTAGCCAGCAGTGGTTTTCATTTCTGGATGGTTCTAACGAAGGTAAAGTCCCCCCATTTCCTTCTCCCCGGTGCAGTGCTGACCATCCCCCATCACTTAATTGGAAGGAGAAGAAATCAAAAGCCAAACAGTACAGATGAGCATTCCTTTCTCCTTGCTGTCTGCACAGAACAATCGCTGAGCCTGGCCTTTGTTCCTGGTGCCTGCAGCAGCAGTGTGGAGGGAGAATAAATGCCCCTTCTTGGAGGATGCTAAAAGACCCAAGAAGTCGCAAAATCGCTTTCACTGAATCAGTGAGTAAGGAGACAGCCTCCGCTGCTGTGTCTCTCGCCGGCCTCTGACTGGGCTCTTACAATCACCGGACTTGCAGTGGGCTTGACAGAATGGATTAGACTCCGGCTGGAACATTCTACAATGGCACAATCCAAGAGTGGCAGGCCCAGCAGTTGTCATTTGTATGAGTGCATTTGAGGCCAGTGGGGTCTGCAGGAGGGACAGCCATGGGAATCCAAAATCTTTTGTGAGCCCAGAGGCCTGAG
The DNA here is from genome assembly GCA_006410635.1 of Cephalophus harveyi. NCBI lineage: Eukaryota > Metazoa > Chordata > Mammalia > Artiodactyla > Bovidae > Cephalophus > Cephalophus harveyi. Next base: position 4,912 of record SJYT01019920.1, on the reverse strand, counting down.
GCTGCTCAACCACTGTGCCCAAGGCCAAGGTCAGAGCAAATACTCTGCAGGTTTGAGAGAGAGAAAGAGGCCCATATGTGCATCTCAAGGGCACTGAGTTACAAAAGGTAGAGAACACATCTCAAGCTGATGAGTGAGTTGCCTTCAGCAAATCTCGTCTATGAGAGAAAACAGCCCCAAACCCCAAATCAGAAAAAGTTTTGGGAGAAAACAGTAAAAAAAATTAAAATCTGAATTTTAACCATGTCTATGAACATTTTCACAGGAGAGATAAGGGCAGTGAGTACAGAATGAGTTAATGGTGCCAAAGGATTAAGAGGAATAAAAATGGTGTTTACAAATAAACCAGGGAAAAGGCGCACTTGGGAAAAATAGGTCCATAAATAAGTAAAGGGGATTGAAATCTCCTGCGAGTATAACAAGACCGAGGCGCTGAGTTGCTTTTTCCTATCTGTCTTTTACACGGGAAATAACAGGAAAATGCGAGGAGCTGTCATGATGTTCAGTGGGAGGCCGTAACCGTGAGCCGGGACGGGAGCCCAGTGGGAAAGCCTGAGCCACTGCAGGAAGTGCTTCACACGCTCCCTGTGACCCCAGACGACCCAGAGTCTCAGCCTGGCTTTCATGCTGCTCCCTGGCCTGCCCCCGCAACAAGCCCGATCAGCCTCATCCCAGGCTTTAGCCTCTGTGGTCCGGGTGCCTCTGCCCCATTGAACCACTAGTGTTATCCAAGCAAACCATGTTCTTGGGCTCTCTCCCCTTCCTGGACAGGAACACCACCTCGGTCACCAGCCAGCTTCACTGTCTGTGCATCACCACTGCCCTCCAACTCCCAGTGACCAACCTGGAAGGTCAAACCTCTTCTCTTTTCCAGTCTCTCTTTCCAAATCCCACCTTGGTTATCAACTCTGTGGCTTTCCCCTGCTTTCCCAAAGCTTTCCCCATTATTTTCCAAACCTCCATTACTCACTTCTCTCACCCTTACATAAATATCTACATATACATGTTTCTTCATCTAGACTCCCTTTGACCTCTGCTAGTCTTCTAACTCGGAGAAGGCAGTGGCACCCCACCCACTCCAGTACTCTTGCCTGGAAAATTCCATGGACAGTGGAGCCTGGTAGGCTGCAGTCCATGGAGTCGCTGAGAGTCGGACACGACTGAACGACTTCACTTTCACTTTTCACTTTCATGCATTGGAGGAACTGGCAACCCTCTCCAGTGTTCTTGCCTGGAGAATCCCAGGGACCGGGGAGCCTGGTGGGCTGTCGTCTATGGGGTCGCACAGAGTTGGACACGACTGAAGCAGCGGCAGCGGTCTTCTAACTCTGTGTGCCCTGCTTGGTGTCTATCTTGGTGTCAGGAACAAATCAGGACTATTGTTTTCTCCCCAGGCTGAGCAGTAGAGTCTTGGTGAGTCTGTTAAAACACACCAATGGCTGTGCACCGTAACAGACTCATGAAATCCGACATCTCTGGGGATTGAACCTGGCCTCGTTGTTCCTGTTTAGTTGATAAGCTGTGTCTGATTCTTTTGTGACCCCTCGGGCTGTAGCCTGCCAGGCTTCTCTGTCCATAGGATTTCCCAGGCAAGAATACTGGAGTGGGGTGCCATGCTCTTCTCTAGGGGATCTTTCCAACCCAGGGATCGAACCCATGTCTCCTGCATTGCAGGCGGATTATTTACCGCTGAGCCACTAGGGAAGCCCCAGCTTTTGCATAGTTTAGAAGATCCTAGTTGATTCGATGCCCAGTGAGGGTTCACATCACTAGCACAAGGTCACAAAATGTGGTTCCCAGACCAGCAGCATCAGCATTATCCAAAAACTTGTTAGAAATGCACATTCTCCAGCCCACCCCAGCCCTACTGAATCAGAAACTCTAAGGTGGGGCCCAGGATTTCACACTTTGACGAGCCCCCCAGGGTGTTCTGATGCACAATGAAGGTTGAGAACAACTGTTGTGCTAGGCACAAGCAGATCAACAATCACTGAAATGAGATGTCTGAAATTTCACCCTAATGTAACTTCTCGTAACTTCTCTCCATTTGATGGCCCGCATTACTTCCCACAACAGGTGAAATTGATAAACCCATGATTTTGGCATCTTGTTCTCTGTCTTCCTTTTATTTCTTCCCTACAGGAATCAATTAATAACTAACCCCACATACCTCACAGGACTTTGCTGGACATGGGCCAGCCCCTGGAGAGGAAAATTTTCAGAGACTTCGCCTCCAGCTTCTTTGGAGCACATTTAGTTGTAAAAGCTCTTTTACTGCCGTGGCCTCTTGAACAATATAGGCCTGAACTGTGCAAGTACATTTGTATGCAAGTTTTTTTAACAGTTGTTATCCATATGATGCAGTAGGGCTTCCCAGTTGACACAACACGCCTGCCAGTGCAGGAGACATAAGAGACACAGGTTCTATCCCTCGGATGGGAAAATACCCTGGAGGAGGGGATGGCAACCCACCCTAGTATTCTTGTCTGGAGAATCCCATGGACAGAGGAGCCAGGCAGGCTATAGTCCGTGGGGTAATACAGAGTCAGACATGACTGAAGCGACCTTAACATGCATGTGTAATGCAGTGCAGATATGGAGGAACCATGGCTACAGAGGGGCTGGAGGATCAACTCTAAATTACATGCAGATTTTCAACCGTGGGGCTTGGGGAGGGGGGAGGGTTGACATACCTACTATCCATGTTGTTCAAGGTCAACTGTAACGGAATTCTGCACACTCAGGCCACTTCCATCTTTCTGCTGATCTGACCTTCCAGTTATCTTCTCACTTACCACTTCTCAAGACTCTTTATTTGACATAACAGAACATGATGGATCTTCACCTTGTAGCTCTCGTGACCTCATTCCTACTCAGCTTGAACGATTTGAAGTCAGTGCACTCAAAACTGAACTCTTAAACATTTTCTTCCTTTACATGCCCCAGCACAAAGACTGGAGCCACCACCACCTGGCTGCTCAAGCCAGAAATCTGAGTTTCATTCTCACTTCCTCTCTCTTCTGCACCCTCAAACCCAATCTCTCTCCGTGTCCTGTTAACTTCTCTTTTCTTAATCTCCCAACAGTCCCCTCTCCTCTGGCTGCTCCCTTCATTCCTGCCCTTCTCATTTCTCTTGGGGATTCCTCCCTGAGCCTCCTAACCCGTCTCCTCGTCTCCACAGTGTAAATTCCTTCAGCAGAAGCTCTCCATTCCCTTTCAGGATAAAACCCCAGATTCTTATGTTGGCACCCAAAGCTTCCTATCAGCTCTGCTCTGCCTTGACCCCTGAGCTCAGCTCCAGTGCCTGTCTCCTGGCTGCTGGGACCCCTGGAACCCATCTCATCTTCATGACTAAAGGTGAGACTTCATCTCCCTGTGGACTGCATTTCCCATGTCTTTGCCAAATCAATTCATATGGATACTTCAAATTGGGTTTCTTCCACCTTCTCTGCAAGTCATTCTTTGGTCCCCAGTAATAGACAGTGTTTCTCTGTGGCTCCAGAACATCCCAAATGTACCTCCATTGAATACATTTTACCCAGTGGGGTGTATGTATTTCCTAGGGTGGCCATACCGAGTGCCCCAGACTGGCTGGTTGAAAACAGTAGAAACACATGGCCTCCTAGTTCTGGAGGCCAGAAGCCTGAAATCAAGGTGTTTGCAGGGCCATGTTCCCCCTGAAGATTATTTCTTGCCTCTTCCAGCTTCTCCCTAGCCCTAGATGTACCTTGACTTGCTGCTACATTCCTCCAGTCTCTCTCTACACGGTGTTGTCTGTGTGTGCCTATGTCTTCACCTAGTCACCTTCTAAAAGCATCAATCTCATTAGAGTAGGGACCCACTTTACTCTTGTGCGACCTCATGTTAACTGATCACATCTGCAAGGACCTAATTTCCAAATAAGGTAACATCTTGCACACCTGAGGATTAGGGCTTTAATATAACTTTTTGTTGGGACACAAATCTACCCATAACACAACGTATGATAATAAGCCATTATCAGATTCTTTCATTAGATTGTGGGTCCTTTTGGAGAAGGGCTGAATCTTACTTGATTTTATTTTCCCAATGATGGGTATAGTGTTTGACACATAGTAAATCCTTAGTAATTGTTGGCTGACTGTATGAGCAAAGAAAGACATATGTTAATTTTCCTTCTAATAGACATCTCAGTTCATGAAGGTCTTCTAATTCTCCTCTACTTTCGGTGATTCCCAGCAAGGCCACTCTTTAATAGCATTATATTTTTAAAGCATCGCATTATTAGGTTTTTGAACTCTGAATTTCTCCACAGCCTCCGAGCTTCTCCTTGCCCCACTCCAACCTCCCAAAGACTCTTTGACTTCTTTTTTCAATATCCATCAAATCCAATGTCACTTTCCTGGCTCCAGGCAGCCTAGACCCCAAGAAAGGCATCCCTGTCCTTATATTCTGTCTCTTTCCTGGCCCCTTCCAGCCTTTACCAGACTTTCTATTTGCTTCTCTGCTACTCCACATCTTCTTCAGTTGAGTTCAGTTCAGTCGCTCAGTTGTGTCCGACTCTTTGCGACCCCATGAATCGCAGCACACCAGGCCTCCCTGTCCATCACCAACTCCCGGAGGTCACTCAGACTCATGTCCATTGAGTCAGTGATGCCATCCAGCCATCTCATCCTCTGTCATCCCCCTTTCCTCCTGCCCCCAATCCCTCCCAGCATCAGAGTCTTTTCCAATGAGTCAACTCTTTGCATGAGGTGGCCAAAGTGCTGGAGTTTCAGCTTTAGCATCATTCCTTCCAAAGAAATCCAGGGCTGATTTCCTTCAGAATGGACTGGTTGGATCTCCTTGCAGTCCAAGGGACTCTCAAGAGTCTTCTCCAACACCACAGTTCAAAGCATCAATTCTTCGGTGCTCAGCCTTCTTCACAGTCCAA